>CM076573.1:929201227-929606517 GCA_034641835.2 Pinus albicaulis
TGAAACTAAAAATTATCCAACATATTACAGTCAACATATGCCTCTAGCATGCTGTCAGCAGTATCCCAAATTTCAGCAGCAGTTCGCCAACCAGAATCCACTGTGCTGTCTGGATTTAGGGAAGCTTCTGCCAATTTTAGAAATGAAGGTGCTGTAACTCTCCCTGTATCGGTCTTCTCAGCAAGGTTACGAAGATACCTCATGTACCATCTGACAGAAGGTAATTATTAGCACACTTGCAAAGACATTACTAGTAGTAGAAGTGCCTCACTTTTGTAGCATTATTTAGTGAAAGATGAGAACCACAAACTTGTGGCACCTGGATCTCTCTGCTGCACCAACCATTCGCAGGGTTTCTTCACTGCTTATTCCATCATAAATAATCATATCAAATTTTCGATCCAATTCTTTTGTATAGCGCCTGGTTCCTCCAATCAATTGTATCAACCTCTCCAAGGCTCCTACTGCTAAAACTGAATCCATGCCTGGGAGCACACCGAGTTCCTCACCCACAACCTATTGTGCAGAAACATTGCTAGTTAAATGATGTGCTCTCATGTCAAAACCCATACTGATGTTTAATTAAGCATGATCATATTAGCTTTTCAGAAAGTACTCAAGATCTTCATTTAGTATCTATTAACTTATGCTATTTCTGCTCTTGATTCCACTCTCCGCAGTTTTTTGCAGAAGACTAGGCTAGAAAGTAATTCTCTCTTGTCTATCCAGATACTGAAAAAGTAATTCTCCCTCTTTAACCAGATATACTGAGGAGGAATGGTACCTTAAGAAGTTTGCTAAATGAACACATCCTTTACCCACCTCATCAAGAACTCCTTAGCTTAAATTAAGCCTAGCATCTGCCTTCTTCAATCGATGAAGGGGTTCAAGAAGAATCTACATGCATTTACATAAATCCAGGTCCAACAGAATTAGCATCAGATCTCCACAATATCAGTTTGCTCCAAATCAAACACTTCCACTAAATCCATATCCAGAAGTAAAATAAGAAGAATCAATGACTAACCTTAGTGGATTCTAGCCGAACAGCTTGTAGGGTACCATTTCCTATAGGAGTAGGAGTAGTTCCAATCTTCTGACCAAGCAAATATTCTGTAGTTGGATCCTGGGACTGTATAACAAGGCACGTTCTTAAACCAGTCCTTGAATAATACTGCATATAGTGCAAGGTGGGTTAGCCCTAAGCCGATATAGTGTTCACGGTGCACAACTTAACAATTCCTTGACATATCACACCATGAATTTGCATTGTCTTCAAGAGTGGAAAACCAGAATATCCACAAATATATTCATAAATAACAATTCAGGAAAATATCTTTGACCAGCTTGGATTTTAAATTGGATAGACTTCATGCTCCCTTCCATGTTGCCTTAAAGTCAAGCTCTATGGTTGCTTTGCAAGTCTCATGCAGTTCACTTGCATGAAGGCCTGAGGATTAGTAAAGGGAAGTAAATCTATTTCGTGTCTCTTTTGTTCTCCCCTCTTTTGTTTTTCACGGGGATCTGTGGGAGGGTGGTTCATAGGAGTCTCGTTTTCGATTTTCAGCGCAATGCTTTAACCTTGAACAGTGTCCGTGCCAACATCCTATCTGATATCCAATTTTTGTACTACAATATGTACCCCTTTTTAGTGGAATCAAAGACTTGAGGCAAATACATCAGAGTGCCCACTGACAAAGGCTGAACAAAGATGACAGGAAATGCACAATATCTAAAATGTATTTCCAATCCGAACAGACCAAACTATATGCTACTAAAAATTCAGACGAAATATATGCATTTCATCAGAGGTGCCTATGACACCATCAGTGAAAAATGAAAAACAAAAAGCAAATTGTCCTTGTATTCAAAATAACATTGGAAGAGAAGGCGGAATGGGGAACCTGAGCAGCAATCAGGGCACAGGCTGTTTTGCCTGCTCTACCTTTTCTGATAAACGTCGCCAACTTGGCAGGCTTCTCCTCGGCTCTAAATTTATAAAACTTCCTCCACTTTTGGACATTTCTCCAAATTCATCATAAAAGGTTTCATACTGACTCATACATACTGCTGAATGCAATCCCATAACAAGCCACCACACAAGTTTGAATCACAGTATTCTCTTGTCTGGTGAACGAAGTCTTCAATAACCCAAACTACTCGAGGAATTGGTCCATGTTTTGATGAAAAAGAAACCCAGAAATCCGATAGAAAAATTGAGAGAAGGGATGATTCCGGTAGTGAGGTTCAATTTCATGACAATTATACAAAACATAATACCCGGCAGCATGCTCACAAAAATTCCTCTGAATGTGATCTGCTCCCACCAGGGAGGCACCTTCTTGGTGTCAAATTTCTGCTCTATGCTCAGCCCTTTCTCTTCAATCTGACTCGGCGTTCCATCCTGGTCTTGCCAAACTTCGCCAGAGCTTAATTCTTCTCCATTATTTGCGTGATCAACTCGTTTCACAAGTCCTCCATTGTCTCGGCCATGGCCATGACTAACTAAAAGTTCAATTCCACAATGGCAATCTATGTTGACCAGAAGGGCCACCGACATGGAGAGGAATCGGGGATTCCAACGGATTCGATGGTGGGCACGCGATGAAGATTTTCAATGTTCTTTGGATGCCAGAAAGGAAATATCCCCAGAAAAGCGTGGACATGTGTCACCTGCACTGTGGACAAAGAGCCAGCACATAGGGGGATGGGGATGTTAAGCGCAGAGAGATGCCTCTTGCAAAATGGAAACATCCATCCGGCATCCGCGGCAACGTTAACAGAAGATCAACGGCTTAAAACAATGACAACTGTGCTCAGAACGAATGGTAGAAAATGAAAATGTTGACGATGGTTTGGTGGAATTCTTCCAATATAACACCTTCGGTAAATATTTATGTTAAGCTGTTTTTAAATTTTAAAGTGCTTTTATTTGAAATCAACTCTCTTAACTACCACTGTATACAATTTACATTATTAAATGAAATGTTAAACAATTAATGAGTTTACATTAGTTAAAAAAAACCAATAATTAAAATGCTTAATGAAAACTTTCAAAAAGTAATTAAACAACTACTTCTCTCTTAACTATTTCTTGATGAATTAAAGAAAAGACTTATTCCGCTCTCTGCTTCAGAAAAAAGTTTCTCTTACCAAATTAGCTTATTGTGCATCACCCATTTTTAGGTGAATAGAAGCCGCCAAGCTGCCATTCTGTTGATATACTGTTAATCTATCGATTACACATTCGACGATTTATTCTGAAATAAGGAGGCATTCGGATTCGACCACCTGTAGATGGTGATGGATCACAAGTAGCCCGCAATCGTTACTAGTTCTTTACTGACTTCTACTGGTCCGCTACTCCCATTGAAAGCGTAGAGCGTTCATCTCTCTATTTCGAGAAGCAACGTTTTTACTTGGTTTTTTGGGTAGATTTTAATATTTTTTTTTTAAGAATAACTTGTTGCTTAAGCCATTTTAAGAAAGATTTTGAAGTTTTGAAGACTTCCTCAATTTTTTTTAATCATTATTTAATCTCGAAATTGACAACACCGTTCTTGAATGTTTTAGGTTTTATTTAGATGGCATGTAAATGAGTCTGGAATGAAAACATATTTGACCACTTTATAAAGTACCAGTGTAATTTAGTAGCATTTAATAAATTTCATTAGTTAATATTCATATTTAAAAGACATACTCTTATGACTTTTATTTTGTCATAGCCAAAAAAAACAAATTATTCTTTATCTATTGATAAGAATGTCAACATGTCAACATTTTATAGTGGAATTTTAGTATTTCCTTTTGTCCCGTAAACTATTTTATTTTAGATAAATTTGATGATAAAAAGTCTATATTAAGTTTTTAAAGTGAAATTTAATTATATAATTATTTAGATAAAATTTAATGATATCAGTTTTCAAACAAATATAAAATTTTAATAATTTAAAATATATTTTTAATATACATAAATAAATATAATTTTATAAAAAACAAAAAATTATGATTTTTTTATAAATTCAAATTTATAATTCCAATTGATCTTTATTTTATGTTATGTTGTCAATTACAAACCTTTTCCTTATTTCCGATTTAGAATGCACCAGCGTCCAATGCGGTATTCCTAAGTAAAAAAACACCGGAAATATGTTATTCTCCCTTCTACTAACATTTTCTTTAGAACAACTCCCTTCCCATATTTCCAGGTTTTGGTCCGTCATGGTCATATGCCCAAAGTCTTCGCTTAAGGACTCCAAGAAGTTATTTTTTTTCCTAATTTTGGGAATTTGTCAGTCATTAATAAGTTTCGTTTTTTATAGTATTATTAATAAAATTATTTATTGACAAAGGGCTCCATATGGAATCAACGTCGTTATTTATTTCTCTATTTTGGAAATTTGTGGCTCATTAAGAGGTTTCGTGTTTTATAGTCTTATTCTCTTATTAAATTATTTATTTATAAAGAATCCACATTGACTCAACGTTGCTATTTATTTCCTTATTTTGGGATTTTGTCAATTATTAAGAGGTTTCGTTTTTTTAATAGTATTATTCTCTTCTTAAAGTTATTTATTTACACTATTCGTAACTCTCGTAAAGCAGTTTTGGTTTAGCATTATATTTTAAATAATAAATTTATTTATTCAAAATAATATTATTTGGTATTTGGTGATAACAATCAAATAAATTATATTGAAATTGACATACAAGACACAGTGACATACAAGACATGAAGAGTAACGTACTCGCTAGGGTTTGAATTGTTCAACAACCTTGCAGTTTTGCTGTTTGGTTTAGCAATGGCAGCTTCCTCGTAAGGAGGGCCGAATCCCTCCTACTGCAATGTTACTAGCGAAGATCATTCTATGAGACAACATCAACATGGAACTTCTCAGCAAAGAACCACTCCTGTTTTAGGAGCAGAATGGCAAGCAAAAACCAAGGGATAATGTTTGCCAAGAGCGGTGAAAAAGCCAAGATTTGTTATACCTTCTACTAAGTTGGAAAAATACAGAGGCTATATGAAGAATCACACATTAATCTGTAATTTTATTGATATTTGGCCTACAGAAAAAGATTTGTTAAAATGGCAGCCCAAGGGTCATATTGATCTGAAATTTGGGGCTAAGGGTTTTTTTACAGTGATTTTTATTAGTTTATTAGATAAAGAACACATTTTTGAGGGAGGGCCATATTTTTATAGTAATGCAGGGCTTTTTCCCAGATAATGAGAGGAATGTTATAACCCATAACAAGAGAAATTTCTTGTTGCACCTGTCTGGGTTCGGTTGCTTGGGCTTCCCATGGATTTATGGGATCCATAAATTATGGAAGGTATAGGAAATTCTTTGGGCAATTTTGTTAAAATAGAAAAAACCACTTCTCGTGGATGATATACTTCTTTTGCTCGAATTTGTGTATACATGAATATATCTGAACCACTGCCTGAAATGATTGAATTGGAATATGAAGGAAAGATCTGGCTTCAGCCTCTTGATTATGATCATATCCCCTTTCGCTACTGGTGATGTCACGAGTATGGGCATATGCATAAATTATGCCCTTTGAATGTACCCAAACAACAATCCTCTCATTCTACTGGTCCAAATTATTAGAATCACCCACAAGGAGACGATTTTGTTATAGTCACTAATAAAAAATAGGGCAACCGAACTGGGAATAAAGGCCCGCACCAGAATACTGTGCTGAGCCCTCCAGGACAGAAAACGGTAGCGAACCGGTATGAAGTATTGTAGGACGAAGGTGAACTGTCGGTTACTGAAAGCCCTCCAGGCTAGCAAACTGCAGCGAACCGGTATGACGTTTTGCAGGAACAAGGTGAACCGTCGGTTACTGAAATGGTCGATGAAGGACCTGAACATGGTCAACAAGGAGCAACTCAGAAAAATCTGTCAACAAAGCGCAAGGCAGACCAGGAAAATGTCGAGACTAAGGAGAGTACGTTGCTGGAACTCACACCTATGGAGGTGGAACAAAATAAATATGACCTAAGTGCGGAGGAGACAATTTTGAAACGAATCCTGTTTGAATGGAGGAATCTAGATGAAAGATTCATTCCGGTGGACCATAAGAAACTATATAAGGAAACGATTGAACATTATTTGACAGCTCAAGCACACGAGGAAGTATAGGAAATTGAACAAGTAGCTGGGAAGAAGGTTAATCCTCCACCAAAACAGTCAAAAAAGTGGGGACGAAGAACCTTACAGGAATCAATACAATTGGTTGGTGAAATGTTGATTAATACAAGAAAGATAATACCGTTAACAATGGTATTCCAACAACTACCTAGAGGTTCCTAATTAAAGTAATCTAGTGGAATATTCGAGGCCTTAACAGTAAAGGCAAACAAAGATATCTGAAAGCAATATTACAAGATGAGAAACCTCAGGTTATTTTAATACAAGAAACCAAGGTGTCAGGGAAGAAGCTTCAATCCATAATTCAATCCCTTAAATTGCATTATGAGGTAATGGTGATTGACTCAATAGGTACGGAAGGGGGAATCACCATTCTTTGGAATGCAGCTGAAATTGTAGTTGATGGATGGATGGGCCTTCCTAGAATTTTAACAGGAAATTTTCGGCAAATTGGATCAGAGGAAAAGATTCTTATATCGGATATTTATGGGCCTCCAATTCCAGGAGAACGAGAAGAGTTCCTACAGAATATTAGGGCTTTGAATAATATGCATCAAGAGAAATTTTGGCTTCTTGGGGGAGACTTTAATATGATTCTCAATTTATCAAGAAAAAAGGGAGGAATAAGAAGAGACGATCCAGACATGGAGCTTTTCAGATATTTATTAACTGATCTGCGATTAGTAGATATCCCCACGGTGAATGGAAAATTTACTTGGAATAATCGACGTGGAGAACACCATCAAGTAGCATCACGGTTGGACCGATTCCTTGCCTCAGGGGATTTGGTAAGTCTTGATATCTATTATGAAGCAACTACTTTACCAATGCTAGGATCAGATCATTGGCCGATTAGATTAGAAATAGATGTCAAAGAAGCTCTGAAAAATAGGCCTTTTTGGTTTTGAATTATTTTGGTTACGTGACCCACGAATTTTGGAAAATGCTAGAAATTGGTGGAACTCAAATCAGATTAATGGCAGGAATAAGATGCATTCTTTTCAATTAAGACTAAAGAAATTAAAAGATGAAATTAAACAGTGGAATAGAGTAGAATTTGGCAATATCCAACAGGATCAGATTAGATTGACAACAAAAATGAAAGATTTTCAAGAACGAATAATTCTCCATGGCCGGACCGAAGTGTTAGCAATTGAAGAAGGTAATACCCTTAGCCAACAAGAAGAACGCCGGAAGCAAGAAGAGATTTAATGGAAACAAAAATCAAGGAATAAATGGTTAAAATAAGGTAAGAGAAATACAAACTTTTTTCATAAGACAATGATATAGAGAAGGCATAATAATAGAATTTTTTCCTTGAAAGATGAAAATGGTAATCGATTGCTAAAGCATGCGGATATGGAAAAGGAGTTGGTTACTCATTTCAAACATTTTCTTATAGAGTCTAATCATAATAGACAAGTAGCAATTGATAAAATAATTGCCCATATTCTAAGAGTGGTTACCAGGGACCAGAACCTAGCATTACTACGGGAAATCAGTCTAGAAGAAGTCGAAGAAGTAGTCATTCATATGCCCAGGAATAAAGCCCCTCGACTGGATGGTTTTACAAGTGAATTCTTCAAAGCTTCTTGGAATTTCATGAGTCAAGACATCCTAGAGGTAGTTGAAGAGTCTAGAAGAAATAAGACTCTTTATCCAGCCTTAAATGCAACTTTCATAACTCTTATCCCTAAACAGGAAAATTCTAACACTCCTATTGGATTCAGTCCCATTGCTCTATGTAATGTCATCTATAAAATCCTCTCTTCAATAGTGGTGAATCGACTTAAACCTCTACTGCCAAGGCTGATCACTCTCGAATAGACAGGTTTTGTTAAAGGTAGACAAATCTTAGATGGAATTGTAACTTCCCAGGAAGCAATTCATTCCTGAAAAACACAAAAAAGGAAAGGAATGCTAATAAAATTAGACTTGTCTAAAGATTATGACCGCATTAATTGGCATTATTTGATCGAGGTTATGTGAGAATTTGGGTTTGATGATAGATGGCTACAATGGTTGCATTCATTTATTTCTTCTCCAAATTTCTCAATTTTACCAAATGGTATCCTAGCACAACCGTTTAATAGCTCCTTGTCCCTCCACCAGGGAGATCCCTTATCTTCGTTTCTCTTTATTATAGCTGTTGAAGGTCTAGGTAGATAAATCAAGGCTCATCTTGCTAAAGGAAAGTTGCACGGCTTGAAACTGTGGGGACTAGACCTTCCCTTGACACATCAGTAGTTCGTGGATGATATTCTGTTATTTTTTCAGGCTACAATGAAAGAATGCAAAGCTATTCTCCATATCTTAGACATCTTTATGGCAACTTCAGGTACCCAAATAAATAATGAGAAATCTAATGTTTATTTATTTAATTCTAATCTTGCAACTCAAAATTTTCTAGCCAGAACACTGGGTTTTAAAATTGGTTCTTTTCCACTGAAATATATGGGAATGATATTAAATACGGTCCAGTAAGAAAGGCACATTGGAAGGACCTCATTCTCCAAGTAGAAAAAAAAATTCATAATTGGGCATTCTGAGTTCTAAATTCCCCTGGCAGAGTTATTATGTCAAAATATGTGCTTCAATCCCTTCCTCTTTATCAATTGTCAGGAAGAGCTTGTCTTAAATGTATATGTAATCAAATGATTAGTATATTCAAGAAGTTTTTATGGCAAAGTGCGCAGGTTAATAGGAAGTGGGCTCTTGTAACTTGGGAAAAATTAATCAAACCGAAATCTGCAGGAGGCTTGGGACTTAGAGATCCTTTCATTCCTAATAATGTTATGGGTGCTAAACTTTGGTGGAGATGGGTTCAGGGTGGACATGACCTGTGGAAAAGTATATGGGCAGCTAAATATGATATTCCACATACAGTTTCAGGTAAATTGAAAGTGGATATAGTATCGAAAGGATCATCAATCTGGAATCTGGTAGCAATTAACATGAACCTAATTAGATCACACAACTTTTGGGAAGTAAGGGAAGGTAGAAATATGCTCATTTGGGAAGATTCATGGCAGAAAAGAGAGAAACTATTTAGCCGACTTGATTTGGGAGAAATTTTCCTTTTCACTAGTACACCGAACAACAAGCTTATTCATAACTATTAGTTTAAAAAATAGAACAATCAGTGGAGGAAATGGAAAGAGAAAATCCATTGGACAGAAGCTCCGGAAACGCAACAATGGGCTAACTTGGAAAAAGAACTAAAATCCTGGAAAATTTGCCATGCAAATGGTTCATACATTCCTCAATGGGGCTGTCAGACAAAAGGAATGTTCACTATTAAGGAAGGCTACCATATTCAATGAAAAAATGCTCAGCAAAATGAACGAATGATCTGGAAGAAAATTTGGGTTTTGAAACATTGGCCAAAGGTGGAATATTTTCTATGGTTGTTAAGCCATCGTAAGATTTTGACATGGGAAAATTTGCAGAAGTGAGGAATCTATGGTTCGTCCAGATGTTACCTATGTCATGCAGGCATAGAAACAATAGAACATCTTCTCAATACTTTCTCCACTGTTGAGACTCTATGGAGATGCTTAGAACAACTATTCAGACAAACTGATAAAAATAATTAGAGTATCATAGACACTATTTGAAATTGGAGCAAGGGAGGGTTTAAATGTGAAGTGTTGAACAGAGCCTGGAGACTATCAGTTGGGTTTCTCCTCTGGAGCATATGGAAAGAAAGGAACCATAGGGTTTTCAGAGATGAAGAACAAACTATGAATCAGCTCTGGGAGAGCTTAATAGAGAATATCCGTGAAACTATCCTAGTGGAAAGTTGATCTGAGGAAGATTGGAAAGCTGAAGGTTTTGAAGCTCAAATGCTGGCCTATTTAAATTTAAAGCCCCAAATGTTATATAAAAATATCTGGAAGTACAAACTGCTGCATCAAAATATAGCGGAACAGTGGATGGCCCCTCAAAATGGATTTATCAAACTTAATTATGATGGAGCATCAAAAGGAAACCCAGGTCAAGCATGAGCTGGAGGGATTTTCCGAAACTCTAAAGGGAAATTTTTCAAGTTTATGCTTCAGATTTGGGCTTTGCAACAAATAATGAAGCAGAACTAAGGGCGGTAAAACAAGAAATACTGATTTCCATTCGAGAAAATTATCAATGACTTATTGTAGAGGAGGATTCTGTAATGGTTACAGGCGTTCTTTGCAAAATACAACAAGGGTCGACTTGGGAGACAATAAGCAAGAGTTGGCGAACAACGACCCTCATTCAGGAAATAAGCATGTTGATTAAAGACATCCAGTACCTCATTCCAAATCACATTCATAAACAGGGAAATGAGGCAGCATATTATTTAGCTCATTGGGGCTGTAAAAAATTAGATAGATATATGGAAGCTTGGCTAATTGATGGAATCTGGAACATTGAGTTACACTCCCTTCAAATTATTTTACAAAATGATTTTAGTGAAATTGCAGAGCCCCGATTGAGGTGGAAGATTGAGAGGAGGACGATGCCACTTGTAAGGCATGTCAGGGGCTAACTAAGGCAGTTTAATGGTGATGCATGGAGCTTGGTTCGCACGAAGCATACCCATCCTTCTAGTGCGCGTTGATTATTGCACCGACCTGTGTGACATTCTGGGTCTGTTTCAGCTACAAGGTAAGAAGGTATTATCCTTGTCTGGGTATGTTTGTAAGTCTATTGCTCGATGCACAGGAGAAATATTCTGGTCCGCGTCAGGGAGGCAAACAAGGAAGGTCGGGCTGGGTTCAATGATAGGGGTCTCTTTCAGGTCATAGCAGGAGCAGAGATACTCAGGCTGCAATGACCAAAGGAAAGGGAAGAAAAATCCATACAAGCCAAGTTGTAGAAACTAGTAAATGAGGATGAAAAACCAACCAGCAGACTCTGGAAATTTTATCAAAGAGTTATGACACTGGAATTCCAGCAGATATTTAGAATACTATTAAAGGATGGGAGAAAGAAACTGATGATGAAGAGGATGACAATCAGGTTGGAATAGACTTCCTCTATGACCCAAGTAATACACGAGGGAGAGACTCTCTGTTTCAAAAATTTGTTAAAACATACTGGAAGATTAAATGCGTGCTTGCAAAAGCACTGATGAGTACCCAGGACCAACGCCTCAACTCTTCTCTACTGTTTGAACTTTAGTAGATGAAACAAGACATGAGGGAGATGACAAAGATACATATCCAAACCAATGCTAGATTAGTACGGATGGAGCAACAACTGCAAAACCTACAACAAGCTGAGATGCCAGGGTCTACAGCGAAAGAACCTGCACCAGTTGATTCATCAGATGGCTAAATTCCCTTGCAAGCTTTATTTTGTATGTGTTTAGATATTGGGATTACTATATGTTTTATATGTAGTTTTTTTGGACATAGTAGCATACTACTAGCAGTAAATCGAAGGAAGAAACAATAACAATTTTGGTTGGTTTTTAACTCTCTCAGGTGGCCAACAGACCTGGTTTTCTTCGGGCAGGTTGAGGCTACCCAAATTTGAATATATTGTATAGCAACTTGCATTTTACAAAATAGAAAATAGAAAGGTCCTACGAAATTTACAAAAAAAAAACAATCAAATAAGTTATAAGTTTATTTTAAATTATTATTATTATTATTATTATTGACTAAAAAAATTAATATATGAATTAAACATATATACATTTAAAAAAACATTTAAGGGAAAACTATATTTAAAAAATATCTAATAAGAGAATCATCCCTATTTATCTATGGATATTCTTAATCTAGTTAAGCCTAGAGGCTCATTCTACAATCAAGTATGAGGGACATGTGTAAGTATGTCACGTCCTCAAAAGATAATATAAATAATTTTAGGCCATTAGATTCACAAGTAAATAGTTTTTCTATATGTTTTTTATAATGTTAATTTTTATCTTTTTAATAAGTTAGATTGAATTTAAGTTTTGGTGACTTTTAAGTTAAAATGTTGTTATTAAAAATTTGTTATATTTAACCTCAATTTAACATTTTGACTATGTCAAATTACACAAAAATAAAAATAAAATAAAATAAAATAAAAATATTGACATAATGTAATGAACAATTTAACTAACTCAAAATAAAATAAAAAATAAAAATAATAAAATAAAATAATAATAAACTATAAAAACGACCCATGGTATTGACCCATGGTATTCATGTGGAATGTAGCTTATTTAAAGAGGGAAATTAAGATGGCCTAGATCAATATTAACTCTGGATCTACCAAGATCCAAGAGGGATCATATGTCTTGATAAGAAAACCTCTTTTAGAGTAAAAATAACATTTTAACGAGGTCAAAATACAATAAAAAATAAAATAAATAAAATAAAATAATCATAAACTATAAAAACAACCCATGGTATTGACCCATGGTATTCATGTGGAATGGAGATTATTTGAAGATGTAAATTAAGATGGCCTAGATCAATCTTAACTCTGGATCTACCAATAGCAAATAGGGATCATGTCTTGATATGCAAACCTATTTTAGAGTAAAAAGATAATTGATCCCTCTGATAAATAATATAGATATAAACTAATTATTTAATAAAACTGTTTTTAAATGTTTAAAACCATTATTCTTTTAAAATTTTACTTAATAACATGTATCTAAATTTCCCTACATCCAAATATACATAGTTTTTCTTGTTCTATATTATTTTTGTTACAACTATTGTATTATTCCAAAAATACATGTTTTTTTTTTTATATATTATTTATGTTGCAACTCTTTTATCATTCATGAGTAGTATTTTTTAATATATAGAAAATTAAATTAATAATGATTTAAAAAAAAAATATGTGATATTTTTTAAAATTTCCAAATTATTTGGTTGGACATGATTTATCTTAAATAACACTAAATTTACCTTTAATTACTTAGTTGTAATAGTTTCTAACTACATAATTGTAACTACATTTTTTTTTTGTAAGTTAGTAGTCGTATTAAAAGCATCAAATGTACATAAAATTACAAAGGGTTCTGCTGGTAAAAGAACACCGGAAAACCGTGATACCCAAACATAACAAGAGGAACCAACTTAGACAGAATTGACGAAACAAAGCCGAGCTATACATGGCAAGAAGAGCCGCTGATAGCTTAAGTTAGCCAGTCAGCAGAGACAAACAGTGACATGTAGACGGAACGCGGGCTTGCGGCAATAGCAAAACAAGCTACACGAAGCAGAAAAAGAGAAACAAGATCAACCAGGAAGAAAGACTAAAGGCCTAACCAGAAGGGGTTGAGTGCGCAATGAATTTTTTTTTCCCTTTCTTGTTGACCACTTTGACCCATCCATCCGGGCCTGGGGAGATAGAAACCACTTGCAGATCATTATGGCTCCCAGGAGGAGCATCTTTGTCCGAATCGGAGGAGATGGAGATGTGTAGGCGTTTTTGAACAGCTGAGGAGACAGGGGGCCTCTTGGGGACATCAGAGGGAGATGGCTTCTATTGAGTTGCAATCTCTTCATCTGAATCACTCCCTTCCTCTTCTGAGCTGTTGGAATCAAGATCCTCCAAGGGGGGGGGGGGGGTGGTGGTCAAAAGGTTTCCAGCTTTTATTTTTTGGTTTTCGTTTGCCAAATTTCTGAGTGGCTAGAAACTGAGCGCATGAGTTCTGAAGATGCCCAGTTTGATGACAGTTCCGGTAGCGTAAAGCTGTGTTCTCATATTCAAGAGGCTGAGGCCAAGAAAAATCCCCAACTTTGAGAATGATATGGTCTGGAAGTCCTTTGTTGATATCAATTTCTGCACATGTTCTGCCATAGGTGTAGATACCCTTTAGGCCCCTTGACGGATCAGTGGCAAGGAAACAACCTAGAGTATTCCCAATAGCTTCAAATACTAAACAATGCCAAAGGTGAGCAGGCAGGTTGGGAAGCCGAACCCAGATTGGGAGTTTGGTAATGACTGCCGTGGAGGGATCGAAGTCGAGGAACCAGGAGGTTAAAAAAAGCCCCACCTTACCCCAGAACCAAGGACCACCTGTGAGGGCAGTTTGATAATCCTTACTGTCAGCTAGAATGAAAATGAAAAAACCCTTGGAGCACAAAATGATCTTGCAGTGTTTGGTCCAAGTGGTATGAACCCAGTTGTAAAGGTCTTCTGATCGCGGCCAAAGACCATTGAATCTGCAGATGAGGGCATTTTCCTCATATAATTGGTGCACCCCAGCCAAGTCTAGGTGGGTTATTTCTGCGGAAGGAACTTCTTCCAATTTGTCTACCAGGAAAGGCTTTGGAGCCTCCGAGGTGGGGTCAGAAGGAGAAGAAGTGGGAGCCTTGATAGCCTCCTTATAGGAAAAGCCCTTGGGTGCAGAGGACTGCCCTGCTGCACCTCCCCTTAGTCAATAAGACAGAATCACTGTGGCATTCCTTTCTATATTGTAAAAAGTCAGAGGCATATTATCAACAAGCTTCTTACCAGCATAAAGGAGCCTAAACCAAGAGGAAGTGATCCTCAGTTTCTGTTCGAGGGCCTTAGAGAGGAGCAGCCCCGTAAAAGAAGACTGTACCCAAAGGAGCAAGGTTTTTCCTGTTGGAAGAGAGACCTGTATTTGAAAAATGTTGGACTGGATTTGATGAGGATCCAAGATGTTATTGGTAAAATCTGGAGCTATCTCAGAGGACTCGTAGGGATGCATAACCAACCCTTGACCTAAGCCATATAAACTATTCCTTTGGATGCCGTAGAGGGGGCTAGCATCGGGAAGAATCCTGCAAAATAAATTGCAGAGGGCACAATGTCGGCGACCAGGTGAATAGGCGGCCAGGTAGCTTAGTCGAGCCATCATGCCACAAAACGAAAGCAGAGATACAATTATTCGAACAGTTCCATCTTGCAAAATCCTGCGCAGAGCTTGTGAGTCATCGGCCAGGAGGGCCGCGGACTTGGCGGTGCCGCAGGGAACTGACTGAATGCCGATAAACCAATATCGTATTTCCAGGGAGAGCTTCCGAGGGAGCAAAGGCATTGGGGTAATAGTCATAGCAGGGTCGGATGAGAACATAAGAGACAGGGTGGCGTCAAATGACCTTGATGCAGAAAACCTAGAAGCCATCACCACAAGTGTTCTTGATATCTCTTCCTTGTTGTTGTTATCTAAACACTAAAATTTTTATAATTGTTGTTGTAAAATTCTAAAAATTGTGCTATTTTGTATTACATAATTGTAACTACATACATACTCTCTAATTTTTTTTTTTTAATGAATATCAAATTTATTTTGTTAAAAAAAAAATATATATACATATCTTTAATTACCTAATTGTAGCTAAAAAATATTGCATGTTTTTTACTTTATAATCATAAACAAATTTCATATTGTATGATGTCAAACTTACTCAACTTTTAATTCTAAAATTTTAAACAAAGGTTTTCACTACGTAATTTTATCTTTTATAATTTTTTTATTTTTCATTTCCAAACAAAACATACAAAAGAAAAAACCCACTCAATTGACACTATGTAATTAAAAATAGAGTAAGTTGAGACAACCCTAAGGGGTTTTTTTGTACAAGTTTTATCATAACCTTTCCCTCCATCCAATATATACTTTAGAGTCTTCTAAAGAGAGAGTATATTATAGTTTATAACCTGATCCACAATCAAAGAAAATGGCTAGGGATATCACATGTTATTAGTTTATAACTTGATCCACAATCAAAGAAAATGGCTAGATATGTCACAAGTTATCATTAGAATTACTGAGGTTCTCAGTTGAAATGGATCCTATTAGATGGATGGTGGCCATAGACACTAAAAAATTCAAAATAGATATCTGTTATGACATCCATATTGTCTACAAGCCATCCAAATTTTCCATCTTATACAACAATTTCTAACAATAACCGCTCAATTTACTCTCCAATTTTTGAAACCGCAACCCATGCTGGGGAGATCACAGTGTGAAATCAAATGTTCTTGTGGTTTTTTTAAAGGGTTCATAAACAAAAAAAACAACGAGAAAGTCAATATTGTGGTATAATAACTAATTTTTTAATCATTGTGACAAACAAAACATCACATTATCTCACATAATATATCTAATGTTATAAGGATATGAGATGATAAAAAAGTTTTGAATCGTGATATCTAGGTGACAACCAAAACTAATTTTTAGCCACAAGAAAACCAAAACTAATTTTTAGCTACAAGAAAAAAATCACAACAACTCACAGAATATATCCAACGTTGCAATGAACCCCATACATAGTGATGGGCCTCATCGGAATTTTAGTGCACATAGAACACCATATATACTCTCGATCAATTTAGAATAACCTAATATTTCTAGATTGGATGTCGAGGTGGGTGGTACAATAATTGAGGATGCTTCTTAAAGGGTAAGGGAATTTAGATACTCTACCCTTCCACCAAAGCTATAAAAAGTGAGACTTGTAGATTATAGTTTTACAAAATTTTCACTATTTGGTTAAGAATAAGTTACATGGGTTATTTAAAAATAAATAAGAGGAATATACACGAGGGCCATGGTAATTAACATTATTATTTGTACTATTTTTATTTAAAATAGTAATTTGGATTTGTATTTTTTTAAATGAATATTGTTAAATGTGTTGTACTATTTTTATTTAAAATAGTAATTTGTATTTGTATTTTTTAAATGAATATTGTTAAATGTGTAATTGAGTAAAATGTATTAAATTGATATTCTAACTTTTAATATATTTATTTAAAAAATTCAAAGTATGGTGAATTTTGTTTTATTAAGATTTACTATAGATGTGCATAGAATGAGTCTATCTCAAATCCCAAACAAGAGTATTCTTTCTCTTCATAATATAGCTTGCACCTTGACACTCCTCCTCTCCTCCTCCTTGCACAAATTTAAAATATGAGGCATAAGGTGGTTGTTGCATATAGGAACATTTATATATGATAAGAAAATTTTTATACTCTATTGTAATTTTCTCTACAAACATGATGGCAAATGTGCCCTAAATGTTGACAATTTCATGGTTAATGTAGTATAAGCTACATGCAAATTTACAGTCTTGTATACAATATCAAGAAATCTATTCCCATTATCCAACACCATAGAGCAAGAAATATTCACCAATTCAACAATTTCTTCCAAATCTGTCTTAGTGGTAGAGTTGTTTTCTCAATTAAATTGGTTTTACTACTCTTGAATTGATGCAAACCATCGATGTTGCATATAGGAGCATTTTTATATGATAAGAAAAGTGTGATAATGCATTGGAGTTGTTTTCTCAATAAAATTGTTTTTATTTCTCTTAGGTGATGAAATCCATCATTGTTGCATATAGGAGCATTTTTCTCTGATAAGAAAAGTGTGATATTGTGTTATAATTTTCTCTACAAATGTGTTGGAGTTTTTTTCTCAATAAACTTGTTTTTACTGCTCTTAAGTGGTGAAATCATCATTGTTGCATATAGGAGCATTTAACTCTGAAAAAAAATTGTGGTACTCTGTTATAATTTTCTCTACAAATGTGATGGAAAGTGTGCCATGAATGTTGGCAATTTCATGGTTAATGTAATATAAGATAAATAAAAAATCATTTCTTCTACAAAAGATCAAGAAAGCTTTGTCGAGTAGCCAACACCAAAGACATGTTCGACAAATCCATAAATGCTACCAAATCTCTCTCTCTCTGTTGGAGCTATTTTCTCAATCGTCTTATTTTTACTTCTCTTGAAGTGATGAAAACCACCTCTCTATACATTTTTTACTGTCTCCACAAAGAACATGGAAAAGATGAGGGACATCAGTGGTAAAGAACAATGTGATATTTTGAATATTTTCAAAGATAATGAAGGAAATAATACATAGGTGATTCAATAGTAATTGATCAAGATTAAATATGGAGGAACTGCTCCAAAACAACCTTTGATTTTGAAGGTAGAAAAGCACGATCTATTTCTTTATTCTTGAGGAATTCATGTTGGCATGATTAGGCAAGGTATTTAGCTTAAATTAAACATAGGCTCATGGAAGAAAATTTTGATTTTAATTCCTTCAAGATGACTCCTTCTCTGCAACATCTTATTTCTTCTAGGCTACTCTTTCATATGCTATTTCCTTACGACATTTGTTTTGCAACAGGTGGTGCAATTTCTAGTATGTAATTTCTATAGCATTCAAAAATACAATTTAAACAATAAAAAAATTACACATTGTTTTTTGCACTCTAAAGTAAGTTTGCCCCTAAAGAGATTTGATCCCTCTTAGCTCATGTTACATCCATGTTTAAGATGGATCTATGTTGGTTTTGTACCGCAAGCCAAAAAAACATAACTTATTTCATACTAAACTTTTTATGTTCATAAGGGTGTCCATTTTAGAATTTAACTTATTTCATATTAAACTTTTTATGTTGATAAAGGTGTCTATTTTAGAATTTAAATTTAATTATCAATAATTATTAGATGGAAGGTAGAACTTTAACCTTCAATACTCAAAAGTTGAGATTTAACTTTATAATAGTGATTCTCTTTTTGTTATTTTAATTAAATTGACTTTAATTGAAAAATATGCCATATGAACAAGTATCATATTAAATGAGTTATGTTGTTTTAGGCATGTGGTATTGATAAATAATGGTATTGACCCATAATATATTTCAAAATAAAACTATTTATAAATTAAGAATTTCCATGATAAAGTGGAGGTGAATTTCCATGGCCAAGAAAATATTTTGATTTCCAAACCGACAAGTTATCTCGTCCTCAAGAGACAGATACCAAATCCAACAAGTTATCTCTTCCTAAAGACAAAAAAAAATAAAAAAATAAGAAATCAAACTAAAAATTATTGAAAATAATTACTCTTCTCACAAAAATCTGTTATTTGGAAAATATTGTTACATGTTTTGTTTTAAAAATATATATGTTCCTTATATATTTTAATTCATTTTAGAATTATTACTACTAATAAATTTATAATTTATTTAATTTATTATTCTCACGTCATGGTCGTATGCCCAAAGCGTTGGCTTAAGGGCTCCCTATGGACTCAATGTTGCCATTTATTTCCCTATTTTTGGAATTTGTCACTTATTATGAGGTTTCGTTTTTTTTATAGTATTATTCTCTTATTAAAGTTATTTATTTACAAAGAACTCCATATTGATTCAAGGTTCCATTTATTTCCCTATTTTGGGATTTTGTCACTCATTATGAGGTTTCGTTTTTTCATAGTATTATTCTCTTATTGAAGTTACAATATTTGTAACTCTTAAAATAATTTTGTTTTTTTGCTTGACATTATATTTTAAATAATAGATTTAGTTATTTAAAATAATATTGTTTGATATTTAGTGATAACAATCAAATAAATCATAATTTTATTTGAAATTATTATTATTATTAATTAATTAATATATATATATATATATATATATATATATATATATATATATATATATATATATATATATATATATATAGATTAAATATATATATTTAAAGAAACATTTCAGGAAAAAATATATTTAAAAAATATCTAACAAGAGATTCATCCTCATTTATCTATTGAGATTCTTAATCTAGTTTTGTACCACAAACCAAAAAAACATAACTTATTTTATACTAAAATTTTTATGTTGATAGAGGTGTCCATTTTAGAATTTAACTTATTTCATACTAAACCTTTTATGTTGATAGGGATGTATATTTTAGAATTTAAATTTCATTATCAATAATTATTAGATGAAAGGTAGAACTTTAACCTTCACAACTCAAAAGTTGAGATTCAACTTTATAGTAGTGATTCTCTTTTTTGTTATTTTAATTAAATTGACAAATTAAGAAAATGTCATATGAGCAAGTATCATGTTAAATTAGTTATGTTGTTTTAGGCATGTGGTATTGATAAATAATGGTATTGCTCCATGATATTACCAAAAAAAAACTATTTATAAATTAAGAATTTCCATGGTAAAGTGGAGGTGAATTTCCATGCCTAAGAAGACATTTTGATTTTAGAACCAACAAGTTGTCTCATCCTCAAGGGAGAGATACCAAATCCAACAAGTTGTTTCATCATCAAGAAATATACAAAATGGGAGATTCAACGAAAAATTATTTAACATAATTACTTTTCTCACAAAAGCCTCTTATTTGGAAAATATTGTTACATGTTTTGTTTTAAAAATACATATGTTCCTTTTATTTTTTAATTCATTTTAGAATTACTAATAATAAAAATAATAAATTTATAATTTATTTAATTTCTTAATGTGCAATGTACCATGAAGTAAGTGTTTTGATGCTTATCATGAATTCATCCTTATTAAGGTTTACCAACCACTTATTTGATATAGTTTCACTCGTTCATACAACTTTTTTTTTCATTAATCAATTTAATTAAAAGGGAAAAAAAAAAGCATAACTATTTTAAGATAAATGAATTTTCAACCTTTGTTTTGTGATTACTACTAAAAATCTTACCATCCACATAGACAATTAAATTAAAAAATCTCATTCTAAATTAAACATCTTTTGATCTTGTGATAAAATTTAGTAGCACTTCCTCCCACCCCCTTAAAGGATCTCAGGCCCTTAAAGGATCTTGGGTTGTGGGAGGTGTTACTTGTTTTCTTTATATCGATCCCCAAGATCCATTATTAAGATGGGGTTAGAAAAATAATTGTTTTTAGTTGTGGGAGGTATTACTTGCTTGATTTTAAGCGACTCCCAAGATCCCTTATTAAGATGGGGTTAGAAAAAACATTTTTTTCATTCACATAGATAATTAAATTAAAAACTCTCATTCTTAATTAAAAATATTTTGATCTTGTAATAAAATTTAGGAACACTTCCTCCCACACCCTTAAAGGATCTCGGGTTGTGGGAGGTGTGTGTTGTTTTCTTTAAATCGATCCCCAAGATCCCCTATTAAGATGGGGTTAGGAAAAAAAATGTTTTTGCAAGTTTGTAGAATTCATATATTGTACCATAATTTTTTCCAGCTTGTCGAGAGTGGTATCAAATTTATCATGATATGATTCATGGATCACAAGTTACACTCATTTCAAGTTTCGTTTGTTGAAAGATGTGACATTATCATGTTGGACACATGGTTCCCATGTGGACTACTCATGTCCATGATAAGTTAACATAGTGGGGCCCGCTAAGGAAGTCCATGCCAGGTCAGCTTGACTGCTCGCTTTTGTTATCATTGTGTCATTAATGTTTAATCAAAGAAATTGGTGGTGGGTGGTCTCATTAGTATGCTCGCTTTTGTTATCATTGTATCATTAGTGTTTAAGGCAGGGTTTCCATATTGGAACCATGGTTGGATTATATCCCTTTCACAAACGCACTCTTATCACATTGATAGGTGGATATAGGGTTTTTTTATGAAACCATGGTCATGTAAGCTTAACCTGACATGACCATCACCTGTTACAATGCATAAAGCTTTAACAACAAGCGATGCGTGATGAAAAGGCTCTACAAAGAAACTGTGGCTAGGTAGGCCTACTCCTCCACAAACCCATGGCTTTCTTATGTTTTATGTTACACATTTAAGGTCACAAGAAAATGTATTGAGTGGTGGACGGTAGACAATGTTCCTACACTCCAATGTCCACGTCACTCCTCTCTATGATTTTATCATCGTTTGGTGATCAACCATATGGATGAGACCCCATTCAATATTATCGCACACATAAGATTAAGGCTGTTGGCCAATGACCAATGTTGTCCCACGCGACACCATTTTGCTAGGACAAGGTTCCGCCAACACCTGTTATGATTCCACTTTAATGTATGACTGTTAACAATGTGTTGCTTGCCTATCCCAGTTGCATAATCATATATGAAATAAATTATACAATAATGGGTCGATAAACCACGAAGGAAACTACCTTGCTCTCTCTTATAATGGAGATCCCCCACTAACTAAGTGGGACGATTTTAAAAATATCATAAACTCCCAATTCAACCATGCCCTATATGTACAATACTAGTGGATCTAGTGGAATTACTTTGGTTAAGGAAGATGGAAATAATTTTGGGTATATTTCCCAAGAGCCCAACTATATTTCTCAAGTATCTTGGGGTTTTTAATATCCATTTATGAAATAAAGTAATGTTTTTCAAAACTCGTAACTATGGATGAGGCCCAACATAGTACTTTTCTAGAACATGTCTCTCCAATTAATACCATTATCTCAAATGGGGAGCTTATAGCTTGCTTCAGTTTTGTTATTCTAAATTACCTTATAGAATCAAGTAACTTATTATCAAAGCATCTGTGATGCATAAATAAGGGTGTTGTAGCATGAATATCAATTCCCAAATAATATTCTTCATACATCTTGGCTTCCCCTTTTATTATTATAGTTTACACCTTGAGACTCCTCCTCCTTGCACAAATTTAAACTATAAGGCATGAGGTATTTGTTGCATATAAGAGAATTTAGACTTGATAATAAAATTTTGTTACTTTGCTGTAATTTTTTCTATAATTGTGATGGAAATTTTTCCCTAAATGTTGGAAATTTTATGGTTAATGTAGTATAAGATAAATGAAACTTTACACTCTTATATGCAAGATCAAGAAAGTTATGTCTAGTATCCAACATCACAGAGAAAGACATGTTCATCATTTCCACAGTTCTACCAAATATCTTTGAGTGGTGGATTTTTTTCTCAATATGCTTCTTTTTAATTCTCTTGAAGTGATTAAAGCCATCATTGTTACATATAGGAGAATTTGGACACTTAGAAATACAATGAAAAATTCTTAGATTAAACGATATTTAATAGGTCAAGAACCCACAAACAAAAAAAACATACTCAGTGAGTATGAAATCAAATCAACATAAACCCTCATCAATATGGAAGTATGATTTTTATAAAAGAAAGGTTCATTATAATACAATGTTAAGATTCTTCATGTTGGAAAGAAGAGTACCTAAAGAAAAAATTACATAGAACAACATATTCTCAAGAGAAAAAATATTCATGCATCATTAAATTCAACATGGTCCTCATGGTTTTTAAGGCTTAAGGAAGCAATATTGCTGTAATATTTCATTGTAGCATGGTCCTTACCTTTTCTTGATATTTTCTATCTTTCAATAGTTATCAAAGAATCCTTAATTAGTGCTACATGTTATTGCCTTTTCAATCAAATGTTTGAAAAGTGATTTTTTAATAGTATTGAAAAATAAATAATTATTTTTCAAAGTTAAACATTATAAGTTTCATTAGTCAAGGAAAAACTAATATTTTTCAAAGGAAAATCAATTACTAAAGTCATTTTGGCAGGTACTAATAATACTATTGTTAATAACAAATTTGTTATTTATGGACATTTCCTTAATTACAGTGATAAACATATTTATTTCAAAACATGCTTTCCAAAAATATAATTTAATTATCAATAATTATAAGGTGGATGATAGATATTTAACCTCCATGGAATATGCTAGAATATTCATAGTAGTATTCACATATCAAGACTTAATATTTATCACCAAGTTAGTTGTGCTCTTTTAATGAATTTATGTCAAATTAATTATTTATAGAAAATTTCATATCAACATTTGTTATGTTTCACATTTGGTATTGATAAGCCATGATATTTCCCCACGGTATGGTAACAAAATCTATTTCCAAGTTAGAGATTTTCATGGTAAAGTGGGGCTAAATCTCCATGGTTAAGAATATTGTTTAACTCATATAATATATATATATATATATATATTTATATTTTATAATTAATAATAATAATAATAATAATATAAAGGGTGAAAATGCAAATATGGGTATCACTTTTGTGAGAATTTGGGGCGGAAATTGTTTTCCTCCATAGTTCAGCCAAACTGTTGTCATAGTTTGACCGAAATATTCAGGAGTTCGGGTGAACTATTGAATTTAGTTTGGCTAAACTTTGTTTTCCGTTTACATTGACAAAATACTAACAACAATGGAAAACATATTTTTCACCTAAGTTTGGAAAACCGACAAACAAAGTTCGGAACCAAACAATTCTTTTATAAATATATCGCCCACAAACTATTCCGGGTTTCTGTTCACATTTATCGCGCGCTCATTTCTGTCCCGCTAATTCGCTATTGTCCTGTGTGCTCATTTTTGTCCCGCTGATTTGCTATTGTCCTGCGCGCTCATTTTTGTCCCGCTAATTTTCTATTGTCCTGAGAAAATTTACTTGTTTCGCTATTGCTCTGCACGAATTTAGCTCATTTTCTGTTGCACCGTGGGAGTTTTTTTGATTTGCGCCGCGCTGAGGAGGTAAGATAATCCAAATTTTAAATTTTTGTAATATTTTTATTGTTGTTTTTTTTAATTTTGTTTTAATCTGATTTTTTTAGTCGCAGAGGTCTTCCACGACGTCTTTAGGGATCATTTTCTTCAGCGTCTTCAGGCATCGTTGTCTTCAGCGTCTTCATCGTCCTCTGCTACGAATTTCCAGGTACATTTAACATTCTCCCTGTTATCCTGTAGGGAATTTATGCTGAAGAGAAATCATGTTCTGAACAAACACATATACTATAGTTTGTATTGGTTACCTCTCTATACAACAATTAACCTAAAAAGGAATGGCTTTACTTTCACCATTTTTTTTTTTTGTCAGTGTTTCTTTTGTGTAGCTCTGTTTTTTCATTTTTACCCTGGCATATATAAATTTTTGTTTTTCATGTATCTTTTACATATCTTTGAAACAAATACCCACATTGATATTTACTTTATCATCCTACATAATTAATGAAAATGGCAGCTTGCACAGGGCCTTGCTGCCTACACCCAGCCTTTATTCTATTTGAAGAAACCAACTCACAACCTGGTATCTGTACAAACCTTGATAGTCTCGCTTACTTACTTGAACTTTGAGATTTTACTGGTGGCTTGGTTGGCTTGGTTGTTGGCACTTAGAACCGTGACTATTGATTTCACTCTACCTATTCACCTGAACTTATGTGCATCATCTCTATGCGTCAACAACCCTTTATATAATGGCTACCTCAACTTAGATCTTTCCATGGGTGTTCAACAACACTTGTTGATATATTCTTACTTGATACGAAACTTAGCTTAGACCATTCATTTTTATTACCTTTAGAAGCAAGCCTACTTTAGGAATGAATGTTGGTTGGACGGGTTCAAACCAGCTCAGTCTTCCCGTTGACTGTAAAACCTTCAGGCTACTTCATATATATTTATTATCAAAGATCGCAATAAACCTCATTTTAGCAGGAATTTGGCCATTCAAACACACATCCATTGACCACCAATCGTCGAAAAATGTATCGTATTATGAACGAATTACTAGATATCTAGCGATATCATCATTACATATATCATTCCTCACCCATATGAATGAGAGAGGCCCGGTAAGGAACATGCAAAGAACCAATGAATTAGTCTAACTGTATACGCTTTTTTGGCTCTCTGCTTTTTGGAAATGCGTTGGTAAGACTTTCAATTACTACAACTTTGTAATAGAGTTTAATAAGGATAAGACTGTCTATTAATACTATCTCTTTAAACAGTACACACTTTTTTGGCTCTCTGCTTTTTAGAAATTTTTTGATAAGACTTTCAATTACTACAGCTTTGTAATAGAGTTTAATAAGGATAAGACTGTCAATTAATATAGCTTTGTAATAGATTTTAATAAGGATAAGACTGTCAATTACTACTATCTCTTTAAACTGTATACGCTTTTCTGGCTCTTTGCTTTTTGGAAATGTGTTGATAAGACTGTCAATTACTACAACTTTGTAATAGAGTTTAATAAGGATAAGGCTGTCAATTAATACAGCTTTGTAATAGAGTTTAATAAGGATAAGTCTTTCAATTACTACTATCTCTTTGAATCTAAGCTTCCATAATAAGCTAATACGATAGAGTCCATCGGAATCATACTAGCATTGAATACGAGTAAGAACCATGTTTGGAATAAAGTAACGGTAATAGCTCTTGTATTACGAGTAACATATCTGTAAGGTGTAAGAAGAACCATAAGCACTGGTGTGAAGATTAGCTCTATAAGGGGAATAGCTCTATGTATGAACTAGTACTAATACATACCATATTCTATAAGATCGCAAGCTTTTATATATAATAGTAACGATAATAACTCTTGTATTACGAGTAACATATCCGTAAGGTGTAAGAAGAACCATAAGCACTAGTGTGAAGATTAGATCTATAAGGGGAATAGCTCTATGTATGAACTAGTACTAATACATACCATATTCTATAAGATTGTAAGATTTTATATATAATAGTAATGGTAATAGCTCTTGTATTATGAGTAACATATCCGTAAGGTGTAAGAATAACCATAAGAACTTGTGTGAAGATTATCTCTATAAGGGGAATAGATCTATGTATGAACTAGTACTAATACATACCATATTCTATAGCTCTTCATGATTAATGCTTCTAGAAACCAAACATAATAATGTATTAGGACATGCTCCTTTAACTTGCAAATAGTATGGTCGAAATGTGGGTCTCATGACTCTTCAGGATTAATGATTCTAGAAACCAAACATAATATAATGTATTAGCACATGCTCCTTTAGGCTTTGTGGAATTACCTTTGCTTTTTATTTCTCTCTCTCTCTCACACACACATATATATACATGAAGAGATCCCATTTTCTTTTTTATTCATAGATCAAATGTCATTTAAATACAAGATTGATCATAATGTACAATGATTCATTCAATATTATTCATATATCGAATTTCATTTAAATACAAGATTTATCATAATGTACAATGATTCATTCCATATTATTCATAGATCAAATGTCATTTAAATACAATATTTATCATAATGTACAATGACTCATTCCATATTCATTTTTAGATTCAGGAGGAGATTTTGAGAATGTTGTGATAATGCCAATAAAGAATGAGCTAGAATCATCTTTAACATCTATTAATTAGATATGAAAATTTATAATACTACTGTGTACATTTGAGAATATTTTGGAACATGTTTATATAAATTATATATACATATGTACTGTTTTTTTTCATAAATATTTTCATTAAAAAATGAACCCTTTAAATGATGAACCTAGTTAATATTGCTTCTTCATGAAGAAGACTACTTGATCTTTCAATTTGAATTTTATGATGGTCCTTTGTTATGCTTCTTGACTACTTCAAATTATTGACACAATCATATGCTTCTTGTTACTCTTTTTATTTCTTCCTTATATTGTGTTCTCCCCCTTAGATCTTATGTACTCTCCCACATAGATATTACACTCAATTTCATAGGCTCTTCTTTTGAAGTCAAATAAGTGACAATAATTTACAAGAACTATCCCTAATTTGTTTCTCACATATTCAAATGCTTCTCTAAAAAGAGGCTTTGTGGATATGTATTCCATCTTCACTATTTTCTCAAAGACTTGTTATGCGAGGAAGTGGAACTTTATGATGATATGTTTAGTGATTGAAGGAAGTAGAATATTTTATTTCTAAAATTATTATTACACTTTGTATTTAAACACTTAATAGATATATAGGTTCACTGAAATTTACCTTAATATGGTATAGAGCCCATTTCAACCAAAACACTCAAAAAGAAGTAACTACTATGTATTCCACTTCTACTCTAGATAGAGAAAGTAATGAATCTTTCTTGATTAACCATTAAACCAAAGACTCTTCCTAAGTAGAATTATACATTGTCCACTTGTACTTTTCATGTCATCCACACAAGCCTAGTTGAATCTCTTTATGTTGTCAATGTAAATTTCTCACCTTTTGGGTACTATAGTCCATTGTTTGTAGTCTCTTTCAAGTATCTTAATATCTGTTTGTTGGTAATAGATGAATTTCTTTGCTTTTGGGTACTATAGTCCATTGTTTTTAGTCTCTTTCAAGTATCTTAATATCTATTTTTTGGTAATAGATGAATCTATTTAGTTGTTGATTGAAATATTCCAACTAATATAAATTCCAAAATTATATCTAGTCTTTAAACCTTGTTATGTATATCAAGCTTCCTATCATATAGATGTAAAATTTATGATCAACATATAACCTCATTCATCATCCATCATCTACACATAAATTGCATCCAATTTATATGGAGATTCACTTAGGTCATTCATCATCCATCATCTGCACATAACTTGAATTCCAAAATTATACCTAGTCTAAACCTTGTTATGTATATCAAGCTTCCTATCATATAGATGTAAAGGTTATGATCAACAACACCTCATTCATCATTCATCATCTGCACATAACTTGCATTTAATTGATATGGAGATTCACTTAGGTCATTCATCATCCATCATTTGCACATAACTTGCATGTTATGTGCATCCAATTGATATTCAACATGTATATAGTATTTAGAAACGAAAAGTAATTTGATACAAAACATATGTTTTAACCAATTATATAGTTTTTCATTTTCATATCCATGGTCTCAAACAATGAGAGAGAAAAAACCTTTTATATTCAACATGTAAAACACAAATTAGCCATAAAAGTTTCCCATTGAAACCAAAAGTGATTTGATACAAAACATAGGTTTTAACCTAATATAGTAAATGCCCCTACATTCAATTTCTAGAATAGATCTAATTAGAAGTTTTTCATTTTCACATCCATGACATTTCTGTAGCCAGAGTCTAAAAAGGGCAAGGTAGCCTCTGGATCTCATCTTTTATGAAAGGTGACATATCTAGTAAATGCCCCTATAGTCAATTTCTGAAATAGATCTAAAATCCCCTACAGTAAATGCCCCTATAGTCAACATGTATATAGTATTTAGAAACAAAAATTAATTTGATACAAAACATAGGTTTTAACCAAGAATGTAGTTTTTCATTTTCATATCCATGGTCTCAAACAATGAGAGAGAGAAAACCTTTTATATTCAATGTATGTAAAACACAAATTAGCCATATCTCTAGAATATATCTAAATAGAAGTTTTTCATTTTCATATCCATGGTCTCAAACAATGAGAGAGAAAAAAACCTTTTATATTCAACATGTAAAACACAAATTAGCCATAAAAGTTTCCCATTGAAGCCAAAAGTGATTTGATACAAAACATAGGTTTTAACCTAATATTGTAAATGCCCCTACATTCAATTTATAGAATAGATCTAATTAGAAGTTTTTCATTTTCATATCCATGGTAGTTCTATATGCATAATCTGTAAAGGGCCAGGTAGCCTTTGGATCTCATATTTTAGGAAAGGTGACATATCTAGTAAATTCCCCTACAGTCAATCTCTGGAATAGATCTAAATTTCCCTATAATAAATGTCCCTACAGTCATGTATATAGTATTTAGAAACAAAAAGTAATATGATAAAAAACATAGGTTTTAACCAATTATATAGTTTTTCATTTTCATATCCATGGTCTCAAACAATGAGAGAGAACAAACCTTTTATATTCAGCATGTAAAACACAAATTAGCCATAAAAGTTTCCCATTGAAACCAAAAGTGATTTGATACAAAACATACAGGTTTTAACCTAATCTAGTAAATTACCCTACATTAAATCTTTAGAATAGATCTAATTAGAAGTTTTTCATTTTCATATCCATGATAGTTATATAGGCAGAGTCTGTAAAGGGTCAGGTAGCCTCTGGATATCATCTTTTATGAAAGGTGACATATCTAGTAAATACCCCTACAGTCAATCTCTGGAATAGATCTAAATGCCCCTACAGTCAACATGTATATAGTATTTAGAAACAAAAATTAATTTGATACAAAAGATAAGTTTTAACCAAGTATATAGCTTTTCATTTTCATATCCATGGTCTCAAACAATGAGACAGAAAAAACCTTTTATATTCAACATGTAAAACAAAAATTAGCCATACAAGTTTCCCATTGAAACGAAAAGTGATTTGATACAAAACATATAGGTTTAAACCTAAGATTAAATTCCCGTACATTCAATCTCTAGAATAGATCTAATTAGAATTTTTTCATTTTCATATCCATGGTAGTTCTATAGGCAGAGTCTGTAAATGGCCAAGTAGCTTCTGGATCTAATCTTTTATGAAAGATGAAATATCTAGTAAATGCCCCTATAGTCAATATCTGGAATAGATCTAAATATAAGTTTTTCATTTCTCCCATGCATTTGCAATAAAATTCAATTTAATATATATATTTTTATTGAATTTGTTTTTTTTTAGGGATAAGAAAACTATTAAATATGGTTGAAAAATGGAAATTATGCATAGAAGTTTCTTGCTATCCCAATATAAGTAATCCAGTGATTACATATGTGCTTTCCAATATTGCGACTAGAAAATTTGTCCAAAGGAAAATGAATATATCGGGAAGAACAAAAAACAATGAGTCATATTATATTGGATTGATAGAAGGCTTAGGAACATCGATGGAGTATGGATCAAATGGAATTGCAGTTTTCACCAATTCTGAACTTGTGTGCAACTAGATGAATGGCGTATACCAAGTTAAGAAGGAGAGGCTAAAAGAAATACATGGAATAACAAACAATATTGTTAGCCAATTTCAATTTTTTAGTATAAGGCATTGTAAAAATGTGAATAAGATGTCTGCTGATTTATTGTGTGGGGCAATGCAAATTCAGGATTCATCTATCAAAGATGAATTAATAGATGAATTAGAATTATACGAGGCAATGCCAATGCAAGATTCATCTCTCAAAGATGAATTAGTTTTGAGACACTCTTCTTCAAAAATTCAAGATTCATCTCTCAAAGATGAATTATTGTTGAGACTCTCTCCTTCAAAATTTATTGATCGACATTGTAACATATCTTGGATATGTGTGTGTTTTGTACTTATAAATGTGTCTTTTTTTAATGACCATGTGCTTTTTTCAATTATATACCAGGTGTGCTCCCACCACACCATGTAAAGCGCAACTTGGTGAAATTGACATTTGCAACAAGTGGTGAACTTCACATTTTTATGAAATTAAAATGCAGGGACTTCAACAAATTTTTGTTTGAATGGAGTTTGTTTAAATGGAGTTTCACTTCCTTTTTAATGAAAATGTGTTTTTTTCAATTTTATACCAAGTGTGCTCCCACCATGTAAAACACAATTTATTGAAATTGTTATTTTTATAACTTTTTTTTGCTTAAATTGAGTTTCACACATCAATTAGTGCTTTGAAAGTTGTGTTTTACATAATTTGTTTATACTAAATTACATAAATTTTCCAAAATTTATTTTGAATTTAATTTAAATTAGTTATTTAAAAAAATAATTGTAAATTTCCACTGTAGATATATATATCATGGAGGATGAACAAAGAAGATCAACAGAATCCCATATCTCTACGAGAGGGTGGGATCAGGGATCGGGATCGAGAGTTGTTCATGGTAAATTTAAATATAATCTTAAATCTCCAGACATGTGTGTACATATGGAATTGATTTTTTATCAACTTTGTGAGTTAAATTAGTTGTTAATAAGTTTTATTTTTTATTTTTTAGGAGCTAATAAGAAGAGAAGGGTCTCTACTCTAGCCATGGATGCCCATGTTTCACCTAGTTGTGGTATGGTTTTAACAAAATTTAATCAATGAATATGTACATGTGTATTTATATGTATGCATGTATTTTTCAATTGATTATAAATTCGTATTTGTTTATGAAGCTCCTCTCTCCTCTCGAGAGGTTGGTGGTGGTTCAAATCCCCTTAGAGGGTCATCAATAAGTGGTAGCAGGTTGCGTGAAGGTGGTGATATTTATTCTCTCGGAGGCCAATCAACGGTTGGTGGTGTTGGTTCTCAACAGGGTCGTTCTGGTTCTCAACAGTTTCAGGGTGGAGAAAATGCTAGCCAACCACGATGAGGTTACCATCAATTTCAATATTTTTTTCATTGAATTTGTACAAATTTTTTTACATGTGTTTTTTCTAATATAAAAAATTATATATATTGATGCAGAGGCTGAAAATGTTCCAAATATTGGTCAAAATAGATGTAGGGCAGAACACTACATTCAAGAAGAAGGTTGTCTACCCACCACAACTTATCCGACTGACATTTCTGATATACCATGGGAAAGAAACATGGCGCAATGAGCCTTAGAAAGGTGTCAAAAACTTCATGCAAAATTTTGGAGAGATCTCGTGGCTTTGACTCGACCTGCCGAGAGTCAACAAATCCTTGAAATAGTTACACATTCATTGGGCGAAATAGTAAATGTGTACAAAAATCTTGGGCCAACGACTGATACATTTGTAGAAGTCATGAGAAAGAGAAAGTAAACAGTAATGGGTCCCGATAAATGGGAGGATGTAAAACAAAGAGTTACAAAAGATATGGCGAAGTCAATGTTTAATTTCAAGGAAGGGCCAAAAAGAAAAATGCTGAAGGTGAAATATTTCAAGCACCCCGATATAACTCACTATTTGTATAATAGGCACCTTGCAGCCTATGGAAGGCTCCCATGGAACGACGAGGTTCCTGTTTATTTTGTAAAATTGTTTTACGTAGAATTTTTTTGGAAAATAAAACCCAATTACAATGACCTTCCCTCAGAATTTTTTGGTCCGGGGAAAGGTCGATTGTGTGACCGTAGGGGCGCTAGACAAGATGTGGAGTTGCCTCACCCTGAGCCGCCATTGTTGAGTTGACCTTTTCGGGTCGAAATTTTGTGGTCAGAGATGGATGCGAATTCTCAAATAAGTCGAGAAGCAAGGGATATTATGATAGACAATTTTTACAACGGATTGGGTGGAGTTGATGTTTGTCTAAATCAACAAAAAGCACGTGAGAATGCACGTGCCAATTTTGTGTATTGTATAGATGAAGAGATTGACAACATGAATGTTGAATATCTCCAAATATATGCAAAGAATTGTCGCAATGGTTGGCAAGACCTAATTCTTCATGAGGAATAGGACACGGGAACAGTATGTGTTAATGACATTAGGGTTCAATTATTTTAAAACATACATGTGTACAATTTGTAATAAATACATGTGTATGTACATCTATACATTTATTTGTATGTACATTAATCTAACAAAAATGTATCATTATATGTTAAAACACCATTTGCAGTTGTCAGGCATGATGAATGACGAAAATGTTAATATCGTGTTCGGGGCCTCTGGTTCAAACAATGAATATGGGTCTCACCATCAAGATATGATGACAAATGTTAGTGGTTTTTAAGTGATATTTTTAAAATAAATAATTGTGCACACATGTAAATGTACATATATAATAATAAAATGTTTTAATAGATTCTGATTCCGTCCGATGTTTTTGGGATGGCAGTACCTTCTTCTTCCTTGGGAGATGTATCTTCTACTTCTTTAGGAAATGTGACACATCCACAACAAGTATGGACAATTTTCACTTTTAAAATTTATGTTTAAGTTATATATATATTCCACCTCAAAAAGTTCCATTAAAAATTGAGATACATATATATCTATATCTTGAGTTATTTTAAATTTTTTGAATTTTAGGTTTTTGGAGATTTTCTTTTGGAGCCTCTCTTAGAAGATGTCTCAAATTCACAAGTGTTCAATTTTTCACTTTTAAATATATATATGTTTTTTTAATTTAGTTATAATTTATAAATTGAAGTTTATTTAAGTTCTATTATAAATTGAGATCTTGATCTTAAGTTATTTTATACTTTTAAATTTTGAATTTTAGGTTTCCATAGAAGATTTCTTTAATCCACGGACTCTAGTGACGGAGATAGGAACATCCACACCATTTCAACCATTTGAACAAGTTGTCTAACTTTTTTTAATATTATTGAAAATAAGTTTATATATGTACACATGCATTTTCATTTGAAATTTTTAAATATATATATATATATATATATATATATATATATATATATATATATATATAGCTGTACATGTATATTGTACAGTTTACTATTGGAGATGTTCCCATGGGGGAACTTGTAGCAGGCGAACAAATGGAGAGGGAACCTCATGAGGTATTGCATGATTTTTTTTTTTACATGAAGTTCTATATATTCTCACTCATTTTTAAAACATCAAATTTTAATGTTTGTATGTGCATTGCGTACAGGTTTCCCATGCTTAGCAAGATAGCACGCGGATTGAGACTCTGATAGGAAATACACTACATCCATCTGTATTTGATGAACATGATTTGTAGATTTGATTTCGAGATTTCTAGTCTTAAATTTACTTTTTTATATATTATCTAGATGCACATTCATATTCATATATATATATATATATATATATATATATATATATATATATATATATATATATATATATATATATATATGATACTTGTGAGATCTACAATTTTTGGACATATTTTATTACAGTGTTAATATAATTTGTTTTGTTCCAAAATGTTAATTTTTGGATGGTTTTAGTACTTTTGGCATGTGAATGTGAAGTAATGTTGTTATATAATTTGTTTGGTTTTTAAAACTTTTAAGTTTTGGATAATTGAACTACTAGTAATGTTGTCATCTATAAATTAATGTTTTGAACAACATGCAGATGAAATAAATGGCGACTTCAAAGCAGGAACTCTATAGCAAAAAAATAAAAAAACGCAGAAAACACATAAAAACAAAAAAGTGTATTCCAGAACGCACTTGGTTTTTTTTGAAGGTCAAATTTCAACATTTTATAAAATTATGCTAAAAACAAAATTGTTTCTTGAAAAAAGGATTGAAAAAACACCCTCAAAACAAAAGCAGTTGATGCTGGAATAACAAAAAAAAAAAGTGTCATATTTTTGACATTTTTAAAAATAGAAATAACATTTTTTAATTTTTAAAATTCAAACATTAAAAAAAACCTAAAATTTAAGAAAAAAAATAAATTTAAAAAATAAAAACATTTTAAAGCTTAAAATTTAAAAATATATAGGAATAAAAAAAATAAAAATAAAAACAAAATAAAAATTTTAATTCAAACATTAAAAAAACCTAAAATTTAAGAAAAAAATAAAAAAAATTTAAAGATTAAAATTTCAAAATATATAGAAATAAAAAATTAAAAATAAAAACAAAATAAAAATATTAAATTAAAAAAAAAAAAAAAAAAGTTAAAAAAGGAAAGAAATTATAAAAAATAAAATGAGAAAGTCGTTAAAAATAAAAGAAATATGACAAATTTAAAAAAAAAAAAATGAAAAAGAAAAGAAATTTAAAGAAATATATTAAATTTTAATAAATTTAAAACTTCAAAAAAAAAAACAACACATTATTTAAATTAAAACTAAAAAAATGAAAAAATAATTAAAAATAAAAAATGAAAAATAAAATACAATAAAAATATTAAATTAAAAAATATATATATATTAAAAAAACAAATAAATTTTAAAAAATAAATTAAATTTAAATTATAAAAAATAATATATATATATATATATATATATATATATATAAACTTAAATTAAAAATATATATATTAGATTTTATTAAATTTTTAGAAAAAATGCTAATATAAAAATAACAAATTAATTTTAAAAAAGAAAAATATTAAATTTTAATAAATAAATGAATAAACAAATAAATTTTGAAATAAAAAATAAATTTTAAATATGAAGAAAAAAAAACATTGTTAAAATAGAAAGTTATAAAACTTTAAAAATCAATTAAAAATGAAAAATTGAAAAAAATAAATTAAAAAAAATATATTAAATAAAAAATAAAATAAAAAACAAATTAATTTGAAAATATTAAGTTTAATTTGAAAAAAAAAATCTAATTTTAAATATACAATTTTAATTGAAATAAAAAAAATATGAAAATGTTATGTAATTAAAAAATAATAATTAAAAAATAAATAATTAAAAAAACATATTAAATTCAAATAAGTTTAAAAAATAAACACAAAATTTATTAAATTTTAAGAAATTAAATAAAAAAACTAAACATAAAATTTAATAATAAAAAAAAAATATGAAAAAATTAAAAAAAAGCAAAAAAAAAAAAAAATACGAAATTTAATAAAAATTATTAACAAAATTTAGAAAAAAAAATAAAAACAAAAAAAATGAATAAAATTATATTAAAAAAAAAATAAAAAAAATTAAATTTCAAATATAAAAATTAAATAAAAAAAAAATAATTCAAAATTTTTTGAATTTAAAATTAAAAAAAAAAAATCAAATTAAAAAAAAAAAAAATATTAAAAATTTAAAAAAATTATAAAAAAAATAAATTTTTTTTTTTATCGTGGTGGCGCCGCCAATAGGCCTCTGCCGCCACCTAGGCAGGAGGGCGATTCCGAGAATCGCCCTCCCGCCCAGGTGGCTACTGAGGCCGGCCACTAGGCTGGTGGGGGTTGCATGCAGCCTCCCCGCCCACCAAGCGGCCGGCCTCCGCCACCACCTAGGCGGGAGGCCGATTGGCGATGCCACCACGATAAAAAAATTCTTTTTTTTTAAATTTTTAATATATTTTTTTTTAATTTGATTTTTTTTTTTAAATTTTAATTCTTTTTTTTTTAAATTTAAAAAATTAAATTTTTTTTTTTTTTTTAATTCAAATTTTTATTTTAAATTAATTTGTTTTAATGTTTTTTTTTTTTTTTTTTTTTTTTTAAATTTTGTTTTTACATTTAATATTTTAGATTAATTATTTTTTAAAATTTAAAATTTATTTATTAAATTTATTAAATTTTAATTGTTTTTTTTTTTTAAATCTTTTAGTTTATTTAGTTTTTGATTTTTAAAATTTATAAATTGTTTCATTAAAAAAAAAATGTAAATTTATGGATATTTGTTTTTTAATTATTTGCATGTGGTTTTTTTTATTTTTTTATTTTTTTATTTTAATTTTCTTTTTCAATTTTAAATTTTGTTTTTTTTTTTAATTTGTTTTTTTTTGTTAATTTTAAAATTTTTATTTTTATTTTCTTCTTATTATTATTTTTTTAATTTAAATTTTTAAATTTAATTTTTTCTTTTTTATTTAATTTTATTTTTTTAATCTAAATTTTAATTTTGTAATTTAATTTTTTTTAAAATTTTCTTCTTTTTTTTTTTTTAAATTTATTTATTTTAATTATATGGTTTTTTTTAATAACTTAGAAAAAAATGTTTTTGATGTTTTTTTTTTTTAATTTTTTTTTTAAATATAAATTTTTTTGTTTAATTTTTGTTTTTTTCTCTAAATTATGTTTCTTTTGATATAATTTTTGAATATTTTTGTTTTTGTTTTTTGTTTTTTCTATTTATTTTTGTTTAAATTTTTTATTTTTATGAGTTAATTTTGTTTTTTTTTTACATTTTTATTGGTTTTTTTATTGTTTTATATATATATATATATATATATATATATATCTAAGTTTTGTGTTTTATTACCAACATGAAAATCACCACTCTAAAAAAAAAAGGTTGATGTTCCATCAATATGTTTCAAAATTAGCATGAAAACGACCGCTCTAAAAAAAAAGTTGACGCGCTGCATCAATACGTTTCAAAATTAGCATGAAAATCACTAACATTTTAAAACAAATATTTATACTTCATAAATAAAAATATTGGAGTGTCAAAAATGTGCACAAAAAAAAGGGGTGATTCTGCATCACCACTTTTCAAAATCGGGTGCTTTTTATGCTACCAAAAAAAAGTAGGTAACAGTGCAATTACCTATTTCATCGGTAACAGTGTTTTTGCTTCTGAACTACATTTGGCATGTTATGTAATGATGTGTTACAATTTGTTTTGTTTTTAAAACTTAAGTTTTGGATGCTTGAAGTAAATTTGGCATGTGAAGTAATGTTGTGATCTATAATTTTTTGTTAAATTAAAAGTTAAGTTTTGGATGGTTTCAATCTACATTTGGCATGTGATATAATGTTGAATGTTTTTATTGGATAGTTGAACTATAATTGGCATGGAATGTGAAGTAATGTTGTGATATAATCAAAAAGTTTTTAAAACTCAATTTTTGGATGTTTTCAATCTACATTTGGCATGTGATATTTAATGTTAAATGTTTAATTTTTTTATTAGATAGTTGAACTACAATTGGCATGGCATGTGAAGTAATGTTGTGATATAATCAAAAAGTTTTTAAAACTCAAGTTTTGGATGGTTGAAGTACATTTGGAATGTAAAGTAATGTTCTGATCTATAATTTTTTGTTAAATTAAAGGTTAAGTTTTGGATGGTTTCAATATACATTTGGCATGTGATATAATGTTAAATGTTTTTATTGGATAGTTGAACTATAATTGGCATGGCATGTGAAGTAATGTTGCATGATATATAATCAAAAAGTTTTTAAAACTTAAGTTTTAGATGGTTTCAATCTAAATTTGGCATGTGATGTAATGTTAAATGTTTTTATTCGATAGTTGAACTATAATTGGCATGGCATGTGAAGTAATGTTGTACGATATATAATCAAAAAGTTTTTAAAACTTAAGTTTTGTCTAATAAACTTAAAATTTTGTTAGCTCTCGTTCTAGAATCCATTTATTTAGTGTACAAGGATGAGATGCATATGTATCCTTTGGAATATGAGCACGTTATGTTTAGATGTTAAATATGTCACCGGCATGGGCATATGTTGAGATACTATCCACTGCTGAAGAAAGAACAATAGGAGACAAGGTCAGAAGAAGTGGAAAACAATATTTACAAGAGTGTTTAATAGGCATAGAATCCTTTAAACACAAAATATTATGTAGGACTAGAAGAAAACTGAGCAAAGAAACACGTTCATAGTTTTGGAGGACATGGATGAAGAGGCATCCCTTTGAGAGGATAATTTTATGATGGAAACACCTTTTGGAAACATCCTAGGTAACCAAGCCCAAAAAATGAAGACTTTAGAAGATTTCTTGGACTACCAGGGATTAGCGAGGTCCTAACCTTGAAGGAAAAAAAAATAAAACCCTATGAAAGAGGATATATTTAAGGTAAGTCTCATCAACATATAGGTGTAATAGGACCTATTGGGGCTTCCTCCTTAGCATACGAAGCTCTAACCACAAGTTTATATACATTGGAAAAGTCAAGGAGGATCATGTAAGGACGGTGGCAGTGGCACAAATGATTTTCAAGGTTAGAAGGATAAAGGCAAGGAGACAATAGTGAAGGAAGGAAAAATGAAAGGGAGGAGAATGATGAGAGAAGAAATAAAAAATATTTGAGAACAATTGATTAACTTAGATCACTTGTTTCCATCTTGGAGATAGGCCACACTTCAAAACATCCACCTCAATGAAGATCATTACGTGGAACATGAGAGGGATTACTAGCAAGGGTAAGTATAGATACATGAAATAAAGAATAAACAAGGAAAAACCCACTTTGGTAATTTTGGAGGAAATTGTCTCGATGGAAAAATCACAGGATATAGGAGTTAAATTATGGATAGGATGTGATGTAATGGCCTTGGATGCTAGGGGAAGTGAAAGGGAGCTAGAAATCTTGTGGAACCCACTAGGTTTGGAATTAGAGGATTGGATGGCATGTTCCAGGATTTTGTCAGGTAGATTTATATATCTCATATATAAGGCAAAGGTTAGAGTCATAAAAATGTATAACCCTCATACCTCAGGAGAAATGGAGGCATTCATAGATAGCCTTAAGGCTCACAAGAGGTTTATCAAGGAATACCTCTCGATTTTAGGGGAATATTTCAACCTAATAATGTTGTTGGAAGAAAAAAGAAGGAGATATTAGAGGACTAGATCCATAATCTAATAATTTTTAAGAGATGATTTAGGTTTTGTGGTTAGTATACATCCAAATCCTCAATGATATTCTCACTTGGAATAGCTGTATGGGATTAAAACACCAAGTCACCAGTAGATTACACAAATTTTTAGTTTTTCTAGGAGGTAATGGGTCAGGATATTTTCATAGAGGCTATTATTCTTTATTCTCTAGGCTTAATCCATTGGGAAGTAAATTTAGAGATAGATTTAAAAGAATCATCGGTGAATAGGCCCTTTAGATTTTAAGGTTTTCAGCTACAAGAACATGATTTCATAAAGAGATATAGGAAATGGTGGGGAAAATTTGAGTTGAAGGGTAAAAATTAAATGAATACCCTTCAACTACAACTAAAATATGTCAAATATAAGATCATGTTTTCAACTAAGAATGAATTTGGACATATCCTAGAATATAGACTCAGATTTGGAAGGAAAGTTGTGGGAAATTGAATAGAACATGATCTTAGAAGGAAGGTTGGAGTACCTGGTATTCGAGGAAGGTATTAATCTGAACACATTAGAAAAAATAATGATATAAGAAGAGTTTCTATCGAAACATAAATCAAGAATTTAGTGGCTTAGTGAAGGAGAGAATACTACCAAATTATTCCACAAATATATGATTAAAGACATGCACCACCAAAAAATTATTTTCTCTCATAGAAATGAATGACCAATTGAAGCTCAATCATGAGGAGATAGAAGAGGAGCTTGTGGAGTTTCACCAAAATATTCTCTCTAAACCATTCCAATATAGAAAACCTTATATTAGTAAGTACATAGCCTATATTGTTAGGGTAGTTAGTATTTAATAAAACGAATACCTAATGAAAGATATTTTGTTTAAGGAAGTAGAGGAAGTATTATTTGCTATGATAAGAAATAAGTCACTAGGTCTAGACTGCTACAACCTATATTTATTCAGAGTATGTTAGAGCTTCATTGGGGAGGAATATCTTGTGGTAGTTTATGAATCAAGGAAACATAAGAAGGTATGGGATTATAAGAATGCCACTTTCCTAACATTAATCCCCAAAGTTGGGAAGACTGAAGATCCAAGTAGTTTCAGAAATAATTCACTATGTAATTTCATATATAATATAACTTATTTAGTAATCATTAATCAATTAAATCCTCTACTAAAGTACATGATTATGCCAGAATAATCAAACTTTGTTGAGGGTTTCCAGATTAAGGATGGGATAATAAATGCACATGAGAAAATTCACTCTCTAAAGAACCAAAATAAACTAGGTATATTGAATAAACTTGATGTTGCGAAGGCCTATGACAGGTTGAGATGCGATTATTTAACATGGGTTCTATATTCATTTGGATTTTCATGTCAATGCATATCATGGATAAGATCCCTTATTTATTCTCCCTTTTATTTCATTTTGATTAACAAATATCCATCTAGGTCATTCAACCCATCAAGAGGTTTGGGACAAGGAGATCCTCTGTCTCCCTTCCTATTCATTTTGGTAGCATAGGGGTTAAGAAAATTATTAAAAAGTGTTTTTTATAGGGGGGAATTCAACGGTATTTGAATATTCAGAAATGACCTTTCAATGGCATCAATAATTTGTGGATGGTGGTTTTTTATTTGTTCAGCTGAGTCTCAAATAAGCTAGAGTTCTCAACTCATTTTTATCTATTTTTACGCAAGGTTCAAGAAAGATAATAAAAAATGAAAAAAATATTATCTTCTTTTTTTATTGTAAATATTTGATTAAGATCCATCTAGCTAGGGTACTCGAGTTTCATGTTTCTAGTTGTAAAAACCCTCTTGAACATTCCATGTAATAAAAATTTAAATAATAATCATGGTTGATGGGACATGTATTCCAAGCTGAATATTGGGAAAAAAATCCTAGTGTGGTTGTTCACATGGTTTATTATGGATATGGAAATTACAAAAAGAAATGGCTAAGGCATTATAGAGGATAAAAGTAATTTTGGCACATTTATTTATGAGAATAATGGAAATTAGGAGAATAGAGAGGTAAAAGTGCATAGTTTTGATGTGAGGAGGAGAATTAAGGAAAATGATGGAAAATGAAGAAAACAGAGCCCTCATCTATAAAAATGCTTCTGAGGATGAGTTGGCACCTTTTGTCAGTGCATTTGTGGAGCTCTCTCATTATTCTCTCTCTTTCTCATACTCTCGGATAATTATAGTTTTCTTGGAGCACTCTCGGAGAGTGTGTTAGATTGTTCTTGGAGCACTCTTGGAGAGTGTGGATACTTGGTTATTTGGAGCAAGAAGGAAAACAAAGAGTAGGAAAGCACAAGTGAACATTAGGACTAGCAACTAAAACGGTTTTGTATTGCAGGTACCGAGTTGCATATATGTTTTACTCACTAGTTTTTCCTTACATGGTCTATGCATGTGGATTTTCCTAGCCTTGCCATTTCTTGGATAGCCTTGGTGTTGTGGGTTTATTTCCATTTATTATTTTATGGTTGGTTTTCATGATTCCTTTAGTTTTTGGGTTGATTTATTAGTTCCTCGAGCCTTGGATGGACATATTATCTAGAGCCCAACAAAAAACTATTGGGTTGAGTTACTAGTCATGGAGCCTTGGTTGGAAAAATGATCTGGAGCCCTAGGTGGGTTGAGTTACTATTCCTAGAGCCTTGGCTGGAAAAATTCTCTAGAGCATGGAAACAACTAGGGTTGAGTTAATAGTCCTGGAGCCTTGGTTTGAAGAAACACTCTAGAGCCCTGGAGCAACTTAGGTAGAGACCAATCCATGATGGTTGTGAGTCTGACCATGAGGTGGAATCACTAGTTGATGGTTGAGTTGGTTTTTCCTCTATAAGCTCTAGATTGGTTTTGATTGATGTGTTTTATGAGATCCCACATGCATGCTGGGAATATGGAATGAGGATGATTGGTTGAAGAGAGCCTCAACTCAGCCAATCTATGGTCAGGTGGAATGTGGAAGTCCCATCTACGTTCGGATTGTACATTCATTAACGATGAATTAATTCCCTTGGTATTTTGTATGAAAATGTAATGATTTATGTGTGGATTCTATCATTGTTGTATCCATGGTATTTCTGTTATTATTATGCTGGCTATGAGCATGTATTTTTACAGTGATGATGTATGGTTCTCCCAAAGTTTTTTCTTGTAAATGAATACACAATGTATCTATGGTAAAATAGATTATATAGCAGTTAATGATGTAGGGGAGAAATGCTTCTTTATGATTCTCAGGTAAGTATGGGTACCATATGCTCTTTTTTGTTGTTTATACCTGGATATTTAATGTTTGTGACATGTTTGACAAAATTTCTATCATGGCTAGGCAGGGTCCAAATGAGTTCTTATTGATGTAATTTATTTTGTATGATTTTCCTATTGTTATATATCATCTCTCAACTTTTCATGAATTTTTTGGCAGAGAACTAGGTTTTGGGCCTGAAAAGGTGGTTCAAATCTCGATGCCGCTGGAACAAAACTCTATATTTTGGGCCCTTTCCGTTGGAATGCAGTGTTATGGTTGCATCTATACCCTGTTGGCCACTAGAATGCAATTTTATTCCTGATTTTATGTCTCAAAGAGGTCAAAATGTCTATGTGACCTAGGGGTAAAAGGTGTGAAATTTTGGGTTACCTCCTGTGGTGTTTTTGCTGTTGTACAAGGTTTTTATGTTGTGTTTCCATCGGTTCCACTTTCTTAATGTCACCTAGGAGGTAGAATCTCATTATAATAGCCTCTCGTTGCATGTTTACCCTTATTTTCTGATTACTTGGGTAGATGTGGGAAGAGGGTGTTACAAAGTGGTATTAGAGCATGGTTCAACCCTTGTATTGGATGGGAGGTATGTTGGTCATGCTTTCCTATTGGTTGCATATGTGTTTCTTATACCTAAGGTGTATGTTCTTGTTGCATCTGTGTTGTCTTGGCCATGGTCGCGGTGGTGTAGCCATGGAAGGACTGATGGTGTTATTGTCAACATGTTTTCATGTGTATATTATTGGTTATGTGTTGTTCATGACTATGTATTGTTAGTGCACACTTGTTTACATGTTGCTACATGTTGTATATGCATTGCTTGTTCTTGGTCACACATTTGTTATTTTTGTGTGGTTTCTGTGTATGCTTACTTACGTGATGCTATATGTTGATCATGCATTGGTCATTCACGCTTGGTTATACATGAAAAATGGGTACATGTAGTAAAGTTTGTGTTGATATGGTTGAGGTTGTCATGCATTAGTTCATGGTGCATATTTGGTATGATTATGCATCAATGACTAGACTCCAACTAGAATGATGTTTATGTGCTAATATATGATGTGTTACGAGTTTATATGTTGTTATGATTATTTATATGCTTGTATTTCGCTCATTGGTCAATCTTGCATGATGTATCCTCCCCAAATTACACTTTAAAGGTACATTTGTTTATTTATGAATTGGTTTAGTTGACATATTTCACATTGAAAGAAGAAATCAAGGATGAATAGCACAATGGAAGACTAAAAATATTCTCATTATCAGTCATATGAGCAACATGGTGTTGGAAATTCAACTAATTTGGTAGATACACTAAGAATATTAAAGGAATAAATAAGGAGTTGCAAGGTAGACAATGATAGGCTCATAGAGGCACAATAAAAGTAAAGAGAGTTAAACGCAACCATCTTTCAAAGTTTGTCAAAGTTATAGAAATAGGGTCCACTCAGCATCAACTATGGGTAGGAGGATGGGACTAATGGAACATATTGTAGTAGGCCTCTCGGCGGTCACATGTCAAATAAGGAGGACACTATTATAGATGGAATATTGTTGGGAACTTTGGATAGGAGAGGTGATAGACACATGTATCACTCTAGTTTAGATTCAAATAGGCATCATGATCGTCATCATTATTGTCCTTACAGGAAGAGTGACAGAGGATAATTTTTGGATGAGCTTAAAAAGGAAAAACCACCTACATTTGACGAAGGGATGTAGAAATGATGGGATCCAAAGGCATGTTTTCTTAGTATCAATAAGATTTTTTATGTTGCATGATTACTCGAAAAACATGAAATTTAGGATATCTACATTTAGCCTTAGAGGTAGAGTAGATATTTGGTGGGAAGTAGTGAAAAATGTCAAAGATATTTTTGAGGAGGAGTTGACTTGGAGTGAGTTCGAAAGGTTATTTTGGAAGAAGTATTTATTAAAAAGATACTATGATGACAGGGAAAAGGAGTTTTATGAGATAAATATGGGTTCCATGACAGATGAGGAGTATACTAGCAGGTTCTCAGAGTTACTGAGATATGTGCCTTATCTCAAGGAGGAGAAGGCCAATATTCAGAGATTTATTAGTGGCCTACCAATAGAATTTAGATATAGGATTGAGTTTTTCAAGCCTAGGTCATTGGAGGAGGCCATCCAAAAACTCAAACATTTTTATGAGAAATCAAAGTAGAAATCGGAGGCAAAACAAGACAAAAAAGGTGATGATAAGGATATAGGAAATTAGGAAAATAAGAGACGAAGGCCTGAAGATACAGGTAAGAAAGAGAATGTTGCACCACCTAAGTTCAATACATCGGGGAAAGAACAAGGATTTCAGTTGGAGGAGTAGAATAAGATGGAGAATAGGGAGCCTATGTGATGTTGGACTTATGGAGGAGATCATCCTTAGCACGGTTTTTCACAACATTAGGGTGGTATGCCATATATATACAATGCACATGAGGAATAAACAATGGGAGATGTTGTGCATACCATTCCTCAGATTTATGCAGTTTTGGACAATAGGCAGGTAAATAATTAGGCTTCTATCATTCAAATGGATGGTAAGCTTTGTCATCAAGTTGTTTCTATTTTTATTGACCATGGATCTAACTATAGTTATATTAATCCTGACCTAGTGGATAAGTGTGGTTCGAGTAAGGAAATTCATGTAGAATCTTAGATATTGAGCTTTCTAGAGGTATGAAGAAAATAGTTCACAATTGGGTAAGATCTTGTGCATTTGAGTTAAATGATATGCCTACAATAATACACTTGAAAATATTTCCATTGGGTTCATACGGTATGATATTGGGTATGCATTTGTTATATATTCATAGGACTAAGGAAGATTGCTATGAAAAATCCATTGAGTTCTTGGATGGAAATGGGGAACAAGAGTGTTACACGGAAAGAAGAAAGCCACATTAGTTAGGATTGTGAAAACCATGTAGGCCAAGCACAGTCATAGGACACAATGTGAACTATTTATAGTTCATATCTCTAGTGAAAAAGGTAAGGAATATGATGATGGAGATGCATTGAATAGGTATCTAGTTTGACAACGGTTTGAGGATGTGTTTCTAGCATATATTTCATAGTTTCCATGGTAGAGGGAAGTATACTTTTCTATTGTGTTGACACTAGGGGCAGCTTCAACATCAAAAGCACCTTAGAGGATGAGCACACTTTAGTTGGTAGAATTAAAGTTACAGCTGAAAGAGATGCTTCAGAAAGGGTACATCAGGGCAAGTGCCTAGCCATGGGGTGCAACGATGTTGTTCATGATGAAGAAATATGGCACTCTCAGATTTTGCATTGACTATAGACAGCTACAAAAAATGATCATCAAGAATAGGTACCCACTACCAAGGATTGATGATTTTTTTGATCAACTGAAGAGACTAGAAATTTTCTCTAAGATCAACTTGCGATCAGGATATCATTAGGTATGCATCAAAGAGCTATACATCTATGAGACTGCATTGAGGACCAGGTATGGGAATTATGAGTTTGTTGTAATTCCATTCAGTTTTACTAATGCCCCAACTACATTTATGTGTTTGAGGAACAATGTGTTACGCCATTATTTGGACAAGTTGGTGATTGTGTTCATTGATGACATATTGGTATATTATAAAAATGTGGAAGAGCATGTCGAGCATTTGGAAACAATGTTGAGGTTGTTGAGAGAGAATTAGTTGTATACTAAACTTAGAAAATGCAGTTTCTTCTGGAATGAGGTACATTAATTGGGACATTTTCTCTCCAAGGAGGGAATTGCGGTAGATCGAAAAAATATAAGGAAAATCATGGAATGCGTAGCTCCTACGAATGTATATGAGGTTACGTAATTCATGGGATCAATATATTATTATAGGAGGTTCATCAGGAACTTCTCATAGATTTATTATCCTCTTACAACATTACAAAGAAAAGTTAAGAAGTTTGATTGGACAAAGGCATTCAAGACTAGTTTTGAGTAACTTAAGCAGTTGTTGACACATGCTCCAATGTTAAGGATTGTGGATCCAGACAAGGAGTTTTTAGTAAGTAAAAATGCATGCAAGAGAGGAATTGGTGGGGTCCTTATGTAGGATGGATAGGTTGAATGATTTGAGTCACGAAAACTAAATGAGCACGAGAATAACTACCCGACACATGATGTTGAGCTAGAAGTGATCATTCATGCACTAAAGATGTGGAGATACTATCTTCTTGGCAAGAGGTTTACAATGATGAGTGATCACATTGGGTTGAGGTACCTGTTTGACCAACTGAATTTGAATTCTAGGCGGGCTATATGGTTGGCCACGATCAATGAGTTTTTAATTTGAGATTAGGGATATAAAGGGAAAGGAGAACATATCCAAAAAAAATCTTAGAATGAGGGCACAAGTAATCACATATCAGCTATGAGCTCCTATGAAATAGACTTATAGGATATAATCTTGTAGGAAGTTCAGCTGGATCACAAGTTTATGGAGATTTTACACAAGTTGCAACAAAGTATAGGTAGAAGTGTTGTTATAGGTACAAGTGTTTGTATGGGTAAAAGTGTTGGTACATGTATAGGTACAAGTGTTAGTACAGGTACATGTACATATGAAAGTACAATAGGAGGTATAGGTATAGGTAGTAGTACAGGTACAAGTATCAATACATGTGTGGAGATAAAGGATTTAGACTACTGTCTCATGGAAAATGGATTGGTTAGATTTAGAGACATGATATATGTACCAGACAACAATGAGCTCAAGAAGGTGATATTGAGGGATTTTCATGTGAAATCATATTCAGGTCACCCAGGGTACCATAAGCCATTCACTAAAGTGAATATATTCTATTATTGGTTGAATATGAATAAGGATGTGGCAGAGTTTTTAGCTATATGTTTGGATTTTCAGATGGTTGAAGCAGAGTGTAAGAATCCATGTGGACTGCTACCATCGATTGCAATTCCATAGTGGAAATGGTAGGTCATTTCCTTGGATTTCATCACATTTTTTCCCAGCACAGTGACAAAAAATGATTCCATCATGTTTGTGGTGGACTGGTTAACAAAGGTTTCATATTTCATTCCAGTGAAGACTACATACTCGACTAGCAATGTAGCATAGATATTCATGACAAACATAGTCAAATTTCATGGTGTTCCAAAGAATATCATGTAAGGTAGGGATGTAGAGTTCACTTTCAAGTTTTAGAAGGACATTTTTTCACTTTTGGGCACCAGGTTGGCCTTCAACACAAATTATCATCCACAGAAATATGAAAAGACTAAGATAGTCAACGATATATTGGAGGATATGTTGAGTATGTATGTCATGCATCTGCAACACAAGTGGGAAGAGGATATTCCTCTGGGAAGAGGATATTCACTTACAAGAACGAGTATTAAGAGTCATTAAAGATGAGTTCATTTTAGGAATTGTATGGGCGTAATTTCAATACTCTTATCAGTTGGAGTGATATGGTTAACTGGGTATTGATCAAACCAGGCATGTTGGTAGATGTAACACCCCAATTTTCTATGATTTTAAAGTTAGAAATTTAAACAAAAATCCAAAGGGGAGTGGACCCCAATGGAGAATTATTCTATGGATTTATTTAAATATTTATTAATGAAAAATAAATGGAATATTTATGTGTGCACTATGACCAGATGAGATAGGATATCACTAGCCTGATCCATGAGGATATGGAAAAAGGTTAAGAATTTCCCAAAACCTTTCAAAAAGCCTTGAAAGGAAATATTTCTAAATTAGATTAAAGAGAAAAAATCTAAATTCCCCAATGAAGAGGAAAGTAGTTGGGAAGAGGTAGAAAAGCTGGAAAAGCAGAAAGTAGCTTTAAAGTACCTCATTGAGGGAAGCCTAGGAAAAACAGGAAGAAAGCATCCTGAAATTCTGGACGCGAAATTTAGAAACAGGCTTAGGGAAAGCATAGCTTAAGTAAGCTACTCAAGAATAGACTGAGGTTAGTCTGTCCTTGGAGGATCTCAGCTCAGGGGTGAGTTCTGGAGATAGAAGAACTCTAAGGTTGGGAGGACTGGTCATAGCCAGAAGTGGTATGTACACCTAATTAATAAATTGTTGTTGCAGATTTGTATTATGAAATATCAAAATTTTATCAGGCTTGAAAGTATTATATTATTATGTTGTAGATATGTAATTACTTACATTTAACAGATATTATCAGAAGAAATATTTCTCTAAAATCTGTATAGTTGTAGGAATAGATTATATTGGGAAATATCAACTAGAATCTCTAAACCTGATATTGGTTTAAATATGGAGATATATTTTACTCCCATAGAAAAATAAATTTTATAACTTTAATCTGCTTCTGTAGTATAAAGTATATGTGCATGAAAAAAATAAATAGATTTCATAAACTAGTAACTATGATTAGAATTTAATGGGTATGAAATATTAAATTCTGTATAAAAACTTCAAAGAAGAGAACATTAGATTTCAGAAAGATAAGCTGTATCTCTCTTCCTAAGGAATAATTTATATCTAAGTAAACATAAATTTCTATCCCATGAAGGAGTACCATTATGTTGAACATTTATATTAGCACAAGAAAATTTTTGCTGTAAATCTATGATATTCTCTGTATGGAAAATTTAAGTAAATGAAAAATCTAAGAGTATATATCTCTGCATAATTCAAACAAATGATTAGAAAAAGAAAATTTCAATATATATATATATATATATATATATATATATATATATATATATATATATATATATATATATATAGCTTGATTTGAATTCAGAAAATTAATTCTGAAAAAGGGAAGAAGCCTTATTGGATTCTGGTTGAAAGATAAATCTGGTAGTTTAAGTCAAAATCCCTTGCATAACAAGTTAATATATAATAAAATTTTAAAGTATAAATTTTTGGAAATATATGTGAGAAACCCTCTAATTGAATATATATATGCCTGAGAAGAAAGAATAATTGCAAAAGAGAAAAACAGATATGTATATAAATGTAAATATATTGCATAACTATAAAGTGGTTTCTTGTAATTATTGTATTAGCAGCCTGTTTAAAAATTATGAGATTAAACTTACATCATAGTGTATAGAAACAAATATACCTATATATGATACCTTTCAACAGTCACTTTAAATTATAGGAAGGAAACTATAAACGATAAAGTAAACTGAAGTTTATACTTCACATTTTTACAGAAAAGGACGAATAGTAAATATGCTTTACTATTAAAAATAAATCCAAATTAGTTTCATCACATGTAGACCCATTCGAATGTAAGTATTCTACATTGAATCTGAGAAAGACTATAGTAGTATAAAATTTTCTACTTATATGTGATAAGCAGATTTATACATTTTAGATGGAAATTTTAACACTATTGACAAACTATAACAACAAGAAGAAATATAGAATGCAGTAGATCATGAAGAATATTATAATTTAACTATAAAATTTTCTGTTTAATATATATATATATATATATATATATATATATATATATATATATAGTGGAACCAGGACTCAATAAGAGTCACCATTAAAAATGTCTGAATCTCAATTTGGAGTTAGAATCCATTACATATACAATCATAATATTTAATATTGAATTGTGATTTGCTGAGATAATCTAGCAAATAAGTCCCAGGGCATGCTTTGGTTAACCTGAAGAAAATGACAAGCCAGTACCGACCTGTAAACAAGAGTAAATGGAAGTTAAAATTTTAACGAGATGAAATCCGGGAAGAAATGATGAAACCAGGGCGAATTCTAGATACCTGTAAATCATCAAAACGAAGAAGAAATCAGTTTTGAGTGCAAAAACAATATATGTAGTTCAAAATACATTGAATAACTAAAATGAAATCTATTACCTTAAAACAAAGAATTCTTCAATGCTAAACTCTGTGTAAAGTCTATGGAAGATGTGAATAGAGTTATATACATAGATATTACTACCAACTAAATCAAAATTTAAAAGAAAAGCAAGTCAGATGTATAAAACGATAATTCAAAAAAAAAACTCTTGGTTTAGTATGTATACCTAAATGCCTGAGAGGTAGACACAACAAGAACCATATCTTGTTGACATACCATTCAAGCTATGAAGATCGCATCCTAAATTATCATGATAAAAACACAAGTCAAATTGCAAAATCGTATTCAGATATAGGTTGAAAATCTAAGAGATCGTATCTTTGTAATGAGACTAACGCATCTCGGCATCTCTATAATTAGAGATAGTGCGCTAAGGACTCTTTGTGATGAGGGAAAAGGAATATAGAGATGCAATAACCAAGGATAAATTATATAGAAAATAGATTGAAAGTCGAAGGGATGTGAAAATAAGTTTTAACCAACAACGATATCACTCCTCTTTAAATGAATACATATATGATGAGTCACCAGTGAAGAGCTGGGGTTTGAAAAGAAATATGAAGCCAACATGAAAATTTCAGGAAATTTTAATCAACTTAAAAAATTCAAGAGCACAATAAAAACTTAATATTACCTGATAGCATTCATTTGCAATGCACAGTGAAAGTCTGGGACTGGAATTCGTTCAAATTCAACTTAGGTGAATCACGACAGAACTTTGTTCTTCAAAATCTCATCGCAGAAATGAAATAGGAAAGGAGAAGGTAAGTCTGAACGAACAAAATAAATATAATTGACCAGAAAAACCCTACCCATTCTCTGAGTATCAAAACCGTCCACTTGTAAAACGATTAGAGAATGAGGTGGAGATCGTAATTCAGTCTTGGGGAATGAGACCATTTAACAATTCATAAAAATCCGATAAAAATCTAGGATTAATGATGTGGTACACATTTGCGTGGAGGATGGTTGATCACCATTAAACTAAAGTACTTACTGTCGATTTTGGAGGCGAATACATCCAAAAGTACAAACGTATAAGTGGTGATTCATATATTCAATTCACAAAAAGAATAAAACATGACTTTAGTTATGTAACCAAGGTGCATACATAAATGCCATGGTACGAATAGGTCAAATACATAATAAATGTATAGCTACCATATGCCCTGTTATGAACATCGAATTGAAAAAATTAAATTAATAAGATTTTATGAAATCAATGAGTATGGATAAGCTTCATTCATATCTATGTGTGATATTGATTTGTGGTCAATGGAAAATCAACTCGCAAGGTTGATAGTTAAAGTTATAGGTATATAAATGAAATGTATGAATAGATATCATTGAAAGGTATAGTTATATATATGTGAGAAAGGTATAGTTATATATAATGGAAAGGTATAATTATACATAAGTAAAGGTTGTAATGAAATATAAGTGATAGGTATAATTATATAGGAGGGATAATGTTAATGTTTTATACATAGCAATAGAAATCCATCACTTATATAAAAATGAAATTGACCTCTTATAAAAAGGGATAAGGAGGTAGGCTAAGGGAATTTGTACTATGGATAATATCTCAATATTCTGCTTAACAAATTATGAAGTTGTGGTGTTGGTAAATCACAATTTTCAACACTTGGAGATATGATAGTTAAATATTTCTTAAAGAATTTTTTGTTTTTTGTGTAAGTAAGAGATGTTACAAATGTTATTAGAGCCCTAGTTTGAAAACTGGTCTGTTTATGTGCTCATTGCTATGAGTTAAATTTATATGTATATTACTGATGTTGTATTGTTGTACAGAAAAAAAATACTAAAAAGAAAATGACTAAAGAGGATGAGCTCTATGTCGATCTGGGTTGTGGAGATAACACGCCAGATCCCAATGCTCCTTTTATGGCTATGTTGCATAGGATGCAACGAGATATGGCCCAGATTAAAAGTCAGAATGACAGACTATCTTTAGCTAGTGAGGAGCAGGAAAAAATTATAAGAGAACTGACTTCGTGGAACAACCAATAAGGTGAAGGTTCCAGGAGGAAGAGAAAAGGTAGAGTCAATTTCTCAGATGAATCTGAGGAAGATGATGCCACTAAACAACAGTCTAGACAGATAAAGGAATTACGGGGTGAATTCCAGAAAATAAAACCTCCCTCCTATGATGGAGAGAAGGAGGAAGATGCTAAGGCATGGTTGCTGAATATGATAAATTATTTTCAATTCTACGAATATGAAAGTAATTTAAGAGCCAGATTGGCTATTTACCAGTTTCAAGGTAAGGTTAACTTGTGGTGGGAAGAAACAAAAATGGTTCACGCCATTGATGAGAAAACAGTGACTTGGGAAGGTTTTCAAGTCAAGTTTAAAAACTGGTATTTTAACAAACGCTACTATGATGACAAAGCAAAAGAGTTTCATGAAATTGGATTGGGACAACTCACCATAGATGACTTTGTCACCAAGTTCACAAATCTGTTATGATATGTTCCTTACATTCATGAGGAGAAAGCAAAGGTACAAATATTTTTGAACTGTTTGCCTACTGTGTACAAGGAGAAAATAAAGTTGGATAATCCAAAAACAATGGATGAAGTGATGAGGAAAGCCAGATTATGCTACCAATAGTTTAAGGGAAAAATGAAAAAGGGAAGAGCTAGACAAACAAGAGTGAATTCAAAGGAAAGAAACAGAAACCAGCTTATTTGAAGAACTTTGGTAGTATTCATCAGCGAAAGAAATTTAACAAAACAAATGAAAGTCAAACTGCTCAATCTCAAATTGGTTCAAATAAAATAGATGGGAATAATAAGAAGGAAGGAACTGTTAAAATGCAGAAGCCTTTGAAGTGATGGGGTTGTGGAGAACCTCATATTTTGAGGGACTGTCCACATCGAAATATTCAGATGCTTCTGAGAGATAGAGAAGCTACCACAGTGAATGACGTAGCAAGGAATATCCCCGCTATCAGTGCAGCCTTGGAGAACCAACAAGTAGAACACCAGTCTACTATGGTCGAGATGGAAGGTAAAATTTCTGATCAATCTGTTAAAATTTTAATTGACCCGGGTGCTTCTTTGAGTTATATTGGTCCACAAGTTGTAGAAAAATGTAAACTCAGAACAGAAAAGTTTCAACAGTCTTGGTTGGTCCAATTAGCTACTGGAACCAAATGCAAGGTAAATCATAAGCTACCTAAAAAAACTATTAAATTGAATGATTATCAGACAGAATTAGATTTAAACATTTTTCCATTAGGTTCCTATGATTTACTGATAGAAATGGACTGGTTAGAAAATAAAAATACCATGCTAAATTGTTGGGACAAAACTCTGCACTGCATAGATGCTGAAGGAAAACCATTCATACTAAAGGGGAAACCAAAACCTATTTTTGTAAGGCAGATATCAGCCCTTCAGTTAAAAAGAACTGCTAGAAAGGGGTATCAAGTATATGTTGTACATGTTGAAGAATTAGAACAACAACTAGAGGAAAAATTGTTAGACACCTTACTAGTGATAAGATCATTTAAAGAAGTATTCCCGGATGAGATTCCTCATCTTCCCCCCAAGAGGGAGATCGATTTTTCAATCGATATAGTGCCAGGGGAAACACCAGTTTCTAGAGCCCCTTACCAGATGAGCCCCCCTGAACTAATGGATTTAAAAATGCAATTACAAGAATTGCTGGACAAAGGTTACAATAGACCGAGTGTATCTCCTTGGGGAGCACCGGTGCTATTCGTGAAAAATAAGGATGGAACCTTCAGAATGTTTATTGACTATCGTCAACTGAATAAGTTGACAATAAAAAACAGGTACCCATTACCCACAATAGATGAACTTTTTGATCAGGTTAGAGGAGCTTCAGTATTCTCTAAGATTGACTTAAGGACTGGTTATCACCAACTCAAAATTAAGGAGGAATATATTAGTAAAACAACCTTTCGAACTAGGTTTGGTCACTACGAATTTGTAGTCCTACCTTTCGGTTTGACAAATGCCCCTACCAATTTTATGTGTTTAATGAAAAGAATCCTGAATAAATACTTAGACAAATTCGTACTAGTATTTATAGACGACATTCTAATCTATTGAAAAAGTGAAGCAGAACATAAAGAAAACCTTAGAATTGTGTTGCATATTCTTAAGGAGAATCAGTTGTATGCCAAGTTTAGCAAATGTGAATTTTATAAGAATAAAATTCAATATTTGGGGCATATAATTTCAGAAAAAGGATTGGCTATTGACCCTAAGAAAATAAAGTCCATTAGAGAGTGGCCGGTAACAACTAATGTCTCAGTGGTAAGATCATTTATGGGGATTGCAGGGTACTACGGAAGGTTTGTAGAAATATTTTCTGCATTAGCTTATCCTATAACGTCATTATAGAGGAAAGGTACAAAATTTGAATGGAATGAAAAATGCCAAAATAGCTTTGAAAAACTAAAATTAAAACTTACTATAGCACCCATTCTGAAGATTGCAGATCCTGATAAAGAGTTTTTAGTGTGTACTGATGTGTGTGGAGAAGGATTATGCGGAGTTCTGTTGCAATATAATTCTGTTATTACATATGAATCTAGAAAACTTAAGAAACATGAACATAATTATAGTGTATATGATCTTGAGTTAGCTGTTGTAATTCATGCTTTGAAGATGTGGTGACACTATCTTCTAGGAAAGAAATTTATATTGATGACAGATCATATCAGCCTCAAGTATTTCTTCACTCAAACAGATTTGAATGCTTGACAAGCTAGATGGCTGTCCTTTCTAAGTGAATTTGATATGGAAATAAAAAATATCAAAGGAAAAGAAAAAATTTTTTTTGATGCTATAAGAAGAAATGCTTGCCAAAACATAAGTAACATTGGGAGTAGTGCCAGTTTTGACTTAGAATGATTAGTAAAAAGGGTAGTAGATCAAGATCCCAACTATGAGAAATTGCAAATTAAAATGTTGAAAAAAGAAATGAAAGGGTATATACAAAATCATAAGGGACTGATTTGTTATAGAGAAATATTGTACATCCCCAATGTAGACTCTTTGAAAAAATAAATCCTAGATGAATATCATCAACAACCGTATTCAAGACATCATGGATATCAGAAACTGCTTACAGCCTTGAAAAAAAAATTATTTTGGCCAGGAATAAAAAAAGACGTGGCCAACTACTTAGCCAAATGTATGGAATGTCAACTAGTCAAAGTTGAACATCAGCATCCAGTTGTCCTCCTAAATCCCTTACCAATTGCAGAATGGAAATGGGATACTGTTTCTATGGATTTTGTAACTGGGTTACCCAAAACAAAGTACCAGCATGACTCAGTGATGGTAGTGGTAAATACTTTAACAAAGGCTGCACATTTCATACCTGTGAAATCTACTTTTGGGACATCCCAAGTAGCAAATGTGTTCATGAATGAAATTGTAAGGCTACACCGGGTTCCTAAAGTGATTATTTTAGATAGAGATGCCAAGTTCACAACAGCCTTATGGAAGAGTCTGTTTGGAGGCATGGGAACTAAATTGAATTTTAGTACTACCTACCACCCACAAACGGATGGGAAAACTGAGAGAAAAAATCAAATTCTGGAGGATATGCTCAGAATGTATGTGATGGATAGGCTAGCTAAGTGGGAAGACTATTTACATTTAGTCAAATTTTCTTATAATAACAGCTACCAATACTCCATCAAAATGAGTCCATTTGAGTCACTTTATGGAAGAAAGTGCCACACTCCTTTAAGCTGGAGCCAACCTGAAGATAAGTTAGTACTTGGGCTAGATGCTCTACAAGAAATGGAAAGGATTGTCAAACAAATATAGAGAAACATCAAGAAAGATCAAGATTGACAGAAAATTTATGCTGACAAGAAGAGAGTTCACCAAGAGTACAAAGTGGGTGACCATGTATATCTACGGATTAAACCCAAAAAGAGCACTCTGCATACTGGAAGTTGTGCAAAATTGGCTCCTAGATACTCTGGGATTTTTGAAGTCTTAGAAAGGGTGGGAACAATGGCTTATAAACTGGCCTTACCCCTCCATGTTAAAGTTCATGATGTGTTTCATGTTTCTTTATTGAAAATATATGTACATGATGCTGCTCATATTGTTGATTGGAATGTGATTTAGGTGGAACGAGAAGGAGAGTTCCTTCCAGAGCCGCTTCAAATACTGGAGCAGGAAGAAATTGAACTGCGAAACAGAATAGTAGCCAGAGTAAAAGTGCAGTGGAAACACTTTACTGCTGAAGAGGCTACATGGGAAGGAGAAGATGAGATGATGGAAACATATCCATCTTTATTTTCATAATGAACTATAGTAGATAGTCTGTTAACATCGAGGACGGTGTTTGTTTTCAGAGGGGGAATGTGTAACACCCCAAGTTTCTATGCTTTTCAAGTTAGACATTTGAAAAAAATCCAAAGGGGAGTGGACCCCAATGGAGAATTATTGTGTGGATTTATTTAAATATTTATTAATGAAAAATAAATGGAATATTTATGTGTGCACTATGACTAGATGGGATTGGAGATCACCATCCAGATCCATGAGGATATGGAAAAAGGTTAAGAATTTCCCAAAACCTTTCAAAAAGCCTTGAAAGGAAATATTTCTAAATTAGATTAAAGAGAAAAAAATCTAAATTCCCCAATGAAGAGAAAAGTAGTTGGGAAGAGGTAGAAAATCTGGAAAAGCAGAAAGTAGCTTTAAAGTACCTCATTGAGGGAAGCCTAGGCAAAACAGGAAGAAAGCATCATGAAATTCTAGACTCAGAATTTAGAAACAGGCTTGGGGAAAGCATAGCTTAAGTAAGCTGCTCGAGAACAGACTGAGGTTAGTCTATCCTTGGAGGATCTCAGGTCGGGGGTGAGTTCCGGAGATAGAAGAACTCTAAGGTTGGGAGGTCTGGTCATAGCCAAAAGTGGTATGTACACTTAATTAATAATCTGTTGTTGCAGATTTGTATTATGAAATCTTAAAATTTTATTAGGCTTGAAAGTATTAAATTGTTATGTTGTAGATATGTAATTCCTTACATTTAACAGATATTATCAGAAAAAATATTTCTCTAAAATCTATATAGTTGTAGGAATAGATTCTACTGGGAAATATCAACCAGAATCTCTAAACCTGATATTGGTTTAAATCTGGAGATATATTTTACTCCCATAGACAAATAAATTTTATAGCTTTAATATGCTTCTGTAGTATAAAGTATATGTTCATGAGAAAAAAATAGATTTCATAAACTAGTAACTATGATTAGAATTTAATGGGTATGTAATATTAAATTCTGTATAAAAAATTCAAAGAAGAAAACATTAGATTTCAGAAAGATAATCTGTATCTCTCTTCCTAAGGAATAATTTATATCTAAGTAAACATAAATTTATATCCCGTGAAGGAGTACCATTTTGTTGAATATTTATATTAGCACAAGAAAATTTCTGCTGTAAATCTATGATATTCTTTGTATGGAAAATTTAAGTAAATGAAAAATCTACGAGTATATATCTCTGCATAGTTGAAATAAATTATTAGAAAAAGAAATTTTCAGAAAATATATATATTTAGCTTGATTTGAATTCAGAAAATTAATTCTGAAAAAGGGAAGAAGTCTTATTGGATTCTGGTTGAAAGATAAATCCAGTAGTTTAAGTCAAAATCCCTTGCATAACAAGTTAATATATAATAAAATGTTAAAGTATAACTTTTGGGAAAGATATGTGAGAAACCCTCTAATTGAATATATATACGCCCGAAAAGAAAGAATAATTGCAAAAGAGAAAAATAGATATGTTATAAATGTAAATATATTGCATAACTGTAAAGTGGTTTCCTGTAATTATTGTATTAGCAGTCTGTTTACAAATTATGAGATTAAACTTACAGCATAATGTATAGAAATGAATCTACCTATATATGATACCTTTCAACAGTCACTTTAAATTATAGGAAGGAAACTATAAACGATAAAGTAAATCGAAGTTTATTCTTCACATTTTTACAGAAAAGGAAAAATAGTAAATATGCTTTACTATTAAAAATAAATCCAAATTAGTTTCATCACATGTAGACCCATTCGAATGTAAGTATTCTACATTGAACCTGAGAAAGACTATAGTAGTATAAAATTTTCTACTTATATGTGATAAGCAGATTTATACATTTTAGATGGAAATTTTAACAATGTTGACAAACTGTAACAACAAACAGAAATATAGAATGCAGTAAATGATGAAGAATATTTTAAGTTAACAATAAACTTTTCTGTTTAATATATATATATATATATATATATATATGAACCAGGACTCAATAAGAGTCACCATTAAAAATGTATGAATCTCAGTTTGGAGTTAAAATCCATTACATATACAATCATAATATTTAATATTGAATTGTGATTTGCTGCGATAATCTAGAAAATAATTCCCGGGGCATGCTTTGGTTAACCTGAAGAAAATGAAAAGCCAGTACCAACCTGTAAACAAGAGTAAATGGAAGTTAAACTTTTAACGAGATGAAATCCAGGAAGAAATGATGAAACCAGGGCGAATTCTGGATACCTGTAAATCATCAAAATGAAGACGAAATAAGTTTTGAGTGCAAAAAAAATATATGTAGTTCAAAATACATCGAATAACTAAAACAGAATCTATTACCTTAAAACAAGGAACTCTTCAATGCTAAACTCTGTGTAAAATCTGTGGAAGATGTGAACAGAGTTATATACATAGATATTACTACCGACTAAATTGAAATTTAAACTAAAAGCAAGTCGAAAGTATAAAATGATAATAATAAAAAGAAAACCTCTTGATTTAGTATAGATACCTAAATTCCTGAGAGGTAGACGCAACTAGAACCATATCCTGTTGACATACCATTCAAGCTATGAAGATCGCATCCTAAATTATCATGATAAAAACACAAGTCAAATTGCAAAATCGTATTCATATATAGGTTGCCAAATCTAAGTGATTGTATCTTTGTAATGAGACTAAAGCATCTCGACATCTCTGTAATTAGAGATAGTGCACTAAGGCCTCTCTGTGATGAGGGCAAAGGCACATAGAGATGCAATAACCAAGGAGAAATTACAGAGAAAATAGATTGAAAATTGAAGGGATGTGAAAATAAGTTTTAACCAACAACGATATCACTCCTCTTTAAATGAATACATATATGACGAGTCACTAGAGAAGAGCTGGGGTTTGAAAAGAAATATGAAGCCAACATGAAAATTTTAGGAAAGTTTAATCGACTTAACAAATTCAAAAGCATAATAAAACCTTAATATTACCTGATAGCATTCGTTTGCAATGCACAGTGAATGTCTGGGACTGGGATTCATTCAAATTCGGCCCAGGTGAATCACGATAGAACTTTGTTCTTCAAAAGCTCATATCGCAGAAATGAAATAGGAAAGGAGAAGGTAAGGCTGAATGAACGCATTAAATATAATTGACCAGAAAAACCCTACCCATTCTCCGAGTATCAAAACTGTCCACTTGTCAAACGATTAGAGAATGAGGCGTAGATTGTACGTCAGTCTTAGGGAATGAGACCATTTAACTATTCATAAAAATACGATAAAAATCTATAAAATTTATGATGTGGTACCCATTTGCGTGGAGGATGGTTGATCATCATTAAACTAAAGTACTTACTGTCGATTTTGGAGGCGAATACATCCCAAAGTACAAACGTATAGGTGGTGATTCATGTATTCAATTCACAAAAAGGAGAAAACGTGACTTCAGTTATGTAACCAAGGTGCATACATAAATTCCATGGTAAGAATAGGTCAAATCCATAATAAATTTATAGCTACCATATGCCCCGTTATGAACATCGAATTAATAAAAATAAATTAATAAGATTTTATGAAATCAACGAGTATGGATAATCTTCATTCATATCTATGTGTGATATTGATTTGTGGTCAATGAAAAATCAACTCGCAAGGTTGATAGTAATGTTATAGGTATATAAATGAAATGTATGAATAGATATCATTGAAAGGTATAGTTATATATATGTGAGAAAGGTATAGTTATATATAATGGAAAGGTATAATTATACATAAGTAAAGGTTGTAATGAAATATAAGTGATAGGTATAATTATATAGGAGGGATAATGTTAATTTTTTATACATAGCAATAGAAATCCATCACTTATATAAAAATGAAATTGACCTCTCATAAAAAGGAATAAGGAGGTAGGCTAAGGGAATTTGTACTGCAGATAATATCTCAGTATTCTTCTTAACAAATTATAAATTTGTGGTGTTGGTAAATCACAGTTTTCAACACTTGGAGATATGATAGTTAAATATTTCTTAAGGAACAATTTTTTTTTTTGTAAGTAAGAGATGTTACAGCAGAAATGGAACAAGAAATGTATGTGATCAAGAAGAACTTGAAAGTAGTGAAGGATAGGAAGAAGAGTTAAGAAGACATGAACATGTTGTTCAAGGAATTTCAGGTTGGGGAGCATGTGTACTTGTGCATCAAGCGCAAGAAGAGCTCCTTGTGGATTGTATCATGTGGTAAGGTGGCACCACAGTTTTGTGGACCCTTTAAGATCATTGAGATGATCAGAACAGTGGCCTATTGACTTGCACTTCCTTCCACAGTGAAAGCCATGATGTATTTTTATATATAATTACTTAAGAAATATGTTAAATCTATTGATCACGTGATTTACTGGTCTGTATTGTGGGGGGAGCTAAAAGGAGAGTTTGATTTGGAACCACAAAGCATTTTGCAGAAAAATATGTTCATTCTCCATAATCAAGCAATCAAACAAGTTAAAGTGCAATAGAAGCACATTGGGCCCAATTAATCTACATGGGAGATGGAGGATCATATGCAGGCTATGTATCCTTCCTTGTTTTCCAGTTGAGGCAAATACATTTTGGCGTGATATTGGTATGTGTCTGGCATATGTTTTGATGATGTTTTGGTATATGTTTTGATGTGATGTTCAGGTATATGTACATATGTAAATGGATGTAAATGGCAACATGAGCTATTTTAAAATTTCCAATAAGCGATATGAGTTTGATATCATTATCATTGTCATGTTGTTATGATATCTTGTTTTTTTTCTTTTCAGCGGGGTGATAATTGTAAATATTGCATCGAGCTATGCTATAAATCTCCATGGGCAGTATGTTTGGTTTTCAGTGGTGTTGTTGAGGTATATGTGTGATTGAACAGTAAGGATTGTGTTCCCTAAGGGGGAGGGTTCTGTGACATCCTTGGTGAAAACTCCATGTGATAAAGTTAAAATAATAACAACAGTTGATGGGACATGTATTCCAAGTTGAATGCTGGGAAAAAAATCCTAGTGCGGGTGTTAACATGGTTTATTATAGCTATGGTAATTGGAAAAGGAAATGGCTAAGGCATTAAAGAGGGAAAAAGTATTTTTTGCACATTAATTTATGAAAATAATGGAAATTAGGAGAAAAGGGAGGTGAAAGGTCACAAGTTGCATGCGAGGAGGAAAATCAATAAAAATAATCGAAAATGAAGAAAATATAGGCCTCATCTATAAAAAGGATTCTGAGGATTAGTTGGTGCATTTTGTCAATGCATTTTTGGAGCTCTCTCATTATTTTATCTCTCATACTCTTTGATACTTCGAGTTTTTTGAAGCACTCTTGGATAGTGTGGATACTTGGTCATTTGGAGTAAGGAGGAAAAGGAAGAGCAGGAGAGCATAAGAATACATCGGGATCAACAATTACAATGAGTTTGGATTTTAGGTACTGAGTTGCATGTATGTTTTCCTCACTAGTTTTGGCATGCATGGTGTATGCATGTGGATTTGACTAGCCTTCCCATTTCTTGGATAACCATGGTGTTGTGGATTTATTTCCCTTGATTGTTTTCTATTTAGTTCTCATGATTACTTTAGCTATTGATTTGAGTTATTAGTTCTTGGAGCCTTGGTTGGAAAAATTCTCTGGAGCCCAACATACAACTTTTGGGTTAAGTTAATATTCCTGGAGCCTTGGTTGAAAAAACACTCTATATCCCTAGGTTAGCTGAGTTACTAGTCGTAGAGATTTGGTTGGCCAAATGCTCTAGATCCTGAATTTAAATAGGGTTGAGTTACTAGTCTTGGAGCCTTGGTTTGTCCTTTAGAGGAACTATATTTTTTTTATTGATATTTTTTATGAGATCCCACATTCATGCTTAGAATATGGCACGGGGGTGATTGGATGAAGAGAGACTTGGCTCAGCCAATCTATGGTTGGGTGGAAAGTGGAATTCCCATCTCCGGATGGTTTATAAATTCATTAATGATCAATTAATTCCCTTGGTATTTATTATGAAAATTTAATTATTTATATGTGTATTCTATTGTTGTTGTATCCATGGTATTTCTATTGTTATTTTGATGGTTATGAGCATGTATTTTTAGAGTGATGATGTATGGTTCTCCCCATGTTTTTACTTTTAAATGAATACACAATGTATCTATGGTCAAATAGATTATATTTCAATTAATTATGTAGGGGAGAAATGCTTCTTATTGATTCTCAAGTAAGTATGGTACCCATGTGCTTTGTTCTATTGTTTATACCTATAGTGTTCATGTTTGTGACATGTTTGAAAAAATTCCTGTCATGGCTAGGAGGGGTTTATATGACTTCTTATTGATGTGATTTCTTCCACATTAGTGTCATGTTATTATGTATCATATTTGAACTTTTCATGAGGTTATGGGTAGAGAACTAGGTTTTTGGCTTGAAAAGGTGGCTCAAATCCTAGGGCCGCTGGCACGCAACTTAGTAATTGGGGCCCTAATCGATGGCATGCAATGTTATTCTTATGGCTATGGATCAGAGAGGTCAAAATGTTAGTGTGACCCATGTGTAAGAGGCCTGAAAGGCTGGGTCGCCTCCTGGGAGTGGTCTTGTTGTTGTAGAAGGTATGTATGTTGTGTTTTTGTCAGTTCCACTTCCTTAAAGTCACCTATGAGGTTGAATCTCATTGTAGTAACCTCTCGTCGCATGTTTACCCTGGTTGGTCAGTTACTTGGGTAGATGCGGGAAGAAAGTGTTACACTAGTATCCCCATAAAGTATCTAAGGGTTCCTCTAGTTGTGAAACCAAAGAGGATCCCACCAACAACAATTAAGGAAAATATACACCAAAATCAATAACTATGCATTTATAGCTTAGAACATGGCAAATAGAGTCATTCTGATGAAATAAGTTCTCTGGGATATCCCAATTTATTAAATGGTGGTCATGTTAATTCAAAAATTGATTTCTAATGAGTTCATTTCACAATGGATGGAGATTTTATGGAGAGTGGAAAATAAGACAAAGAAGTGGGCGCTGGTGGCATAAGAGAAACTCTGTTTTCCCAAATTCGTAGGTGGCTTACGATTCAGGGACCCTAAGATCCTCAGTGGACCACTTGATGCCAAATTGTGGTGGAGATGGGTGCTTTAAGGAGGGTAGTTGTGGAAAAAAATCTTGAGGAAGAAATATAACCCCTTGGGATCCTAGGGTAATAGACTAAGAGATAGATCTTTCATCCCAAAGTCTGCTATATCAAATTGGGCAGAGGAAAATATAAGTGTATTGAAATATTTTTTTCTTTTGGGAGATTAGGAGAGGGGAAACAATTTTATTTTGTGAAGAGGCCTAAAAAAAACTCCTAGGGCTGAAGGAAATAGAAGACTTAGGAGATTTAATAAATTTCATCACCAGGTTGGGAGATCACAAGGTAGTGGATTAATGGAAATAAGTACAAGGCTCACATAAATGGAGTAAGTGGAATTCCAAGGAGGAATGGATAGATAATTAATAATATATGTTTGGAATATTTTGAAGGAGATACTATCATAGAGTAAGATTCATATTTCCTAGGATCATGACAAGATAAGATAATGGCATGTTTACATTGAAGGCGTCCTACTTGCATTTGACTGGATACAATAATTTGGAAAAATATCCAATCTAGTGGAATATATGGTCTGGTAAGTTATGGCACAAAGTAGCTCATTTCCTTTAGCTGGTGGGAAGGTGGAAACTCTTAACTTGAGAAAATATTATAAAGAAAAGTTTCCAAGTTCCATCCTTTTGTTTTCTATGTAAATCCGAGGTAGAGACCATGGAGTGCCTACTAAACTCTTATTCTTTTGATAAGGATATTTTGTCCAACATCATGTCTATCTTTGGGAATCGAGGCCACAAGTCGGAAGATGTGGTGATAGCCCTATGATAATGGAACAAAAAGGTATACATGAACACTATTCAAAGTATTATAATGTGGACATCGTGGAAAGAAAAATATTCTAGGATATTTAGGAATAAGAGAAGGAAACTAGAGGAGTTATGAAAATTGGTCAAACAAAACATAAGGGAATCGATCCTAGTAGGATTTTTGTCGACATAAGATGGGAAGGTGGATAACCAAGAGGGTGATATTTTCTATAATTTTGAATTGGGTAAGGAGATGTGCTCTCATCACAAAGAATTACTGAAGGAAATAATTAAGCAGTATCAGAGTCATCCTCCCACCCACCAAGAGGTTTTATTAAATTAAATTTTGATGGGGCATCTAAAGGAAATCATGGGCAGGTAGGGTTGGGTGGTGTTTTCAGAGATTGAAACTCTACTGCTGTGAGAGTATTCTCTCAAAAGCTCATACCAACAAAAGACAATGTGGTTTAGTTTCAAGATTTGGGATGACCTCTGAAGATTTTAATCCATGAAGGGTTCCTTCAATTCAAGTCGATGGAGACTCTTTGTTAGTAAAATAATGTGTACATAAATTTATCTTTGGATCCCCCCCCATGCAAGCTAGTGAAGTTTTGGATATTGGAAGGTTTGATCAAAATAATCAATTTTTTGATTAGGAAATTGGAGTATGTCATTGCTAATGATACTAGGAGATATGGAGACAAGTTGGTTTAATTTTTGGCCAAACTAGGATGTCAAATTAGAGAAGCAGATATTGATATGAGGTAGCCTATCTGGATGCAGTCTAGTTGGGTAGAGTCCCTCCATGTTTTCCTTGAGGGTGACATGCCTCTACCAAATGGGAGTGTTAATGCATTTATAGATGAGGCTTTTGAAGTTGTGCGTACCAACTTCAAAAAGGATGTGAATTAATCAAGGCAGGGCACAACCAACCCCTTGCATACAACTACATGCACATCCCTAGTTGGAAATTTTCATTATATCACTACTAAAATGCAGTTTTCAGAAGTCAATTTTGGGGGTTTTGGTGGAGGTGAGGGTAGTTCCTCGAACTCCATGTGCATGATTTTTGTTTCATCTAGTAGTGAATTGAGTTTTGCATTCGATCTTTGGTCTATGATTGAGTTTATGGAGACATAATTCATTGGCCCCAAAAGGTGTTGGAGGTTGTTGTGTAGTTTCCTTGGAGCCATGATATGTGTATGGAGTCTTGGAACCTTGGAGTATGGTGGGATGGTCTGGGAATCATTTGAAATTCCCTCTATAGAAACTCAGGTTTATTACTTTCTTTTCTGGAAACTGGTTTTATATTTAGTTCTTTGGTAGGGTATAGGGAAATTGGTTGAATTTATTTGGGTCAAGAGGCTTTGTTTAAATCTTCTTTTCGGGGTTGGGGATGCTTGGAAATTTTTTCAGATCCTTTTTTTAGGGGTTTCCTTGAATGGTTAATCTTTGGGCTTGTGGCTATAGCCTTTGTTAATGATGGTGTGTTATGTCAGATGAATTGTAAATATTAGGAAAAAATACTCATGTGGGTTGGTTTTGTAGGGTGCTTTAGAGTATTATGTGCCCAAGGTTCACTATTTTGTGTGAATTTCTATATATGTTTAATGCTGCTGGGGAATGGGTCCTCTGTAGAGGCTGACGTGACCTCTATTTAATTCTTAGGTGATTCAATTGGGAATGAGGTCTGTTTCACGAGCTTTGGGGATGATTTTGTGGGTTGGAGCTTTGTTTGTATGGTCGAAGTGTCTAGATTTATCTCTTATTTTTTGTAGGAAAAATTATCTATAGTAATTTCTCTAGGTGTGCCCTCTTGCTCTTAGTCATGTTGCTAAGACAATGGATGCATTTTAGGCAGGGGAGGAGGTAGTGGCCCACAAGAGAAAATAGGAGTGATATTTTTCACTCATGACTTGGCTACTGCTTATTTCAATACAATTCCACTAGAAAAAATGAAGGAGATACATAAATTGAAGAATCAAGTCAGGTTGGAGAGACAATCCCAGTATGATTTAGAAATCTTGGAGGATATGCAGACATAAATTCTTGACATGATTGATTCTCACCTTGAGGACATGGAGGGGATTATTACATGTGAATATGATAGCGAGGATCCACTATATCCACCAAGTTCGAACATGAGACTGCGAACGATGATTTCACCTTTAGATAATGAATACTTCCTATTGGCCTTCTTTGCAGTTATATTCCCTCTGTGTTTTGATTTCACCTAGTTATTTTTTATGATTTTTTTTGTTTGAAATATGGACAATGTAAAGTGTAACATAAAGACATGTTTTAATGTTTGTCATAAATGAATACCTATTAATTTTTATTAACCATTTAATTTATAAAATTACACTATTTTAACTCTAATCTTAAAAATATTATTATTGTTATTATTAAAAATATTATAACTCATCATGAAGAAAATTTATTTCATAATAATACAACTAAAAAATTATTATTCACAAAAATTCTTATACACAAGTAATATCAACCTTAAATTCAAATTAAAATGAAATAAAGAAACTTAAAAACATATATCAAAACGGACACCGATATAACTACAAAGCATAAATTACGATCCAAAATATATAACTTGATTCCCACAAATTTATTATATCAACTCTAATTACTTCGTAAAACATTGTTACTTCTCTTAAGTATGCTATGAAGCATGGTGACTTATGCTGTGAGACCAATTATTCTCGGCTATGGTGGATGTCTGCGTAGGTGTTTGTATGATATTTATCAAGTCTTAAATTTTTTACTATTAGTATAAATATATAAATTAAATTAGTATAAATATAAAATTAAATTAAATGGTTTGTAAATATTAATAGAACTAATTTTTAATGAATATTAAAACAAATTTTTAAAATAAAAAGGGTTAAAAATAAGAAAATTTTGATTTTATGTAAAATAATAATAATAATAATTAGTATTATGATAGAAAAAAATTAATATATAAATTTAATACATATATATTAAAAAACGTATAAACATATTTTATTTATGAAGATTCATTCTGACTCTATTAAGTAAATTTTTACAATACTAGGAAAGAATATCATTCTAACATCTCTATAAAAAAAACTTGAAAAAAATAGTCTTTTCTTTTGTATGTCAATGAGAAAAGATACATAATATGTTTTTGCAAGCATCTTTCATGGATCTATACATAGATTTAAAACCACACTATAAGTTCCCTATCTCCTCTTTGCCTTTTCCTTTATATTACTCGATTTCCAAAATTTCTAGCTTATTCTTGGCCATACTTTCTACCAAATAATACATTGGAGCATTAAATTTCTTTCAACGTTAACGCTCTTTTCCTTTCCTAATATTTATAGTCGTAGTTTAACTAAATTTCTTTTTCACTCTCAAAATCATGAAAATTTCGGCAAGATTTTAAGAAAATTTGGTAGGAATTTTTGTAAATCCATGTTATTACTATCAAACTTTAATATTTGGGTGCCTTAGAAGTTTTGATGCTACTGAATCCATTTCCACCATCAAAATCATGATTTAAACATTGTTATTGTAAAATTTTTAAATTTTAGCCATCGAGACAATTTCTCCATCTCTCATTGGACAACTTTAATTCTAAATTTACATGAAAATTCCCAATATTATCACATAAATGTATGTTTATAACCATAGCATTAGTTTATATATATATATATATATATATATATATATATATATATATATATATATATATATAATTAATTAATTAATTAATTAATTAATTAATTAATTAATGTGTTCCTTGAGCCTCGAAGGCTTCCTCTCCAACTTATACGTCCTCGAATATATAATTTCATAAGATCACCAGATCATACCTACATAATAAGTTACAATAATTTTATTTGAAATGTATATATCAATATAGATTTATTTAAAATATCGATTTAACATGAGTTTATAAAGATTAAATTTCTTTTATTGAAAACTTATTTTAGAGTGTAAAAAACAATTTGTAATTTTCTACTATTTAAATTGCATTTTTAAATGTTATAGAGATTAGATAACATGTCTATTGAGTCATTATATTTTATTCATCTCACATTGGATATTTTATTCTATAAAATATAAAAACATTTTTTTTAGCATTTTTTTTAGATATAGAAATATATAAAGTTGACATAAGATATTACAATGTTTTTGAAAAGCATTAGGTTTAAACATTTTACTCACTTATGTTTTTTTACTTGTAATTACTTGACATGATATTAAGTCATATAGACAACTAATTAAAAATGCATAGCATATATTTTCTTTCTTTTTTTATTATAGCATACATTGCTTTTCTATTTAGAGAATACTTTATTTTTATATTAAGAGGGTTGGACATATTTACACATGGCCTTCACACTATAACCAAACACATTTTAACCACTTATCTACCAAGAGCCTAAAGGTATCAAATCTCAAACTGAAAAAATATTTACACATCAATTAATCCATTTTAGTGCTTGGTAAATATGTGATTAATATAGATATATAGTGGTAACTTTTCATTTTTTAAATTTTATATTTTGTATTTTATCATTATTAATATTTTATATGAAAAATTGAATGGGTTACACATTTTTCTCTTATTAAGAATTAACTACTCTACTTTACCATTAGTTTCTTTTACTTTTGGAGTTAAAGTTAAGATTGACACACACATATAAACACACACTTTCTGTAAAACGAGTAAATGTTCATAACGAAATATATTAATTAATATGGATATTCAAATAGTTTATTTAAGTTCTATAATAAAATATTTATAAGAGAAATATATATATATATATATATGTATGTATGTATGTATGTATGTATATTATTTTATCTCTGTAAAGTTATATAAAATTATATTATTAAAGATAGACATTTAAATATTGTATTTATTACTTTAAGAGTGAAAGTCAAATATCAACAACTGAGTTAATTTTAGTGTTCATATATTTTAAATTGTTTATTTATATGGTTATTTAATAATTTTTTTGTGTTTGGCCGAAATGAGCGAAAATTATTATTATTATTTTTTTTTTTTTTGAGGACTTGACATACCTACTAGATTGTAGAATAAACCTCTCAACTCATTGACATTCACATTGAAGCTTTTGAATATTATATATATATATATATATATATATATATATATATATATATATATATATATATATATATATATATATATATATATATATATATATATATATATATATATATATACACGGCTTAGAAATTAATAAATAAATGATTATTGTTATTGTATTAATCAATAAATTAAGTTTTTTATTAGAAAATAAATATAATAGAATTTGGAATTTTAACAAGTTTTGAAAATTGACTTTCTCTGTTATTTAATAAATATTTAATATAATAAAATAATAATAAAAATAAAAATAAATTAAATTATTTGATAAAAGAATTAAGTAATTTTTTTTTTTTTATAAGTCAAATTAGTTGTTATATTATAACGGATCTTCTCTGAATCTATTAATATCTAAGTCCATGATCCGATCTCTCATCTTATCTTAAAGATGAATTACCATGGTTAATTATGTGATTCTCATCGAAATATTTTCTATAAAAACTCTATATATTAGAAAATGTAGACAATAAAACCCTTAGAAGTACTTTCATGAAACTTGTTAAGTTATTTCTAAGACCTATTTGTTTAGGGTCTAGGATTTTTTCCAAAGAGAAGGTGGGTATTCTATATACTCACCAATTTATGAGAAGCAAATAACCTAGGCTCTAGTTTATATATTGATACACATATGTTTTTGTTTTGCACAAATTTATTCCTTAATGTTTTCCCTTCATGGCTACAATTTACATCACTAATAAATAATGTAAAATTACTTGTGAACTGTGTCATGTTTCGTGTACTCACGTGCATTTACTAGTACTGGGTTATCCAATGGTGATACACTGTGATAGTCTTCCAACTTAGATCTATTTAAATAGCTGGAATAGGTTAGAATCATATACCAACTATATGCAGTCCTAACCAACTTATTTACCTTTTCCATTTAAGAACAATTAAAGACTAAATTAATTTAAATTCCTCAATCACTTTTAATTTACAATAAAATTTCACTAGATAAAATATGTATCTAAATTTTCTAGGGAATTTTCTAGGGAATGTGCAAAGGGCTTTCAGGCTCCTCCCAACCGTAAGATAACTTCCATGACTAACTACCCCAAGCTCCAACCATTTTTATCAAAGAAATTATTTCATGACTACAGAAAATACTCTCCTCAACCTTTAAGTAGTATCATATTTATTTTGCAGGTTCTAACAAATATTTCTCTCCTACTCATTATATGTGTGAATTACTTTCTTTTTCTCACATAGTTTTCTCACACAAAACTAACTACATGAAATTTATCTCTAGCCATTTTTTAATAGTTTGTACCTATTTTTTCTTTTTCTTTTTCGTCTTTTCCCTCAGAGTTTTGGAAAAAAAGAAAAAACATTATCATTTGTTCTTGCCCCCTTCTTGGGCATACCCAACCCTTTTCTTTTTCCTCTTTTCCCTCAGAGTTTTGGAAAAAAGGAAAAAACATTATCATTTGTTCCTGCCCCCTTCTTGAGCATACCCAACCCTCAACTATTTCTCTTACATTTAGGGGTTAATTTACCCATGACAAACCTAAACACATTCTCAAGAACACTAACAACAAGATATATATATATATATATACATATAGTTAATAATAAAATAAAATATTTACATCAACCAATATTTTTATAGGCTTAAAAGTTTTCTTTCAAATTTAAATAATATGAGTCATTAGTCATTATAGAGGGGTGTTAATTTACACCACCTTAAATGGGACACAATCCTTGGTGTGTTTCAGATTCCATTATTATTTAGAATAACATTGGGAAAGCCTCTTTCATTTCTTCTTCTGATTCTCAAGTGGCCTCTTCACGCCCAAAGTGCTTCCACTGCACTTTGACTTGAGGATTGGTGCTTCTTTGAAGAGTTGTTTCCCTCCGATCTATAATTTTTATAGGTTCAACATGGAAATATATTTGTATTTTGACCTATACAACATTCCAAAGACATGTAAAACTTTCCAATTAATTACATGATTAGGATTAGATATATGTATTTTTAACAAAGACACATGAAATAAATTATGAGTTTTAACATGACCTGGTAAATATAGCTTATAAGCGACTGAACCAACTCTGACCAGTATCTCAAATTTCCCATAATACGAAGGAGCGAATTTGAGCAACTCCCTAATCTTAGGAACTCTTCCTTGGCCTCACTTTCAAACATATGTGCTTCCCCCACCTAAATCTCCCTAGGAGTTATTTTCATATTAGTATAGATTTTTTTCCTATATTAAACTTTTTTAAATTTCTGTTTAATTTGATTTACCATCTCCTTCATCTCTTGTAGCATATCGTGTCTCAACCTGTCCATAGGTCGACTCCAACTTACATGTATATGAAATTTCCTCCCATATAGGGCTTGAAAGGATCTCATATTTAGTAAGGCTTGGTAGCCATTATTATAAGAAAATTATACTAAGTTTATGTGATATTCACACTTATTGGGTTGGTTCATGCAGTACATATACAACATACCGTAAAAAATCCAGTTCACTTTTTTAGATTTCTCATCTATATGTGGATATTATGTAGTATTAATGTTTAACGGTGTGAAAATACTCATAAAAAATGACCTCCAGAGGTTTGAAGGAAACATCAGATCTCTGTCGGAGATGACTACTTTGGGTATGCAACGCAATTTAAAAATATCTCTCATAAAAGAATAAACCACTTATGTAGCTTTATATGTAGACTTCACAAGAATGAAATGAAAAACCTTTGTTAATTTATCATTCACCACCATTATTGAGTCATTCTATTTTCATGTCCAAGGAAAGTAGAGGGAGATTACCTCCCACTTCGATTTTGGTATAGGTAAGGCATTCAATAGTCATGTTAGGTGTTGATGTTAAATTTTCACGTGTTGGAATTCCTCGCATGTAACAAGATATTCAACAAATTTTTTCTTCATTCCCTAAAATAAAAATTCCTTATTAAAGGTTGTAATTAATTTTTGATACCCCAAATGTCGTACAAAAGATTTTTTGTGGTATTCACACATTATAAACTACTTTATTTCCTCTTGATTAAATATATAAATTTTATATTTTTAAGTTAACAATCCATCTTTGTTGATTTCATATTTATCCCATTTATCAAGATCAAATTTAGTTTCCAGACTTGTATGTATTTGATTGTGAATCTGTTCTATCAATGTTTCCCTCCTGAGCTATTCCAATGATCTATTTCACTTTGACTAGTAGAAATTTCATACATGTGCATTAGACTTCTACTTAGGGATTTTTCCACCTTATTCTCTTTAAATTTTATGTGCTTAATGTTGAAGTGATATTCACTCAGGAAAGCCATCCACATCCCTTTTCTGATGTTCATCTAATGTTGGATGAAAAAGTATTTCAGGCTCACATGATTTGTGATTAAGGTAAATTTTTTTCCAATCAAATAATGCATCCACTTTTTGAGGGCATGATTTACTGCTACCAACTTTAAATCACAAAGAACATACTTTTTTTTTGTATTATTTAACTCTTCATGACTCATAAGCTATTGCATTCAATTCTTACTTAATTACACCCCCCAAACCTTCAAAACATGCATCTATACACACTCCAAAGTCCTTCTCTGGGGATGTTATTTTAACTATTGGGGAAACTGTAAGTAAGTGTTTCAGCCTTTCAAATATTTCTTGACACAGTTGTGGCGATAATAATTTTACTCCTTTCTTTTGTAACGAGGTTATAGGGTATGCCAACTTGGAAAATACCTCTATAAAATTGTGTTAATAACCAATTATATCCATAAATGATATAATATCAGTTATGTCCTTTGATACCAACCCATCAAGAATGACCTTCACCTTCTCGAGATCTAATGCTATCCCTTCTTTCAAAATAACATGACTGACGTATTTATTTTTTCCTGAAAGTATTTACATTTACTAATTTTTTCATATAGTTGGTTTTCACATAGATTTTGTAATATTATCTCCAAATTTTGTTTTTATTCCTCTAATTTTTTAGAATAAATAAATATTTCATGTATGAAAATTGAAAAAAACTTGTCTAAAAATTAGTTGAACACACTATTCATTAAGAACATCAAAGTGGCATGTGTGTTCATGAGATCAAAGTGTAGAACCGTAAATTCATAGTTCCCATCATGTTATCAATGTTTCTTTAGGAATTCCTTCATCTATGATCCTTAGCCGATTTGTAATATTCCTATTTTAGGAATGTCACCAATCAGAAATCTATTCCAGAGATTGACTAAGAGGGCATTTACCGGATGTGTCACCTTATCAAGGAAGTGTGAGATCCGGAGGCTATCTGGCCCTTTTCAGACTCTGTCTATAGAGCTGGTTGAAGGATCCCACTCAAGGGTGAGTTACAGCAATATGAAAATGCATATATGAAGATACCATGAAGGGACAGCGTTATACAATGAGCTATGAGACAATAAGATGGACATATAGCGAAGAATAATGTATAGTAGCAAAGAGTGTACAAGTCTTGAGGAAAAAACCTCTCAAGAAAGGCAATGCAAGCCTCAATAATACGGGTACATGAATATGAAGGAGAAGTGCTATTTCTGCATAAACCCAAGATATGAGGACGTAGTTTATAAGAGGTACTGATCCATAATAACTAAAATATATGACATTATATGGCTCAAATAAACTAGGGGAGCAAAGCTCTAATCCTTAGAAGCACAAACACATCAATCCTTTAGAGGATTGGCTGAAATATACAAAATGGAAAAAATGCCAGAGGTGCTGGGCAGCTGCTGCAACTCAAATATGGATCTCAATAGAGAAGGTTGAATAAGATGAAAGATCTGAAGTAAACCCTCTCCAATGGGATTCAAAGTGCAAGCCTGATCCTTACACGTGAAATCTCGCCCTCCAATCAATCTATAAAACCCCGCAGAAATTGCACTATGAAAATAACACAGTTACTAGAGCAAAATGCGCAGTAGGGGCAAGAATATGAGTTGGCCTGATGCCAAGATCTACAAATGAGCTCTAAAGATTCCAAAGGCAAGAAAGACTCTCCCTCTGAAAAACACACAATGGAAGAGGTGTTGTGGAGTCTCCACGGCAACACCCTACAACACAGTATTACGCTGCTGCAGCAATAATGTTGTGGAGGAGTTATGAATACGCTGATCCACTATGAAATCCACACACTAATTCTCCTGCAAAATAATGATGGAACAACCTCACCCGAGCAGGCACTCGAATTCCCCCGAGGCTGAGGGCGAGATCTCCAAACGAAGACACTCGGTGCACTAAACAATGCTACAGACTAGTTAAACAACCAGCGTGCTCAAGAAGTCGAAATGACCAGCTCAATATCATAAACATATTCATGCCCCGCAATGGCTCTTCTCCTCTCCATATATAGCAAATGAAGGCTCTCCATGGGCCCTAATTCGAATTAGGGTTTTCCTTCCTCTAGAAGTGTCCCTCCTACGTTGTCCATGTAGTGCTTTCCACCTCATACCCTGCGCTGGTTGACTAGGTCAAACCTCTTTGCAAATGTCTCTTTTCACACATGGGGGTGTGAAATCTAGTTCCATGGCTGATCCCTTTTCATACGAGAGGGATTTAATTTATGTTTTTATTATTATTGGGCCTCATTTCCCAGTTATTCATCTCCTAAATGAATTTAGACAAAAATTAATGTTCCAATTTATTGAAGAAAATTTTGGCACATTACAGTCCTCCCCTCCCAAATGTTTCTTTTCCCCAAGCAACTGCAAGGATAGAAATGGAAAGTGTGTATGAAATATGGTGAGGAACGTTTCCCTCCTGTGGAACCTCCATCCCCAAGCAATCATCCAAACAAAATGAACCACCTCCCAACAAGGTAACTCCTGAAAATCTCCTTTCACCTCAAGCTCCGGTAATGAAGGTGGGCTAAAAATATGAAGTTGGAAAGCATCATGGCTTACCCCATGCTGTCCTCCTCTCCACTTATGACAATTGTAGAGTGTATGCTGATCCGAGGCTGCAAAAGTATTTCCCTGAAATGGAAAAATGAAGAAAAATCCTCCAAAGAGTTCTCCTTCAACAATGAAGAACAGGCGGGCCTTAAACATATTGTCCATGATGAATAGGACATGGTCATCATCAAACATCCCAAGGAGAAGTTTGTTGCAAGTTTTAAATGATGATGCATGATGCAAACAATATCTCACAAGGATACGACACAGTTCCACCCACTGCATCTTCAGAAAATTACATGGCAAGCAATGTACAAGATTCATCACATCTACTAAAGAATAGTAAATGGCTGAATGTAACAGCAATACATGATAAAGCACTTGCCCATGGCTATACAATGGATGAATGTCAACCTCATGGCCCACCTCAAAAGGAAACAAACAGTTTCTGTGGTGGCCATATCTCCTCCCATGCTCCCATTAGAACAGGTAGTGCAGAAAATGTGAGAATTTTCCCACTTAAAGACACATCCAGCTCATGGGTCTCCATCATAATCATGCTTCTCACACAAATCTGACCTATATCAGCAAATGAAGTCATGATCAGAAAAAGAATGAAGAGAATGCTGAAGGTTTCAAGTGGTGCAAGAAGGTACCAACAACTTCCCAAACAAGTACATCGTAGTTTTACAAGTTGCTGCTTAAGGAAAGTACAAGGAAAAATGTTTCTTCTTACATGGTTAATCATGCATGTCCCCATATGATACCTATTAGAGTGCATAAACTGAACATACAAGTGATGATAAAACATTTTCCCATGGCCATAAAAGAGATGGATGCCTCCATCATGTATATTGGCCCAATACAATTCATGGAGCAATGTGACAAGCTTTCCCTCTTGTGAAGCAATGCACTGCATAGGAATGGCACGAGTGTGCAAATCAATGAATGTATATACAAAATTCTCACCATATGCTGGAATTAATATGGTACATGAGTCGATACATGAGTCCTCCATAGTGTTTTGGCATGCTATGAAGAAGAATGAACCATGTGCTGCAAGAAGATAATCTTCCTTATGCTTGAAAACCCAAGCCGAGAAGAATATGCATAGACGTCTCTATCATCGTTACCTCCTATTTGTTCATAAAGTGCAAAAAATATGAAGTGATCCTGGGACCTACAGGCTATGGATCCACCATATTTCCGCTGGGCACACTTCATCCATAAGTCTTTGCTCCAAAGTGACAGCGTTGTGAGCTTATGCAAATAAGCCCCTATCAATACCAAACTCTATTCTTTGACATGCTCCTTGTCAAAGATTCCTCTAATAATGCTGCAACAAATATGGAATACTCCCAAAGATGGAAGATCTCCAAAATCATCAAAGACCAAAGAGATAATGCCATATCCTCTTCAGGCAACATCATGCAAAGTGTGAGAGCAAATCTTCTCTTGCTCTCCCAAAAACAGGCAAAGCAACAAGACATTTTGCTGCCTCCCCATACCTCCAACATATCGATCATGTGATGAATACATGAAGAATGATATGAGTATCATATCAACACCATGCATCCATACTCTATGATGCTCAATGATGTAAGTACCCATCCTCTTACTCTTAGGAAGAGTGTTTTCCAAGCGATGGCCAAACTCTTTCAAGAGTAACCAGCATACCCAAGCCTCCTCCTGCCCAGTATCACAGATATGCAAGTAGCCTCCTAGCTCATTTCTCATCAACCAAATCCACTCAATCACTTGTGGATGCCTCTTTCTCCTCATCTTGGTACTCCTCCCATGAGGGCTACCACCCTCCCAAATCAAATTCCTGTCTTTGCGCTTCATGGGATTTTGAAATGTAAGCTTCTCAAGGATCAATGAGACCCTATCAAGACCCAAACAGGTGGTAGGAAAAAACCTCCCATCATGATGTGTATGGCTCAAGGAATGTCCAACATAGGCATGAGAGACGTTATCCATCTTAAGATGTCCTCCATCTTCTATTTTCTCTTGTGAGAAAGGAAGAAAATATTTGCACTCCATGGTGTGTTGAAGTGCACCTCTAATGAGATCTCTCCTTGAGACCTCCCTTTTATCAATAGTCTTCCAAAAAAAATGAGGTCTTGGATTTGAAAGTAGAAGTTCCTCTTTGAGCTGAGAGGTGCTCATTGAGAAAGTGTCATCTTGAAGGGAAAAAGGGTTTCTTACTCCAAGATGTCTACCATCAATCTTCAATTCTTTAAACCCAAACCTCCAATATGATGTACAATCCAACAATGGCTCAAGATAATGATGGTTTTATTCCTTCTTGAGTGTTTCCATGTTGCACAGCACAGTGCAACCAAACTGCACTATAGTAGCAATGAGATTTGACCCTTGGTCATGCAAAAGTAAATCTCCACATTGATCAGAAGAATTGGCTGCAACAATGGAATGTGGAAATATTTTCATACCTTAATGTGCATTTGGAACTTCTTGTAGGGATGCAAGAGTCCCTTCCTCAAAAGTGTTGGCTGCCCCAACTGTTGATGCATGTGGCTGCTCCTCCATGAGTGTGACAGCGTTATCACAAGCGTCCTCAAGAGGTGATGTGATCTTTTATTTATTTGCTCTTTCTCCATCAAAGGTTTGGATCAACGTTTGAGTGAACTCTGCAAAAGTCTTCACCCTTACATGGCTCAAGTGGCTGCGCCACCAATCATAGGCTTCACCCTCCAAGTGCAGCGCTGAGATTTCCACAACTTCTTTCCCTGCTATAGGATGTAGTAGGAAAAATGCCTCCAACTTTCTCACCCATGTTCTTACATTAGATGACCCATCAAAGGTAGACAACATAAATCTATTTCCTTTGATTTCTTTTCTGTTGCATGGTCTCTTCTCTTCCTTCAGGTGGATGAAATGAGGAAAATCTAGAGTCTCCCTGAAGGCTCTAGGTTGATATCTATACTCAAGAAGGTAATCACTGAGGATCTGATGATCCAAGTATCTTCCATGCTCAATATCTTCTTCTTGATGATAATAGGAAGTGCATGGTACTTCCTCTTCTTTTTCTTCAATCTTCTTGACCTCCTCAAAGGTGGATGCATTTCCTTTGGATATGAAAATAGATGAGAATAAACTCATCTTTTTCAATGTTTTGATCTTCTTGGTCTTAGACTCATAGGGGTCAGGGGATCCCTCATACGTGGGAAAAGGTGTCCTCCCAGTGGTACGTTGCAACTCTGAGCTTTGTGTGCTAGATATCCCACTGTTCCTTCCACCTTCATCTTGCCTGAGTTGACAGTAATATTTGAAGGGAAAATCTTCTCTGAAGTATTCCCCCATGGACTGCCATTTGGGGAAATAATCTCCAAAGGGTATATGATCATGCTGCCTCCCTTTCTCACTCGGTACTGGAGGTAAGAATGTAGGCATCGTGATCCTAGTTGGCCTACTGAAGGATGGCGAATGTTGGTCACACTGTTGTGAGACCCCCATATTTCCCCCTCTACTGCATTTGGTGGGAAAGATTCTACCTACCCTCTTTGTTCATAGAAAAGTATCCCCACGGCTGAGCCAAGAACTCGGCTCTAAAACCACTGTAATATTCCTATTTCGGGAATGTAATCAATAAGAAATCTATTCCAGAGATTGACTGAGAGGGAATTTACCGGATGTGTCACCTTCTCAAGGAAGTGTGAGATTCGGAGGCTATCTGGCCCTTTTCAGACTTGGTCTATAGAGCTGCTTGAAGGATCCCACTCAAGGGTGAGTTACAGCAATATGCAAGCGCATATATGAACATACCATGAAGAGAAAATGTTATACGATGAGCTATGAAACAAGAAGATGGAAATATAGCCAAGAATAATGTATACCAGCAAAGAGTGTACAAGTCTTGAGGAAACAACCTCTCAAGAAAGGAAATGCAAGCCTCAATAATACGGGTACATGAATATGAAGGAGCAGTGCTATTTCTGCATAAACCCAAGCTATGAGGATGCAATTTATAAGAGGTACCGATCCATAATAATTTAAAGATATGACATTATATGGCTCAAATACACTAGGGGAGCAAAGCTCTGACCCTTAGAAGCACAAACACATCAATCCTTTAGAGGATTGGCTGAAATATACAAAATGGAAAAAATGTCAGAGTTGTTGGGCAGCTGCTGCAACTCAAATATGGATGTCAATAGAGAAGGCTGAATAAGATTAAATATCTGAAGTAAACCATCTCCAATGGGCTTCAAAGTGGAAGGCTGATCCTTACACGTGAAATCTCGCCCTCCAATCAATCTGTAAAACCCCACAAAAATTGCACTATGAAAATAACCCAGTTACTGGAGCAAACTGCGCAGTAGGGGCAAGAATATGATTTGGCCTGATGCCAAGATCTGAAAATGAGCTCTAAAGCTTCCAAAGGCAAGAAATACTCTCCCTTTGAAAAACACGTAATGGAAGAGGTGTTGTGGAGTCTCCACGGCAACACCCTACAACACAGTATTACGCTGCTGCAACAATAACGCTATGGAGGAGTTATGAATATGCTGCTCCACTATGAAATCCACACACAAATTCTCCTGCAAAATAATGATGGAAAAACCTCACCCGAGCAGACACTCGAAGTCCCCTGGGGCTGAGGGTGAGATCTCCGAACAAGGACACTCAGTGCACTAAACAGTGCTGCAGACTAGTTAAACAACTAGCGTGCTCAAGAAGTCGAAATGAACAACTCAATATCATAAACATATGCATGCCCCGCAATGGCTCTCCTCCTCTCCATATATAGAAAATGAAGGCTCTCCATGGGCCCTAATTCAAATTAGGGTCTCCCTTCCTCTAGAAGCATCCCTCCTACATTGTCCATGTAGTGCTTTCCACCTCATACCTTGCACTGGTTGACTAGGTCAAACCTCTTTGCAAATGTCTCTTTTCACACATGGGGGTGTGAAATATAGTTCCATGGCTGATCCTTTTTCATACTAGAGGGATTTCATTTATGTTTTTATTATTATTGGGCCTCCTTTCCCAATTATTCATCTCCTAAATGAATTTAGACAAAAATTAATATTCCAATTTATTGAAGAAAAATTTGGAACATTACATGGTTGTATCTAAATCAAAGGTATATCCTGGAGAACACAACTTCCCCCTTCAGTTGGTAAAAATAATAATTAGTAGAGGGTAAAGGGTATTTATTATTAAATTTAAATTTATTTAAATGTAAATAATCAATACACAATATGGAAATTTTATTATTCTTTTTAATTGAAAATACCAGTTCACCTCATGGAGATACACTAGGTTTGATGTACCTTGTACTAAAAAAATCCTGAAATTGAATATTTAGTTACATAATTTTTTGCAACGTCATTCGCTCTGAGCTGTAGATACACATGTCGCTCCCAAAATTAACTCTATGGAAATATCTATTTCCATCTTAGTAGGAAGTCTAGGAATTTCATCTGGAAAAACATCTAGAAAATATCTCATCACCTCTAGCTCTTCTATTAACTTGTTTATTTTTATTTGAGAACAATTTTCTACCTTGATGCGAAAAAGTTGATACCATTTTTTAGTTTCTTTACTCAACTATAATTTTTATATTTAACTTAAAGAAACAAGTCTAAGAATTCCTCTTATGACTTGAGTTTCACCACTATCAGTCATGCAAGTAATTGTTTTCTCAAGGTAGTTAACAAGTGTTTTATGAATTTATAGCCAATCCATGTCTATCAAGACATCATAAGATCCAAACGGAAATATATTTAAATTTACTCTATTATGTTTTCCATTCAACACAATTGGAAAATATTTAATCTAAATAGTGAATCAAGCTGTAATCTAGATAGTGAATCTTCTTTTTGTAGTCATAGCGAGTTGAACTAGTTAGGGTTTTTTATTTTTCAGCAACAAATTTACAATTTTGTATTATTTTTGGGCTAACATAAATTAGGCTAGCACTAAGATCAACTAATATCAAAACAGGTTGGTCATGGATAGTACCTTCTATTTCCACCATAGTGGATTGGTGCTATTCTCATTGATCCTCCAACATTGCACTAATACGAGGAATATTCCTAGCTATTACATTGATGACGGAGGCCTCTCAGATGTTTTGAAGATGCTGAATTAAGTTTTTGTTGTAAGGATAATTTCATAAAAGGTGGGGCTCACCACAACCCCAAAATTTTAGTGGCTCTCTATCCGTCCTATTATGTCCTTTTCTAGATTTATTCTGATTAGATCCAATCTCAGTCTGCACTTGTAATTTTTGTGACTATTCATTATTATTGTTAAATTTTCATTCAACACCCCTTTACCACCTTGTTGAAATCCACTTTGTGCCCTTCAATATTTTTCATTTCTCGTTGTTTCTTCTTATCAAGCCAAGATTTTGAATTTTCATTCTTCTATTTATCTTATTGGTATACAATTATTTCCTTTCAAATAACTTCATCAATATACTTGGTTTTATCATACTCAATTCATTCTTTGAAGGAAAGGGGAAGAAAATTGATAAACTGCTAGATTTTTATGTTTTCTTCCTTTATGTAGGGCACATAACATAGAAAATGCATAACTTTAGTTATTATTTCATCCATGAACATTTTTCGTAGATTCAAATCATGAAAATCCTTCACCATGTTGTCAAAATATTGTTGTTTTAAATATTTTCTCTTGAATAATAACCGCAATTCCTTCCAATTAACTTCTTTCACTTCCAATTTTGGAAATGTTAAAGCTTCTTCCCACCACAGGGATGATTTTCCCTACAAATGGTAGGTGTATAACTTAGAATTTAACTCATAAGTATAATTATAGATCCAAAAATACTAATTTATGTTCAACAATCGGGCTTCCATCACCTCCTTTAATTCCTTATCCTAAAATAGGTGTCTAATTTTTCTAAATTCTCCATGTAGTTGCACTTTAAGTTTCTTTTCTAGTTGGGTTTGGATTTTGGAAGAACTGTGTTGCCCTTCCTTAAATTTTTCTTTCTGATTTTTTGTGTCCCCTTCCATAGTTTTCCATATAGATGTTCCTTCCCTATCTTCGACTTCTTTCATTGCTTCCACAATGTTGGAATTTGACTTATTTGTTAAATTATTACATAATTATTCTTGTTTTGCACTTTTTTTTAGTAACTTCTCATGACTAGCATAGAGGTAACTTTAATACCTCAATTTACAAATATTTCATCCTGTTTAATAGCTAGCTGGTGGTAACTTGGCATTGTTGAACCAACGACACATAAATATTATTTTTGTAAATATGAGTTTCATTATGAGGTTCTTCCATATTTCCTTATTTTCTTTCCTTCTTTTGTATTAACTGTGCAGAATCCACAAAATTTTACATTTACATAAATTATGGAATATATGCTTGGGCAATGGCCTCATTTTTGAACCAATGGCTCTGGTACCACCTGTAACATTTCTCCAATAAGAAAAATCAAACAAAGATAATATTTCTTCTGTATGAGGATGAAAGATAAATATATATTTTTTACAAGCATCTTTGATACATATTACATATATTTAAAATAAGAATATAAGTCACCCTATATCCTCTTTACCCTTTCTTTTTATATCACATGATTTCCAAAATTCCTAAATTACTCTTGGCCATAAGTTATACCATCAATACAATGGGCTCACGAGCATAAAATTCCCTTTAAATTTAACACTCTTTACCTATATATGTGACATAAATACAAGTCATGGTATTCATGTATTCCAGTGGCTATCTATCCTTGAAAAAGGCTTGGTTTAATTATGAATTTACATGAGAATTCCCCATATTATCACATCGACACGTACCACATGTTTATAACCATGGAATGAGTTTCTATTTATATATGTTTATGTGTTCCTCAAGCCTTGAAGTATTCCTCTCTAACGTATGCACCCTCCAACGTATAATTTCTTAATGTCACTAGATCATACATGGGTTACAGTACTTTTGTTCGGAACATATGTATTAAATTCCCCTTGGAGCTTTCACATGTCACTAAGTTTTAATTATATATATATATATATATATATATATATATATATATATATATATCACATATTATCTAATGTATTAATGCAATATAGAAGAATATGGTCTTGGGTTAACCATTGAAGTATCTATACATGGTAGCTATATCACATTGAATCATATCGATGACATTAATGATTTTTATTCCTATGGTTTATCATGTGAGTGTTGTGACTTGATCTTAGAGGTACACCTCGATGTCCCTATGATTTATAGCTATGCAAGTTAGGGTTAGTTTTCGGTGTAATCAACTGCTGCAGTCTCACCATCTCCCATTCCCATTTTCACTCTTACTCAGTCGGTCCGAGCTCTGAAACATAGTGACAGTAACCTCTCATATTCTCATTGGATTTTACCTCTAGTCTTTGATTCCTTATGTTTTCTCTAAGTGATATAGGTTTCTAGTGTTTAGGATGATATTTTCGAGGGAATCCATGTATATATACCTCTCTAGGTGAGGTTTTTGTGTTCTATTACATCTAAAAATTATTTTTACAATTTTCTTTCCTCCTCTTCATAGTAAAAAGCACAATTTTTCATTTTTGAATGTGTTTTAATACGTGTTCTTTTATTTTTAAACCATTCTGGTAACTATTACCCTGAGGCTAAGACTCTTAGTCTCCAAATGGTGCATGTAATAGTTAAATCATGGAAACACCATGAAGTAAACTTTTCTATTAACCCTATCTATATTTTTTCTATCTTTTAAAACATTTTTTATTTATATCTTGTCTAACTAGCTGTATTTCAAAAAAATACAAGAGTAAAAAACTAAGTACCCATACTTCTGCAAGTAAGGTATCATCACTTCCAATACCTCTTGTAAAATTTTCTTAGGGTTATACATCCATTACTCTTGATTCACATTAATAATTCATGGATGCTTATTTTTTTCTTGGTCTTTTTGAGGTTGAGCCCTATTTCATTATTCAAACACTCTCCGTGCTTAATATTGTCTCTCAGGAGTTGTTTCCCCCACTAATGACTTCTCATCTTATAATATACATATATTATTTTTTGTTTCCAATTTTCTTTGTTCATAGAAGTATGCTTTAGTTTTCATCTGAAAAAGACTCTTAGAAGAATCTTGTCTCTAACAGTACCCTCACTAAGTTTTCTTGTTAAAAAAAGAATATGCATAAATTTATTTCTTTTTTCAAATATATTTAAGGCTATGACTATTTGGTCTCATTAAATTATATATTTAAAGGATTGTGTGTTAAGATTTGTTCAGAATTCACTCTCTTTCTCTACCGAGAATATATAATATACATATACTATATTTTTCAGAATGTTGGTTTTTCTCATCTCAACATTGCTTGTATTATTTCAAGCCATCTGTGTTCAAAAATTTATGCACACAAATATTTCAATTTAAAACATCTTGAATGTATAGATATTCTTTCAGTTATGTCTCTTATAATGCAATTTATAGGGTTTCACTTTTGTTTAAAAACATAACTATTCTTTACAATTTGACTTTGTTAATACAATTTATGTTAATTATATTGAATCACCTAAAGAACATAAAATAATTGTTTCTTTATGAATATTCGTGTTCTTTATTGCACATGTATAGAGTAAAATAATTGTTTCTTTATGAATATTCCTATTATTTATTATACTTTCACATATCTGCATATTTATGACATAATACATAATATATGTGTGTTTTCAAATATCTATATCTTACTAAATGTAGTTCAAAAAACCTTTAACCTTCCAGGTTGTTTCTGAGACCTATTTATTTAGGGTCTAGGATTGTTTCCACAGAGAAGGTGGGAATTTTATACTCTCAAATTTTTCAAAAGCAGCTAACCTGGACTTTAGTTTCTATCTTAAAAGTTATGCACACATATGTTTTTCTTTCGCACACATTTTTCGCTTACTTTTTCCCTTAAATTTTCCCTTAATAGCTAAAATTTAGAACATCTATAAAACCTTTAAAATTATTTGTGAAATGTGCCATATTGTTTTTTGCAGTCACTTGCATTTACTAGTACTGGTTATCCAATACACACTTTTACATGATCTGTTATGACATTCTTCCAACTTAGCACTTCTTCGATACCTAGTACAGGTCAAAAGTATATACCAATTGTACGTAGTCCTAACTAGTTTATTTAATTTTTTCATGAAATTACAATTACACAATAAATTAGTTATCTACATTCCTCAATCACTTTTCTTTTACAATAAAATTTCGCTAGCTAAAATACTTATATAATTTTTTTTGTGGAATGTGCAATGGGAACTCATGATCCTCCCAATCGTAAGCTAGGTTCCATGACTAGCTACCCACAAGATCTACTCCTTTTTATCAAATAAATATTTTTAGTATTACACATAAATAATTTTCCTTAGACCTTTAAGTAACATCCTTCTTATTCTATAGTTTCTAACTAAATTGTTTTTCTCCCACTAGTTATATCTAGGAAGTAATGTCTTTCTCACCCGTAGTGGTCCCACACAGAACTAGATACATGGCATTTATCTCTAGCCATTTTATTTTTTGGTTTGCACATAATATTTTTTTTTTCCTCTCTACCCTTTGAGTTCAAGAAAAATGGGAAAATTTCCACTTTTTTTCCTGCCCCCTTATTGAGCATAACCAACCCTCAACTATTTATCTGATATTTAGGGGTTAAGTTCCCCATGAAAACCCATAACATATTTTCAAGATCATTAACAACGAAATTTTTATTTTTATTTTTATTTTTTCCAAATATAGTTTTTTTGTTAAAATTTAAATAATAAAATCCTTGAGTCATGTTGACGGGCTGAAATGTACCACTAATAGATAGGGGGTATCCCTGGTGTGAAGTATCAATTAGAACTCACAGCTTTTGGGATAAGAGCCCCATCTAGTATGTAGTAATGGTTTCCATAATGTTGTTTACATTCCTCGATGTCGAATGAGGATATGTTAGAGCGAAGAAAAGAATGAAATTCTCAAAAAATGGGATCATGGTTAATCTAAGATTGAAAAAATATAAAACAAGATACAATAAAGTAATAATGACAACAACGACAAGAATTCCATGAGAAGTACCAATGAGATAAAATTTTCACAGACATACAGGAAGAAGAACATTCCAAAGATTAATTGCAAATCAGTTCACAATAGGTAACCGACATGGCGAGGAATAAGTAAAAACAACTTAAAAGTAGGCATGAAAGCTATAAGATAAGAATGAGTTCATTCACATATTTTCACATGAAAATACACATATAAAAATGATGGAAATATAGGAAACCCATTAAAACCATGATAAAGATGCACTAGAATCAATACTGAAATAAAATAATGCCTTATTAATGTTTCTACAAATATAAGTACATGTCCTACGATCTATCAAATCCCAACAGTGGAACATGGGATGTTTATACCATAATCCAAGGAAAAGCCCTAGCCTCACCACAAATCACCTTGCTATCTTCCAAGAGATGAATGCTTCTAACTCTTCAATATCAGATCAACTATCTGATTCTAGTCCCAGATCAAGTACTAAAGTCCCCCACCAAATGAGTTAAGAGTTCATATTCTTATGGATAAGGAGGTTGACCTTTCACCTTCTCTCATGGCCATTCATCTACACTTATGACTCTTCAATTTCCTCACAGTTTTATAATGTCTGATGTTATTTCATTCCCAATTGATCTTTACATCATTTTTAGCATCATGGTATTTACATTATGTTAGAAGAGAGATTAAAAGGTGAATCAAGGAGTTCCTTTGAAAAAATGGATTAATCATTGCTAATGTTGTCGCTAGGTCACGAGACATGGTCACATTATTCAATTTCCACAATGAATAATTATGTCTTGATATTGTTCCTCCTTTACATGGACATAATAATCAAACCACTTTTTGATGTTGTGCCTTCAGTGTCGCTGAATGGTTCTAGAGACCTATATGGAGTTGTCTTTCCATCTTGTCAAAACCATAGTTACACATACTCCATACCATCGTCAATTCTTATTTCCTCTTTTGTACCTGCAATAAAACCACATTGGTCATACATATTCACAAAAAAATAATGATATTATAGGTACAATCAATTGATCAAAAGAAAGACATTAATTTGGATCCTTGTATAGTCCCTTTATGCACCACAATTTTGTTAATGCAAGTGGTACCTTTAGGGTTTTTTGGGGCTTCAAAATGCTCATATAAGATATCGAAATAACTACCAACATCCCTCTTTTTTTAGACATCAACAATGGTGATTTCATCTTAGTTTAGCCATTCACATTTCTGGATCATTTCCCTTTGACCTTAGTCATGTATCCAGTACCTGTTTAATCAAAACTAATAAGTGACCTTGAAATTTACATCATCTAAGAAGTAATCCATCAAGTTATGTTTTATGTATAATATATAATATTTTTTCATCATTCAGAGAGAAAATGCTAAATGCAACTCCATTATTTTGCAGTACTGGGAGGTTTTTAGTTTCACCAATTTTGGGATCTAGAACTATAATGAACACAACCCATTTTGTTGAATCTTCTTTTTGAAAACCATGAGATTTTCTTCTCAATGTCACAAATATTTATTCACTTCCAAAAGAAAAAAATATAAATGAGAGGTTTTAAGGAGTGCCAATTAGACACAATCTATTCTTTATAAACACTCCATATCGAATGAAATCCAATTCTCGGTGATCATAGTATTACAAGAGTAAAAGGAAATGGAATATTAGAAACAAAATAAATAATTTAGTTTCAAGAAAGACTTCTTTTTCACAATTAGAGAAAAAAATGACATCTAAAAAATAAAGTAAAAATTGTGTCTCGAAAACATAACAAGCAATGAAATGGGAAGAAGTTCCCTTTCTTCAAAGTTAGAAACAAATTTTTTTATTTTGATACCCTACAATTTCAAACCCTTCCCCTTTTTTTAATCTAAAATAAAAGAAAACTCCATTAAGGAGAGTGATTTCTCATGTATTCCTCACATGAATCTCACCACAACATGAAGCTAATTCCTTGCAGTAAAATGTTTGAAGAAATTATGAGGGAATTCACCATGTTTGTCACATATTGTTCAAACTACTTCACACTTTGTAACCTCTAGTGTTGGAATTATTTGAAAATTTCTAGGCCTTTCAAAGCCTCTTCTACATATTCCCAAATCATGTGTCCTAAATGAGGGATGGAAGCTTGGTGCAAGGTCTTTCAACCCTTGAACTACGAGTTTTTTTCTCTTTCCTTCAACCATTTCTAAATAAATTTATGATTATGGGCTTGAGATTTAACCTATGATCATTATACTTTATATACTTCTTTTCATTTTGCTTTTGGAAGGAATCATAATATGCAACTCCATATTTCTTCTCACAAACCTATTTATACCACAAAAGCTTTGTCATATTACACTACTTTTGACCTAACTCAATATCTAGTTTCTAAAATTTTTTGTTATTATATTTTTTATTTCTCCATCCCTTCATAATGCGTGCCCTAAATCTTCATTCTAAGTTCCAACACCAATAAATTCTAGCTCAAATGAAATTCCCATCTAGTAAGAGTACTATGAATTGGGATTCAATAATCTTCTCCCTCTAATAGAATTTTTATGACCTCCTCAAAAACAAAACCACACCTTATTTGTTATAAAAGGAAAGCTTGTACAATCTCACCAAATAGGTTTCTTGGCTTTGCATTATCCAATAAATATTTTCCAAAACTATCTGAGTTTCAACACAAGTTGCACCACTTCTTAAGAAAAACCACAAAAAAACATGTAAGTGGAAAAAGGTCTATATGGGCTACTCAAGGAGTCAAGGAAATGATTAAGAAGAGTTCTGCAAACATCTAGAATAATAAATTCAAACACATTAATTCCCTTCCAATATGGAAAATTAGTAGTAAAGGGCTCACTAATTGACTCAAACGGTGTGAGGAGCATTCGAGGAACAATATCATCCTTGGAAAACACATGAAAAAGGTTTTCTCCCCAATTCACATGTCCAACTGCTTCAAAAATTCTTTGGTCTCCCACTAAAGGGTAACCAAATGTGATACAAAAGGGAGAGCATAACCTTAGCCTCTTTCCCAATACTGATATAATTTCCATGGTTTAAATTTCCCCTCCTAAGGAATGAGAGACAAATATGATAGGTTTGAGTTCCCTCTGTATCATGTTTGTATAAATTGGCAAATTTTCCTCAAAATTTGTTTGCTCCATAATATGAAGGAACATTGTTAGGGATACAAAGAGTGAATTATGGCTTCCTTGCCATTACTAAAAATAACAATCTACTAAAGAATATTTACATGAATATAGAGGGGTATTACACCTTCTCTCTAACCCCTCCTACCTTTTTATTATTCAGTTCTATCGGATTAGACCTAGTTTGAGACATATCAGGTTGAGGTTTATCTCCCTTAATAATTTTTTTCCGTTGATGATACCTTCCAAAGTTCCTAAAATATCCAAGTTTCAGTCTCTTCACTCCTCTTGTAGATTTATTTCAGTCTCTATCTTGCCAAGGTTTTGAACCTCGTCCCTTATTTTTGAACTGATGATAACATAATATTTATTTCCTTATTGTTTCGTCCATTTTTTTAGGATTTTCGAACTTAATTTTTTCCTTATAAGACATTAGTATATATTTTAAAAATATTTTTACCTTGGCTTTTTCTTCCTCAATGTAAGGGACGTACTGTAGAAAATTGGTTAATTTTGCCACAAATTCGTGTGCACTTAGTGGGCCATTTTTTGACTCATGGAACTCCTTGGATTTATAATCATAATATCGCTCGTTCAGGTATGTGGACTTGAATTTCCTCTAGATTTCCTCCCAAGAAAATATATTTTCCTCCAATGTATGCACAATTTTAACCTCTTCCCATCAAAGAGTTTCCTTCCCTTATAACTCATAAATGGCCAATATGGCCTTCAAATTGCTCTCATATTAATAAAATTGGAAACACTTGGCCATATTAAGAACCCATGCTTTTGCATCCTCCTCCTTTTCACCATCAAAGGTAGGGGGTTTTACTTTTCTGAACGCTCCTTGCAACTCCACCATTTTCTTTCTTCTTTGGGTTTTTAGAGAATTGTTTTTTGAATCATCCCCATTTCTAGACTTTTTGATTTCTATCTCCACATTTTTCCTTTTTAGTGTTGTTGTTTCTATTATTTTATGACTAGAACAATGATCTTCATCTTTTTTTCCTCACTTGCCTTTAGCTGACATTCATTGTTATTTTTTAAATTAACTATTTCTTATTGTAAAATTTCAATGATCTCCACAAAATGAGTTGATGGTGGGGTATTTCCGATCCCAAATCCACATATATTCCTTTTCTCTTTACTGTGAGAGGATTAGGATCCTCATCCATCTCGTATGGTACCCTTCCCTCACTATATGTACCTTATAATCATATAGCCCATCGTTGAACACATGTCCTAAATAGATAAATTTTTTCGTCCTAAATAGATATATTTTTTCTTTAATTTAAATTAGCTTGTGATTGTGGTTCCCTGTGGGCCCAAGATTGAAACTCGGCTTTGACACCATATGTCATATACCTCAGTGATATAACCACCTTTAGAAAAAAATATTTTCTTATACAAGTAACTTATTTACCGACCCCTCATAGCCGCTACTCATCCGAACGTTTAGTCTTATTATTTTTTTTTCCATTTTCACATATAAATTTACCTCTTATTCATTCACTAGAAATAGTAAAAAAATAGTTTGATAACCGTTATGTTCAATTAACACCTTACCTCCCAAGGTCGAATAGTGTATTTTAGTACTTTACTTCTTACATTGATATGGTACCAACATTAGATATGGCTATGTTGAGAATTATTAGTTGTATTTTTTATTTGATTGATTCGATTGCCTATGTGGTGAACATACCTTAATAAATTCAGGCTTAGTGAGTTTTAATAAGGAACTTATTTTGCAGAACATTTATTTTGCACAGTCCCCAAGCCCATGTGATTTTCACATGGGTGTTAGAAAACCCTATATGAATGGTGCAGAACATTTTGTATCTCATTCGACGGTGTGTTTCCCATTCTCAAACCCTAACTCTCTTTGGGAATTGTTTCACTTACTGTGACTATATTGCTTCCAAACCATTGTCCTAAAGGATCATGGTCACCTTTGGAGCTAGATTATCCTTGCAGTAAGGTTTCATCCCTTTGGGCTTGGCTCTTATTTACATATTTTCTCTGTCTATTTCATGTTATACTGCTTCTAAATTTTCCTTTTTTTTCCCTAGATAGGAGCTCCATGTTATGTTGGGTCCGTAAAATTCCTATCTCATTTCAAGGTTCTAGAGCTTCCTTCGGCCAATTTTGTCCATAGGTGTAATCCCTTACCTCTTTAATTCGAGTGCTTCCATAAAGGAACAGTAAGTAGCTTTGTATAATTGTGGTTATATTTCTTTTGATCCTTTTAAATATTTCCCTTAAATTCTACTCGAATGGTGATTATGGCATAGTGATTTTAGTCCACTTCGTGCCAGCTGGCTTCAATAGTGGGATCTTGGCTGCTAGAGTGGCTATCGAATGTGTTACTGGTACCATGTGCACCTCTCCATGTAATCATAACATATTTTGATACTAATAGGGGTTCAATTGTTCTGTACAGGAGGAGAATGGAGGTATTTCTTCCAAGTACACACTGTTCCCTGCTCTACTCATCTCTTTTGAGTGATTTTTTTTTTTTTACTACACACTTATGTCTTCTTATTCTCATTGACACATGAATGTGTGAATTTCAAATAAATTATGCTCCACGCATGTGAGGAACCTCTTCCATCGCTAACTCATCCTTACCAGATGATAGTTTTTTCTTCATGGACTTTCTCATGCTCTGGCTATCTCCTCCAGAATGTAATGAATCATGGGTTTCCTGTTTAGTACTTGGTTGATTTCTAGAAACCCTTATGGTCCAATATTCCATACAAGGGAATTTAATTACGAAGAAAAAATGGTTCTCAGTGTCGTGGAAAATTTACCAAGCGGCCTTTGGCCCACTTTAGCTTGTTAAAAACATAACAAACATTTTCTACAATTTATTTTCTTAACATTGATGTAACTTGAGGAACTCGACTGGAAACGTTCACGTTAATGTGAATACTATTTTAAATTATGTTGAGTTACTCCAAAAGTAATTATGTTGTTATATTTACTATGCATATCATTTGTCTCATGGTTCTCTTCTTTATCGTCCTTCCATGGTAACCCATATGTCTATTTGTGTATACAGTAATGTTTGTTCACTATATACTTTTTTTTTCTATTTTCTCTCTATGCAAATGGTCACCTTAGTTCTTAAGTGACGCTTGTAGATTTTTTTTTTGGGTGAGAAATTCCCCGTACATAGTTACCTATATCGTAAACTTATATGTACATTCCTATGAAATTTTCCACTAGTCGTACATTAGGTCCACTGTGCAATCATTTGGAAGTTTCATTGTTTTCACTTATAGTAGTTTCTGAAAACATTATAAATATTTATGCTACTATTTCAAAAGGTTCGCTCTTGTATTATAAATATTTATGCTACTATTTCAAAAGGTTCGCTCTGGTATTTTTGTTTGCTACCTCTAAGTTAAATTGCTAAATTATAAAGTTATCTCGTTTCTAAATTACAGTAGCGGTTGGGTTTCGTCGTGATAGTACCTAGTTATGTTTCTATTCACTAATTAGCATATTCATATCCTCAACCTGTTCGCATTTGTTTTCATTTCGTGTTTAATGAAGCATATAGGGTTTCTAGTACATATCTATTACAACCCCTTATCTTTTTGACGGTTGTGAAGTACCTTTGTAGTCCGGATTCACTCGATGGAGAATTAGGGTGACTCACTCCTTTGCAAAATGAGTGCTCTATTTTTTGTAATTATTACCGATTACTATCTGCTCGAACTGCTCATTTGTACCCAATCCATTTCTTGTTCTTATTGATTTTTTCCTGTTTATATATTCTTTTCTTCCTGTAGTTGTAGAATTATTAAACTATAATTAAATATTTCATTCTCATCCATACGATTTAGCTATAGGTCATGTTTTTCTTTTCTTTTGGTTTCCAATGGAAATACTATATTCTTCCTTTCATAAAAATAAGTACTGCGCTGGTATTAAATAGGAAAGAATGAACTTGGGCATATTTATGATATAATCAAGGGAATAATTATGTTTTGTTTTTGTTTTCTTTAATAAATAATAAATATTCTCCTTTACTAGTTGTGAGTTGTATGAACTATTCTTCATCCAAAATTCTCATGCATGGTTACATTAACTCGAGACAAAATTCCATCCACAAACATACATTGTAATAATTCCCATCATGTTATACCAATGTATATATGTCACCAGGAGAGATGAAACACTTTGCTATAAAAATTTACTTAATATTAGTTGAAAAAGTAAATCAATTGACTTTAACCTTTACTTACGTTATCTTAACAAATATACCTCAGTATGCTAACAAAAATTGAACACATACTGCAGTCAAACTTGTTCCTATCAATGAGAACTATAATGTATTTTCTAATAAATTGAGTAATATCACAGTGTATCCATGCATCTTAACCAAAGATAAAATTAAACATAAATCCTAAATGGATTTTCTGTTTTGAAATTACTCGGACGTTGAATACGTTCCTCTCGACCACGAATTGAATCCACCAGTGCTCCCTCGAGCTACGATATCGGATAAAATATGAAAAGAATTGAAAAGAAGGAGATGTAGCTCACAGGTGAGGCCTGCACCTGGAGACTACACTCAGAACTGAGAGATCACTTTCGTACACTCTACATTCATGAATGAAGGATTACATCATTAAGTACAATACTAGAAATTAGGAAGTTGCAACCAAACCCTTAAACTCTAGGAACTAATCCTAAAATAGGGAGATACGTTACAACTTGTGTAACCATTTCTCCATTAATACAAAATAATATAATTATTTTCAACTGCCCCCCTTAATGGAGAAAGGATTGTCCTGAACTCCTAGCATCCTTCTAAACAATTCAAACTTTACACGTGCAAGAGGCTTTGTAAAAATATCAGCCACATTGTCACAAGTTTTACAATATTCAATAATAATTTCTTTTGACTGTAGTTTCTCTCTAAAAAAATGGAACTGAGTGTCTATATGTTGGTTGTTTTTATGAAACACTGGATTGTATGCCAATTTAATAGTGCTCTGGTTGTCGGTTTTGATGGAAGTGGAATTCTTCTGTTCTTCTCCTGCATCATTGAGAAGCCTTCTCAACCAGATTGCTTCACACGTTGCTGCACACAATGCTTGATACTTAGCTTCACATGAAGACAATGCTACAGTACTCTGCTTCTTGCTGCTCCAAGCTATGACCCCGGATCCTATGCTGAATGCGTAACCTGTGATGGACCTTCGATCATCCAAGTTACCTGCCTAGTCTGAATCTGAAAAACCTGCTAGAATAACATCAGATGTGTCAGTGTATAAAATGCCATAGTTAACAGTACCATAAAGATACCTCAACACACTTTTTGCTGCTACCCAGTGACTTTCAAGCAGTTCTGACATGAATTGGCTCAACACACTAACAGAGTATGCCAAGTCAGGTCTGGTTGTTGTGAGATATATCAAGCTACCAACCAGCTGTCTGTACATCGTAGCATCAACCTCCTTAGTGCCATCGTCACTGCACAGCTTCAAATTCTATTGCAAAGGTGTCGCTGCTGATCTACACTGATCCATACCAAACTTTTCCAATATATTTCTGGCATACTTCCCTTGGGTAAGAAAATTTTGCCCAGTATCTTTCCATACTTCTAGTCCCAGACAGTAATGAAGGCTTCCGAGATCTTTCATCTCAAAAAATTGTGCCATAAGCCTTTTGATTCCTCTGATTAAATCATCTGCATCTCCTGTTATAATCATGTCATCTACATACAAAGAGATCAGAATAATCTTCCCCTGCTTATTGTACTTGGTATACAAATTTGGGTCATTTAAACTTCTATGAAAACCATACTCTAAAAATAAAGAATCAAATTTTTCGTACCAAGACCTGGGTGCTTGCTTTAAGCCATATAAATCCTTTTTAAATCTGCAAACAAGATGCTCCTGCCCCTGATTTACAAACCCTTCTGGCTGTACTAAGTAAATTTCCTCTTTTAACCCTCCATTTAAAAATGCAGATTTGACATCAAGCTGGTGTAGCTCCCAATTATATTTAGTAGCTAAAGAAATAAGAATTTTGATTGTATTTAACTTTGCTACAGGTGCAAAGGTATCATCAAAATCTATACCTTCCTGCTGTGAGTACCCCTTTGCAACCAACCTAGCTTTCAGTTTTTCAATACTTCCATCTGCATTCATTTTTGGTTTAAACAGCCATTTACATCCTATGGGTGTTTTATTCTTAGGCAGTTCAACTAAGTCCCAAGTTTCATTTCTAAGAATATATTCTATCTCTTCATTCATTTCAGCCCTCCACTCCTTAAATTGACTAGCTTCTTTGTAATTAGTGGGATCTACAATGTTCAAAACATTTGACATCAAAGCATAGTCTTTCAATTTTAATGGTATTTGAGTCTTCCTACTTGATCTCCTTAGTAGGGGACTTACCTCAAATTTGTTTTCTTAAACTCTAATTGGGCTTGCATTATCACCTTCTTGTTGTTCTTCTTTCTGCTCCTGCTCCAGCTCTCTTTCATCCTCGCTACCTTCATCCATCAAAAATAGAATGTGCCAATCATCACCAATGCCATCTTTCCCTTCCTGAACCTGTTCATGAAATACTACATCCCTTCTTGTAAATATATTACGAGTCTGAGGATTGAACAACTTATATGCTTTAAATTCTGTGCCATAACCAACAAAGATGCATTTAACAGCTTTAGGGTCTAATTTCTTCCTATCAGCTTTGGGTATATGGGAAAATTCTTTTGACCCAAATACTCTTAGAAGGTTTACTGTTGGTTTGAATCCATATAGAGCTTCAAAAGGGGTTTTTAAGCCAAGATACCTGGTAGGACTTCTGTTCTTTAAATATACAGCAGTATTAATAGCCTCTACCCAAAAATTATTAGATAGACCCTTACCTTGCAACATGCTCCTTGCGCACTCCACTAAGGTTCTATTCTTACGCTCTGCCACTCCATTATGCTATGGTGTGTGTGGCACTATAAACTGTTGTACAATCCTGTGAGATTTGCAGAATTTCATGAATTCCCCTAGCTTGTATTCTCCCCCTTGATCAGATCAGAGAATTTTTACACTCTTACCAAACTGTTTTTCCACCAAGGTTTTAAATTCTATAAAGCACTGGAAAGTCTGACTTTTCTTACTCCGAAAATAAACCCATGAATATCTAGTACAGTCATCAGTAAATAACAGAAAATAATATGCTCCACCTAAGGACCTTGTCTGCATAGGTCCGCATATATTAGTGTGCACTAGTTCTAAAATATCTGTTTCCTTCCTCCTATCATGCACAGGAAACTGTTCTCTATGCATTTTACCTAAGGCACAACCATCACAATTTAACTGAATATTCTGAAGGACAGAGAGCCCCTCAACCATACCTTTTTTCTGCAATAGCATGAGGTCCTGTAGATTCAAATGACCGAATCTCTGATGCCAGAGTTGTTCGGTTGTCGATCCACCTGCAACCATGGCTCGCTTTGGTATACTCTTTACATCCAATCTGTATAAGCTTCCAATGCGCACGCCTGTTGCAACTATTTCTTTCCTGCAATAATTTATGACACAATGAGTCTTGAAGAACTCGACTTGCATATCTTGATCAGTTATCATGGATACATATATCAGATTTTTCTTAATTCCAGGTACATATAACACATCTTTAAGATGACTGATTTTTCCATTTGGTAACTTGACTGGAATAACCCCATAACCTCTAATCTCGTATCCACTATCATCTCCTAAATAAATCTTTGATCCATATGTACTTTCTTCAATACTTTCAAAAAAATTATTTTTACCTGTCATGTGAGAGGATGCTCCGGAATCGACATACCAGATGTCGTCCTCATTACATGCTGAAAGGGCACAGTTAGCTGTGAACAGTTGAAATTCATGACTGAAGTCTTCATCTTCTTCAACCTCTTCTTCAAAAAAATATCCTCCGTGCTTTGCTATCGCCAACTTTCTCTTTGCATCATCTGCCTGCTTTTTAAGGCAGCCATTCTCTATATGACCTTTCTTTCCACAATAATAACATATTCTTATAGGATTATTTACAGACATACCTTTATACAGACTCTTCTGCGATGTACCTCTCTACTGCAGTTGCGACTGTGATTGCTACTGTGGCTGCTTCCCTCTGAAAGGTCGTCGTTTCACCATCAGCGCAAGATCATCGCTCTGGGGGTTCAAGTTCTGCCGCCGCTCCTCCTATTGCAGCAAGATCCCTGTTAGATCTTCAAATGTGGGCGCTTTCTCCCTTGCCGCCAATCCAGTGATGAAAATTTGAAATTCATCTCGCATCCCATTCAATGTGATTGTGATGAGATCAAAGTCAAACACCTTCTCTCTGATGTCCCCCAATCCGTCTTTCACATCTTTGATTCGCGCAATGAATGCAGCAACAGTCTCACTTTCGTCCATCCTCATTGAAAATAACTTGCTTTTAAGTGCCATAATTCGACTTGTATTATGGGTTTGATACAGACTTTTGATGGTCGTCCAGATCTCCGTGGACGTTTTACAGTCTCTGATGTGCGGGATGATGTTGTCGTTGACAGATATCTTCAGCAAAAATTTTGCCTTGTTTTCTCACTTATCCCATTCTTGCTCCTGTGTCCCTGTGTTCGAATTTGGCCTCTGCTCATCACCTGTAACTATGGACCAAGCATTCAGAACCTCAAGCAAGGTCTAAATCTTAAACTTCCAGTTTGCGAAGTTGGATCCATCGATTTTTCCAGGCTCGTGGATATAAGATTCCATCGTATTACTCATTCTGATCTACAAGTAAATGAATCTACTCAACTAGTTCAGAAGAAAAAAAAAATGAGTACCTCTCAGATCTTGTCACCCGATCTGCTAGTTTTCTGCCACTTCTCTGCCAGATCTCCTGATCCACCCACTGTATCTTCGATTCAGATCCAGCAAAATCTGTAATTCAATCTCGCTCCGATGAGCAGATCTGCTGTTTTTCAATACAGCCACAAACTGATCTGATCAAAACTGATCCGATCTGCCTCTCTCGGATAGATTCGCAACTTCTCCGATCTGCTTCTCCACAAATTGTCAAATGAAGATGAGGCTTCCTGTGGATCCCCTTGAAGGTGAGTTGGCGCCCTCCCGAGCGAAAAATCCGCAAATCGATTGGCGCAATTTTTCCGTGCGATCCTGCGCCAATCTGGTATTTTGGCACGGTGGCGCGATTAATGGCCGAACAGACGTGCCAGTTGCACTTCCTGGTGCGAATGTCAGCACGAAAAGCACGCCAACCTCCTTCTTCTTAGAAAATTAAAAAAATCTGAGTTCGAGCCAGGTGTTCTGCAGTCCACCTGCTCAATTGAGCACAAAGCTCTGCTGAGCACATAGCTCTTGTGTACACGCAGCCATAAAGGAACTTTTAGCCACGAAGGCGATTCTGCCACAAAGGAAAGCTGGCCACAAAGGCACTCCAACCACAGAGGCAATAAAAAATTAGGCTCACCCAATCTGAGCTCTGATACCAAGATAAAATATGAACAGAATTGAAAAGAAGGAGATGTAGCTCACAGGTGAGGCCTGCACCTGGAGACTACACTCAGAACTGAGAGATCGCTCTCGTACACTCTACATTCATGAATGAAGGATTACATCATTAAGTACAATACTAGAAATTAGGAAGTTGCAACCAAAACCCTAAACTCTAGGAACTAATCCTAAACTAGGGAGATACATTACAACTTGTGTAACCATTTCTCCATTAATACAAAATAATATAATTATTTTCAACTGAGCTATGATATGTTTTCCACCAAAATCAGCTACTTCATATGTTTGCAACCAAAATCAACTACTTCATTGATTCTTGAGTATCATATTTTATAAGTCCCTTTCCCAACATTTTTTTTTTGGAAACATCCAGCTTTTTTGGGTCTTCCAACCCAAATTACTAGCGCTTTATATAACTTTTTCCGAAAAATTTACATTACTTTTTCTTTAAATCATGTGTTTTTCTCATGCAGGTCTTTATTTCACCCCTAACTTAGTAAGGTTCTATAATAAGTGGTTTATCATGATCTTCTTCTTCCATAATAACAAATCTACTATCTTCTAACCATTTCTCGTGGGAATTTTAGGAATTTTTTTCATAGGGAAAGGACAACTTGAATTTATCCATCCACAATTGTTTACAATAAACAAGGCATTATTTTGACTCTAGTATTCTTTGCGGAGTAATTGCCAACAATTTATTTATTAATAATAATATATTTATCACATGACATTAATTTGGATTTATCATAATCTTTCAAAAATTCAAAATGGCTTCCTTAGCCATTTAACCTAAACATAGTCTATGTCTAAAAATAATACATCATTAATATAAATAGCATATAAAGAACAAATGGGTTTTACACTTGGGAACTTGTCCCTTTTCGAAAAGGAAGGAAAATTATTATATGTATATTGATGTATAGAACTAAATAAGCATCCAATGGAAGTGTTGAAAGATAGAAGGCCTACTTAGTTGCTAAATGATTATATCGATTTAAGGTCTATTGGATGATTATTATAGTTTTCTTCTTACATGGTGATCAACATGAATAGATCTACATGGAGAAACCCATTAGATATTTTTAGAATGAATTTAACCTTATTTTCATCCTTAAGAAATCTATTTATGTTTTAGAAAAGATTCTTAAGCTTGGTATGCAATAATGGATAACTTTCTTCTTGACGTTGACTTCTCTATATCTCATTAGAAACCTAATTTATAGACCATGAAAGTAGGAATATATATAATTTTTTTTTTTTTTTTTTTTTTTGATAACCTTATTTGATGTAGTTAGACATATCATAATATGAGGTACAATTTCGTTTGTAATCCAATACAATTCACGGGGTTGGGCCAATAGCACTAATGATTTTATGTCTATTACATATAATGTTTTTAACATTGGTTCCAAACTTAACATTTTCACTTGTAAAAAGAACTAGGTTATTGTTTTTTATTCAACAAAAGGGTAAAATAATGAAGGTGGATTACACTTTTGTGAGAATTAGGGGCGGAAAAGTCATTTTCCCAAGAGTTCGACCAAACATTTATAAAAGTTTGGCCGAACTGTCTTAGAGTTCGGCCAAACTAAGAAAGTTCAGCCGAACGCATTCTACTGTTTACATTGACAACGTATTGACAGTGTGGGCAAACATATTTTTGGCCAGAGATGAGAAAACCGACAACTAAAGCTTGGTTGAACTAATAGTTTGGCCAGACTATTAATTATGCCGAAATCTTAAAATAATTTGGCCGATTTTTAGTTTATAAATACACCAATTCTAAATCTTGGGCTTATTGTTGTCATATTATCATTGTTTGTTGTTGGAGGGTCAGAATCACAGGGTCGCAACTACAGAGGTTAGAAATTTGGTTGATTTCTGGTTTGTTTTTGTTGTGAATTTTTTCATTGTTGTTCTACCTTTATGCTATTTTAATTTTATAGTTTTTTTTTTCTCTGTTTTGCAGGTAATTTGTAATCCGTGACATCCTCAGACTCCTGCTTGGCTTCTTGTTGCGGGCTCAACATCTTATTTTCATTACGGCCTCGATGCGTTCTTCTCATTGTGGCCTTGACGTATTCGAATTTCCAGGTTCCTACGTCTCCGAATTCTCAAATTATAGTTTAAATGTAATTTTTTGAAGTCCAAGTTTGAGCCATGTACAAAATTGTTTTTAAATTTCATATAATCAAAATAGTTGTATTTTATACGTAATAGCTTAATGCTAGCTTAATTGGGCACTCATAAACATAATATAACCATTGCCATCTTCCAACCAATTCTTTCGGAAACCTGAAAATGGAGACTAGCTTAAACCTCACAAACACAACACATGCAAGCTCTAGATACCCTTAGATACCCTGATCAACCTACCTACCTTATTGGGTTTTACCAGCCACCAAGGGTTGCCCAGATAAGATTGGAATTTCATGTTTTCTGCTTAATCTTCTTCTAATTTTTCTGATTGTCAATTAAAAAATATTTGTTCATATTTGATCGACATGTAAAAAACTCTATTTTATATTTGACACCTTTGGGTGTAACAACTAGGGGTTTCCATTCTTGTTGTTTTATGGATGCGCCGAGATTTCTGTTTTCTATTAATATAGACTGAATTAATCTATAAAGATCTATGATCTCTAAAATTTTGTAAAGATCTATATTCTTTGTAAAGATCTATGCTCTCCTAAATTTTTGTACAGATGTATGCTTTTCAACAATTCAATTGGAAACCTGAAAATGGAGGCTAGATTAAACCTGAAAAACTCAACACATGCAAGCTCTAGATACCCTTAGATACCTTGGTCAACCTACCTACCTTATTGGGTTTTACCATCCATCAAGGGTTGCCCAGAAAGGACCGACATTTCACATTTTCTGCTTAATCTTCTTCTAATTTTTCTGATTGTCAATTAAAAAAAATTCGTTCATCTCTGATCAACATTTTAAAAACTCTGTTTTATATTTGAAACCCTTGGGTATAACAACCAGGGGTTTACATTCTTGCTCTTTTATGGATGCACCGAGATTTCTGTTTTCTATTAATAAAGAGTGAAATTCTCTGTAAAGATCTATGCTCTCCAAAATTTTGTAAAGATCTATGTTCTCTGTAAAGATCTATGCTCTCCTAAATTTTTGTACAGATGTATGCTTTTCTAATTATGGAAGGAAAAATATTAAACATTTCATGACTGTTTATAGATTAGCACTGAGCAGTTGTTATGATCAACCTACCTAACTTATTGGGTTTACCAGCCATCAAGGGTTGCCCAGAAAGGACCAACATTTCACCTATGACCTGCAACCATATTCTATCGGTTTTATATTTAAAGGCTTCAATTTCACATTTCTACATTTCATAAACTGCGCTCTTCCACAGAGCTTTAGGTTTGACCAAGTGCTCTTATCTTTTACTACCTCTCTTGTTGGGAAAACTAACCTAGATATGCTTTAGGACTGCCTCTATTAGTAGGCCCAACAAAAGAGAAAGCCACCAGTAGCAATCCAATTCTTCAATCTTCAAAAATTTCCAATTCAATAATAAATCAAGCCATATCAAAGTTTGTTAAAAAGCGTTACTCGTTATGAAATCACAGTGATTAGTATCCCAACCATTTCAACTTCTGGTTACATATAATACTAGTGATTACAAATCTCGTAATTAGTGTAATGTTTTTGTTACTGGTTTTCTTATACTAATATATTACCCTTCATCCTAGACTGTTACTCTTCAAATCATCCTAACCACAATCATACCAAATGAACCCAACTCTGTTGCAGGTTGAACTTAATTCCATTTTAGAATTCTGAAATACTGATAGGGGTTTTTTAAATTTAATTTTGTTTATCTAATTCTAAAATATTCTTGCTTAAAACTTTGAAATTCTCTTTAAATTGCAGGTTGAAATTAACTCAGATTGTAAATTTTAGAAATACCTTTTGGAATTCGATTTCTTGAACATAGAATTCTATTTTTCCTGAGGTCATTTGTTTCATTTTAAAATAAAAAATTCAATTTTTTTTAGGTCATATGTCTCATTTTTAAAATATGTTTCAATTATTTTTTAGATCATCTGTCTAATTTTTAAAATATTTTTCAAATTTTCAATTTGTTTTGGATGCAAAATGTGTGTGTATTGATGGTCTCTGCATTCATTTACACAATGTGTACCCAATTTCAAAAACAAAATTGCAAGGAAAGACCTATTCAATAACTAATAAGTTGCTCCCAAAACATCCATAGACTCGAGATGAATAACCCAGACTCTTTGAATCATCCTAACCAAGATCATACCAAATGAGCCCAACTTTGTTGCAGGTAAACTTAAGTCTATTTTAGAATTCTGAAATACCGATAAAATTTTTTTTTAATTTAATTTAATTTATTTGATTCTAAAATATTCTTTCTTAAAAATTTAAAATTCTCTTTAAATTTCAAGTTGAATTTAACCCAGATTGTAAATTTCAGAAATACTTATTGGAATTCGATTCCTTGAACATAGAATTCTATTGTTTTTGAGGTCATCTTTCTCATTTTAAAAATATTTTCCAATTTTTTTTGAGGTCATCCATATCATTTTTAAAATATATTTCAATTGTTTTTTAGGTCATTTGTCTCATTTTTAAAATATTTTTCAAATTTGCAATTTGCTGTGGGTGAGAAATGTTTGGGTGTTGATGGTATTCAGACTAAATTTCTTTAAATATTATTTTTTACCATCTATTTTTGGGATTTTGTCTCATAATTGTTTCTAACTAATTAGAACACCCTCACATATAATTTAGCTAGTTGATGAACCATTATTTTTTCCCATCTATTTTTGGGATTTTGTCTCCAACCTTAGAAACACCCTCAAATATAATTTAACTAGCTAATGAAACTTAATATTCTTAATAAATCAAGTTGAATCATCTTAACCAAGATCTAATGTGCTAAAAACTAGTACAAAACAGAGTAATCACATAAAACGTTTGTTTCCAGATCACAATCTCTTGTAAAAATGTAGTCAAGTGTAATTAAAAAATGATGTGAAAGTGTCGAAAAAATTATATATTTCCACCTTTACATAAAATTTGAAGATTAGTAAATATAATATATAACTGATTGGATTTTTCAACCATTTGGCCACTAAAGATTAATTCCTAACCATATGTTCCACATGGATCCACTTACAAAGTTCTATGTTGTTTCTGGTCAAGTCTCAATAAGGAATATAGAATGAATGTTTCAGATTTAGATGTTACCTGGATGTTTCAGATTCACTATATCACTCTAACATCCTAGTAAACGAAATACTATCATCCTAATAACAATAATTGTAGCAGCATCAGAGGGTTTTTTGGGGCCATATATTGTTAGTATATATTTATTATCCATATTTCCTCTTAGTTTTTCCCTATTCAATCTTATCCTCATATCTGTTTGAATATTAATGTCCTAAAAGAAAACATAAGTGAAATTAATAGAAGCGATATTAATAGGTTTCATTGTTGAACTAGTGTGACAATATTTACATAAGTAAGTTAAGCACATTTCTATACAATGAGCATGGTTATAGTGTTAGTACATGTTAGCTTAGCTCACTAAAACCTTATCAAGAAGATTAATCATCATTTTGAAGCTCAGTACTTGTACAAACTATCTGAGAGGTAGTCTCTAGATGTTTAGATGTATCTTCTCTTCAAGTTTTCTCCAAGCAACATATAGTATCTTTTTCATCCTTCGTAGTATAAGCCACATGGTACATTCATTGTTAGTTCTGTCCCTCCAACACTGACATGGCTATATTTTATTAATGTACCTAAATTTACACCTTCCATGATGATTCTAATCCTATAAAATGTTAAAAGTGGAGTGTATGTTAAAAGTTGATTGTTTTATGATGTAATGGATATAAATAATATAGATTTACAAGGATATATTTTATTAATTTACCTAAATTTAAACCTTCCATGATGCTTCTAATCTTGTAAAATGTTAAAATTGGAGTTTTTTTTATGATGTAATGGATATTAATAATCTAGATTGACATGGCTGTATTTTATTAATGTACCTAAATTTACACCTTCCATGATGCTTCTAATATTGTAAAATGTTAAAAAAGGAGTGCTTTACGATGTAATGGATCTTAATAATCTAGAGTGACATGGCTGCATTTTATTAATGTACCTAAATTTACACCTTCCATGATGCTTCTAATCTTGTAAAATGTTAAAAGTGGAGTGTTTTATGATGTAATGGATATAAATAATCTAGATTGACATGGCTATAGTGATATGATGATAGTGTATCTTGATGTTCAAGTTGTAAAATTCTTGCACATATCAAGGATGAATGATAGTAAAAGCCAAAAAATGACATTATTATAAATTATTAAACAATTTGATGTGCTAAACCATACTTCTTATTAAGGACATAACTAATTTTTAAGTTGAATTGTTTTTCTTAATGTTCTTAGCCTATATATAGATGTCAAATTAAAGGTTTCTAGATGTGATTTCTCCCATAAACTTTAAGGAAAAATAAACGGAAAACTAAATTCTATGGCAAACCCTGTACATGTCATTTCTCCAACAAACTCATAAAGGTGTGACTTTTGACATGTGTCATTTCTATGTCATTTCTCTACCATTTCTATGTCATTTTTCCCATAACCTATAAGGAAATGTGATTTCTCCAACAAACTCATAAAGATGTGAATTTTGACATGTGTCATTTATATGTCATTTCTCTGTCATTTCTCCCATAAACTATAAGGCAGTGTCATTTCTCCCATACACTATAAGGAAAACTTTAAGGTAGTCTATGTACATGTCATTTCTATCTTAAACTCTAGGAAAGACAAACTTTAAGGCATCTAATTTCTAGATCTGATTTCTCCCATAAAATTTAAGGAAAACCATGGATACGCCGTTTTTCCCACAAACTAAAGGATTTTTCCCATAAATTCAAGGAAATATTTAAGGCCTAAAAACTGAACTTAAAGTGGCTGAACTTCCATAGGATTTTAGTCTGTCTGTTGAGTGTTACGTTCTACAAGTTCTGTAGGTAGAGTCTGTAAAGGGCCAGGTAGCCTCTAGATCTCATATTTTCTGAAAGGTGACAAATCCAGTAAATACCCCTACAGTCAATCTGTAGAATAGATCTAAATAGAAGTTCTTCGTTTTAATATCCATAAACCACTACCAGATCTAAATATAACCTCTTCATTTTAATATCCATAAACCACTACCAATTTAAGGAAAATCGTATACATGTGTCATTTCTCCCATAAAATATTAGGCAAAGTTTAAATCATGTGTCATTGTATTTATCCCATTAACTTTAAAGCATTTGTCATTTCTCAAGGCTTTCTCCCATTTATTCAAGGCAAACATTAAGGGATAAAAACTAAACCTAAAGTATTTGAAATTCCATAGGATAGGATCCCCCAAACTCAAGGCTTTCTCCCATTAACTCAATGCAAAATTTAAGGCCTAAAAACTAAACCTAAAGTGGCTGAACTTCCATAGGATTTTATTTTGTTTGAACTTCCATAGGATTTTAGATTGTTTGAGCTTCCATATGATTTTATTCTATCTACTGAGTGTTAACTTCTACAAGTTCTAAAGGAAGATTCTGTAAAGGGCCGGGTAGCCTCTGTATCTCATCTTTTCTGAAAGGTGACATATCCAGTAAATGCCCCTACGTTCAATATCTAGAATAGATCAGAATAGAAGTTCTTCCTTTTAATATCCATAAATCACTACCACTTTTAGGAAAACCATGTACATGTGTCATTTATCCCATACATGTGTCATTTCTCCAATAAATTCTTAGGAAAACTTTAAAGCATATGTCATTTCTCTTGAGGTTTTCTCCCATTAACTTTAAATCATGTGTCATTTTTCAAGGATTTCTCCCATTAATTCAAGGCAAAATTTATTGCCTAAAAAGTGAACTTGAAGTATTTGAACTTCCATAGGATAGGATCCCCCAAACTCAAGACTTTCTCCCATTAGTTCAAGGAAAAATTTAAGGCCTAAAAACTGAACCTAAAGTAGCTGAAATTCCATAGGATAGGATCATCCAAGCTCAAAGATTTCTCCCATTAATTCAAGGAAAAATTTAATGCCTAAAAACTGAACCTAAAGTGGCTGAACTTCCATAGGATTTTAGTTTTTTTGTTGAGCCATAAATTCTACAAGCTCTAAAGGAGTCTGTAAAGGGTCAGGTAGCCTCTGGATCTCATCCTTTCTTAAGGCATGTCATTTCTAGATGTGATTTATTCCATAAAATTTAAGGCAAACTTTAAGGCAAACCATGCACGAACCATGTACATGTAATAAGTATCCCTTAAACTCTAGGCAATGCAATATTTAAGGCATCTCATTTCTAGATGTAAATTCTACCATAAACGTTAAGTCAAACTTTAAGGTAAACCATGCACATGCGTCATTTCTCCCATGCACTTGTAATAAATGTTAATTTAATATATTTTATTGATTTTTTTTCAGGGATACAAAAAAAACCCACTAAATATGGTTGAAAAATGGAAATTATGCATATATGTTTCTTGCTAACCTAATCGAGGGAGATTAATGATTACATATGTGCTTTGCAATATTCTGACTAGCAAGGTATACCGGGAAGCAAAAAAAACAACGAGGCATATTATATTGCATTGATAAAAGGCTTGGGAACAACTAGGGAGTATGGATAAAATGGAATTTTAATTTTCACCAATTCCAAAATTGTGTGCAACCAGATAAAAGGCGTGTACCAAGTTAAGAATGAGAGGCTAAAAAAACTACATGGAAAAGTAAACAATATTGTTAGCCATTTTCAATTTTTGAGTATAACACATTGTACAAATGTTAATAAGATGTCTACTGATCTATTGTGTGGGGCAATGTCAATTCAAGATTCATCTATGAAAGATGAATTGGTGTTGAGACGCTCTCCTACAAAATTTATTGATGAGCATTGTAACATATCTTGGATATTTGTGTGTTTTGTACTTAGAAATGCGTCTTTTTTAATGACCATGTGTCTTTTTAATTATATACCAATTGTGCTCCCACCATGTAAAGTGCAACTGAAGTTCACATTTGAAACAAGTGGTGAACTTAACATTTTTATAAAATTAAAATGTGAGGACTTCAACAAATTTTTGTTTAAGTGGAGTTTCACGCTTATTTTTTAATGACCATGTGTTTTTTTCAATTATATAAGAAGTATGCTCCCACCATGTTTTCAATTATATACCATGGGTGCTCCCACCATGTAAAGCACAATTTGGTGAACATAACATTTTAATAAAAAAATTCTTGAATTGAGTTTCACATATCAATTAGTGCTTTGAAAGTTGTGTTTTATATAATTTTTGTACACTAAATTACATTAATTTTTTGAAATTTATTTTAAATATAATTTAAAAATAATTTTTAATGCCCACTATAGATATATCTACATATATATATCATGGAGGATGAAAGGCTAAGATAAACAGAATCCCATATCTCTATTAGAGAGGGGGATCAGGGATCAAGGGATGTTCATGGTATTTAACTATAATTTTAAATATCCATACATATACATATATGTGTGTGTACATATGGAATTGATTTTGGATCAATTTTGTGAGTCAAATTAGTTGTTAATAAGTTTCATTTTTCATTTTTTGAGGAGGTAGGAGGACAAGGGTGTCTACTCCATCAATGGAGCATGGCCATGGTTCAAGAAATTGTGGTATGGTTCACACAATTTAATCAATGAATATGTATATGTATTGATATGTATGAATGTATTTTTGAATTGATTATAAATTCATATTTTTTTTATGAAGCTTCCCTCTCATCTCTTGAGATTGGTGGTTGTACACATTCCCTTGTAGGGCCATCAATAGGTGCTAGAAAATTGCATGAAGGTGGTGATATGTATTCCCCCAGAGGAAAATCAACTGATGGTTATGTTGGTTCTCAACCAATCGGTGGCCATTCTAGTTCTCAACAATCTTAGGGTGGGAAAGATGCTAGCCAACCATATCGAGGTGACCATAAATTTGAATATTATTTTCATTAAATTTGTACAAATTTGTTTACATGTGCTTTTTTAATATACAAAATTATATATATTGATGCAGAGGCTAAAAATTTTGCTCCAAATGTTGCTTGAAAAAAACGTAGGACATAACGCGTCATTCAAGAAGAAGATTATACACCAACCACAAATTATCCATCTGAAATTTCTAATATACCTTGGGAATCAAACATGCACCAATGCACCTTAAAAAGGTGTAAAAATATTCATACAAAATTGAAGAGATATCTCGTGGCTTTGACTCTCCCTAATGAGAGTCAAAAAAGCTTTGAAATAGTTACTCACTCTTTAAGCGAACTAGTTCATGTGTACCTAAAGCTTGGGCCAACCACTGATAATTTTGTAGAAGTGATGAGAAAAATAAAAGAAATAGTGATGGGTCCCGATACATGGGAGGTTGTTAAAAAAAGAGTTACAACAGAAATGGCCAAGTCTATGTTTAATTTCAAAGAAGGGCTGAAAAGAAAGATACTAAAGGTGAAATATTTCAAGCACCCTCATATTACTCGCTATTTTTATGATAGGCAACTTGTGGCCTATGGAAGACTCCCATGGAACAACAAGGTTCTACTTTATTTTGAAAATTTATTTTATGCAGAATTATTTTTGCAAATGAAACCCAATTACAATGACATTCCCTCTGAATTTTTTGGTCTTGGTAAAGGTCAATTGTGTGACCATAGGGGTGCTAGGCGTGATGTTGAGTTGCCTCGCCCTGAGCTACCATTGGTTAGTCGACCTCTTCGTGTTGAACTTTTTGGTAAGAGATGGATGTTCTCAAATTAGTTGAGAAGCAATAGATGCCATCATTGACAATGTTCAAAGTGGATTGGGTGGAGTTGATGTTTTTCTGAATCAACAAAGAGCACACGAGAATGCACATGCTAATTTTGTGTATTATACAGATGAAGAGATTGAAAACATGAGTGTTGAAGATCTCAAAACATATGCAAATAATTGTCACAATGGTTGGTAGGAATTAATTATTCATGAGCAAGAGGGCACAGGAACAATATGTGTTAATAGTTAGGGTGATTATTTTAACACATGTAGAATTTGTAATAAATACATATATACATACATTTATTTGTATACATTAATCTAACAAAAATGTATCATTATATGTTAACACAATTTGCATTTGTTACGCTTGAAGAATGAAGATGTTAATATCACGGTCAGAGCCTCCAGTTCAAAAAATCAAGATGGGTTTCATTATCAATCACACAATCAAGATGGTTCTCACCATCAAGATATGTTGGAAAATGTTAGGTTTTTTTAAGTGAACATGATGATGTACAATTAATTTTTATCTATTATTATATATATTGAAACATAATGAGATATTTTTAAAATAAATAATGGTGCAGACATGTACATGTATATATATAATAAAATGTTTTAACAGGTTCTGTTTCCGTTTGATGTTTTTGGGATGACAGTACCTTCTTCTTCCTTGGGATATGCGCCAAATCCACCATCACAAGTATGAACAATTTTTAACTTTGAAATATGTTTTTAAGTTATATATTCCAACTCAAAAAGTTCCATTAAAAAATGAGATATCTAGGTCTTGAGTTATTTCAAATTTTTTGAATTTTAAGTTTTTGGATATTTTCTTCCAAGCCACTCTTAGGAGATGTGTCAAATCCACCAACACAAGTATTCAATTTTTCACTTGAATATATATGTTTTTAAGTTATAAGTTATAAATTGAAGTTCAAAAGTTTTATTATAAATTGAGCTCTAGATCTTGAGTTAATTTAAATTTTTTGAATTTTGGGTTTTTGGAGATTTTCTTTTCGAGCCTCTCTTAGGAGATGTACAAAATCCACCAGGACAAGTATTCAAATTTTCACTTAAATATATGTTTTTAAGTTATAAGTTATAAACTGAAGTTCAAAAGTTATATTATAAATTGAGATCTAAATCTTGAGTTATTTTATACTTTTAAATTTTTTGAATTTTAGATTCCTATAGAGGATTTATTTTCTCCACGGACTTTAGCGATGGAGTGTATGATGGAGATAGGAACATCCACACCATTTCAACCATTTGAACAAGTTGTCTAACTTTTGTTTTAATAATATTGAAAATAAGTTTATATATATGCATTTTCATTTGAAAATTTTTAATATATATATATATATATATATATATACTTGTACATGTATATTGTACAATTTACTGTTGAATATGTTCCAGTGGGGGAAGTTTTAGTAGATGAGCAACAAATGGAGAAGGAATATCATGAGGTATTGCATGATTTTCTTTTACATTATTCCTTTTACATGAAGTTCTATCTATTCTCATTCAATTTTAAAACATTGAATTTTAATTTTTGTACACATTGTGTACAGGTTCCCCATGCTTTGCAGGATAGCTCGAGGATCATGACTTCATTGGGAGAGACACTACATCCATCTATATATGATGGATGATACACATGCACTATTTGATGGTGTAACGTCTCTCCTACCAAATTTTTTTTTCTTTATATAATAGTGAACTCCTTTAATTCCACTCACAGTAAGTTCATATACCGTAGGTTCATATGCCTTTTTAATCGATCCATACAGTTCTGCTATATGTAATTTCCCCTCAAGTAAATACTCTCTTACCTTGAGCTATCTTTGTACGACCAATACTCTCTTGGACATGTTTAAATATATCATTATACTAAACAAAGGTTTGTGTTTTCTACCACAATTATCTCAACTCTATATATACTCTTTCCTTGATATAAATGTTATTCTAGTATGGACATTTACTCTTATCCTCCATAAATTTATAATGTATAATGTACACTCCATATTTGCTTTTAACTATGATAATTTTTCCCCTACCAGTCGAATGTATCCATGCATATAAGGTGGCATTTTAATAACTGATTTCACATATACCAATTGTATCTTTAGTAAGGGGTCGCACAACACTAATGTCGCTTCCCCAGTCTATACGTTACCATGGGGGAAGGTAGTATTAATGTTAATTTTGTGGCTCAGACCCTTAACGTCTTCCTATGGACGTAGGTCGATATTTTTTTTTCAATGGTTATATACCTACGTATAACCTGACGTCGTTGTGAGCATATGAAATTTTATAAAAGTTCGTTTTATGTGTATGTGCTACATAACTTGACCTATGTGTCCATATAGGACTTGTTTCACTCTTCATGATTTGACCTTGCATGATTTATAATATAACGTCTCCCCTCATAGCCATCATTTAAGTACAACGAATCATGGTTCAGAGATATTTGGTTGTTTGCATTAAATTGAGGTTTATATGATTTTGGGTGAAACAACCATAGCTGTCATACTCATACGCCTTGATGTATGGCTTCCGTAGTGAGTTTTTACTCTACTCGTACTGTGACAAGGCCGGTGTATTTATGTGACAAGAGTTATCAATTTAAATGATGATTTTGTTTATTGTTGTTCCGTCGATTATCCAGATGACCACATCCTATAAATTCAATGCGTGAATCTACTTCGTGCAATATATGGCTGGCATTTATTTTATCACATTCATACCCGGGACCGAGATCTCGATCCACACCTTTCTTCTCATATCATTACGCGTGGATGGTGGGATTTACTCGCGGATTAGGATTTCAATTCACCATAAAAATGGCCCACCCTTGTTCTATTCCTCTTTCCAAAGTGTTTGACTATCATTTTCTACCAGACTCGACTTCTCAACGATGGGGTTTTCTGAGCACAGGTATGAATTTTATTGATTTTATTGTGAACGCATTCCGGAATTGCCCTTAGGTTATACCAAAATGTTTCAATTTGTGTTCTACATCAAACATTGTATTATGTATATCTATAATTCCTTTTCCACGATTTCTTTTGTTCACAATTACCACTAACGTTACACATCGTCAGCTTAAATCTTGTTTTTATTTGTGTTGGTTTCACTGTGCAGTTCGACCACCAGTTACTTCATACATGGCTTATACGATTTATACTTTCTTCCTGGCCAAGCTAGGCAACTCTCTTTAGCTCGAGTTCCACGCCCTAGATAAATTTTGATGATGGTATTCGGCCCTCCTTGCGTTTGCCTTCTTGCCCGAGTTTTTCTAAGGTGATTTCAACAAAGTTTCTGCCCATGTTTTGTTTCTGTTTCGACAGACAATCAGCTTTCTGGTGGTCTAACGTATCATTTGTTTCTGTAGAGGTGTTTCCCTCTTACGCCATAAATAATGAGGTAAATATATCTTCGTTCGGCTTCTCATAGCTTTGCTTCACTATTTGGTTTATTCTCTGAACCACTCCTTTATCCCTACTCATTTATCTCGATGGTTTTCACAGGTGAGCTCCTACTCTTTGGTGGCTTTGTTTTCTCATTAACTCCTAAAATCGATCCCAGGATTTCATTGACACCATTTTTTCTCGTTGGTTTCAAGTCGGTATTAGTGACTCGTTGAATTTCTTAGATGAAATATTTCATCCTAAATTCATCATGAATTTCTAGAGGGCGATACCCTGAGAATTTCTCAGGGGGACTCATTCAATGTAATTTACCATATGGTGACTAGTGTTTGGGGAGATTCGTTAATGGGAATCTCGGCAACATGTAATTTGCTTCACATTTCATCAGGGTTAAATTTTTTGTTAATAATTGCCTCCCAAATTTTCCAATGTTAGGTGGAATGTTTACATAATTATTTAGGAGTATTTTGGATCATTTTGAATATCACTAATAATCATTCTTCTAATATTCTTCTATAAGAAATTTCGTAATATGCCCAGCTGATATTTGTTTTAAAAAAATTTCATATTTAGCTCGTCGTTCCATTAACTTCCAGGATGACATTCACCTATGATTTTATGAATACTGAGTATTTTTATTGTGTATTTAACTCCTATAATATAAGCTGCTGGTATATCTAGGACATTGCTACAAGTAAGTGAGTTCTCTTATATTTCACTATTAGTTAATGAAGTGAAATATGCGTAATATACGTAGTAATATCTTACCAGTGGTTTTGAATAGCAATTAAATCTTTGTACACATATTTGAAAGTTCTATACCATCTAGCAATATGTTCCTTCTTCTGTGTACTCTGATAATTTCAATTTTCTCTAATGCTACAGTGACGAGTACTCCACAAGGGTTTGATAATAAAAGTGTTCGTTTTTTTTTTTTTGACAGAAATTATGTATATATCTTTTTCATGGCTAGTATGCCATACGAAGTAGCAGGATTATAATATTTATACCACAGTACTTTAAATTACTTATGGATAAATTTGTAGTTAAATAACCATACATCCGTACCTAAACTTTGAGTTAATTTGACTCTGTGGGTAGGCATGTATATACATATGTAGAGTATATATTTATCACTGCCATTTAATTAATTCCTGTATACTGCAGCCAATTATACTTTCACTTGTACAATTTTTTTTTTTTTTTTTATAAAACAATTTTATTTGGTTATATCACTTTCTATATGGAATAGGTTTAAAGTATGTATGGTTTCAGTTATATCTATTGCATGTAAGGGTACTCTACTTTATTTTCCTATATGCAACAGTTATTTTGTTAATCCAGAAGAATATTAAAGTTAGGAAACTAAATCATCTTTGTGGAAATATGTATCCTCAGATTTAGACCGACACTACTTTAGAGATTATGCCGGATTCTACCCCATAGATTTTATTCCTACCACTATACAGAGCTCAGAGGATTAATTTCTTCTACACACTTCTGTTAAATGTAGGGAATAAAAAATTCAAGATCTTACTCTACATAATATCTATAACCATTAACCATATTGCACAATAACATATACTTTAACCATTCATAAATTTTGAACATACCACTTCTGCAATTGACCAACCTCCCAACCTTAGATTTCTTCTGTCCTCCAGAACTCACCCCCGAGCTGAGATCATCTCCTAGAAGAGACCAACCCCAATCTGTTCTGGAGTATCTTATTTAAGCTTATGCTCCCAAAAGCCTGTTTCTAATTCTGCATCCAGAATTACAGGATGCTCTCATTCCTGTTTGCCTAGGTTTCCCTTATTTAGGGATTTTTAAAGCTACTTTCTGGTTTTCAAGCTTTTTACCTCTTCCCAACTACTCTCCATCTCATTGGGGAAATCTATATTTTTCCTCAAAAATCTAAATTAGAAATAAATTCTTTCAAGGATTTTTGAAATATTTTTGGGGAAAATCTTAGCCTCTTTCCACACCTCATGGATTTGGTAAGTGATCTCATAATTCTCATTTGGTCAATATTCATAGAATTATTTTATTTATTTTTCATAATTAAAAATTAATTACATCCACACAATACTTATCCATTGGGGTCCACTCCCTTTTGGATTTAAGTTCAATTGTCTAGCTTGAAGGAAAAACATAAAACTAGGGGTGTTACATATTCCCTTGCTGAAAACAAACACCGTCCTCAGTGTTGACAACTAACTACTAGAGTTCATTTTGAAAATATATATGGATATTTTTCCATCATCTCATCTTCTCTTTCCCATGTAGCTTCTTCAGTAGTAAAGTGCTTCCACAACACCTTTACTCTAGCTACTATTCGTTTTCTCAATTCAATTTCTTCCCGCTTCAATATTTGAAGCGGATCTGGAAGGAACTCCCCTTCTGGTTCCACCCGTATCACATTCCAATCAATAATGTGAGAAGCATCATGTACATATCTTTTTAATAATGAAACATGAAACACATCATGAACTTTAACATGCGGCGGTAGGGCCAGCTTATAAGCTACTGGTCCCACCCTTTCTAATACTTCAAAAGGCCCATAGTATCTAGGAGCCAATTTTGCACAAATTCCAGCATAAAGTGTGCTCTTTTTGGGTTTAATGCGTAGGTACACATGATCACCCACTTTGAACTCTCGATGCACCCTCTTTTTATCAGCATAGGTTTTCTGTCAATATTGTGCTGTCTTGATAATTCTTTGTATTTGTTTGATAATCCTTTCCAATTATTGTAAAGTATCTGGCCCCAATACTAGATTATCTTTAGGTTGGCTCCAACTTAAAGGAGTACGACACTTCCTTCCATAGAGTGCTTCAAATGGACTTATTTTTATGGAGGATTGATAGCTTTTGTTGTAGGAAAATTCAGCTAAATGCAAGTAGTCTTCCCATTTTGATGGCCTATCCATGACATACATTCTCAGCATATCCTCCAAAATATGATTTTTTCTCTTTGTTTGACTGTCTGTCTCAGGGTGATAGGCAGTACTAAAATTCAGTTTAGTGCCCATGCCCCCAATGAACTTAGCATCTCTGTCTAAAAAAATCATCTTTGGGACCCCGTGTAGCCTTACTACTTCTTTTAAGAACACATCTGCTACTTGGGCTATCCCAAAAGTAGATTTTACAGGTATGAAGTGTGCAACCTTTGTTAAAGTGTCTACCACTACCATTACAAAGTCATGCTTGTACTTTGTTCCGGGTAACCCAATTATGAAGTCTATAGAAACAAGGTCCCATTTCCATTCTGAAATTGGAAAAGGATTTAGAAGACCAGCTGGATGCTGATGTTCCACTTTAACTAGTTGACATTCCATGCACCTATCTAAATATTCTGCCACATATTTTTTCATCCCTGGCCAAAACAATTTCTTTTTCAAAGTTGTTAGCATTTTATGATATTCAGGATACCCTGAATATGGTTGTTTATGATATTCATACAGGATCTCCTTTTTCAAGGACTCTACATTGGGGACATACAATTTGTTTTTATAGAAGATCAGTCCTGTCTGGTTTTGGGTGTACTCAGCCATTTCCTTTTTCTGCATTTTTAATTGCAGACTTTCATAATTCGGATCCTAATCAACTACATTTTTAACTAGTTCCTCTAAATCCCAAATAGCACTACTCCCAATGCTGCCTATGTTTTGGCAAGCATTTCTTCTTAGTGCATCTACAATTTTGTCTTCTTTCCCTTTGATATGTTTTATCTCCATATTAAATTCACTCAGAAAATACAACCATCTGTCTTGTCGGGCATTCAAATCTGTTTGAGAAAATAAATATTTGAGACTAATATGATCTGTCATCAATGTAAATTTTTTTCCAAGAAGATAATGTCGCTACATCTTCAAGGCATGAATTACAGCAGCCAATTCCAGATCATATACACTGTAGTTATGTTCATGCTTCTTAAGTTTCCTAGACTCATATGCAACAAAAAAATTTTCCTGCAACATAACTCCTCCCAATCCCTCTCTACATGCATTAGTGCATACAACAAACTCTTTATCAGGATCTGTAATTTTCAGTATAGGGGTTGTAGTGAGTTTTAGTTTTAGTTGTTCAAAACTATTTTGGCATTTCTCAGTCCACTCAAATTTGGTGCCTTTCCTCTGTAGTGAAGTTATGGGATATGCTATTGCAGAAATTCTTTCCACAAATCTTCGATAATAACCTGCAATTCCCATAAATGATCTCACTGCTGAAACATCAGTTGGCACTGGCCATTCTCTAATGGCCTTTATTTTCTCAGGGTCAACAGCCAATCCTTGTTCAGAAATAATATGCCCCAAGTACTGAATTTTATCTTTATAAAATTCACACTTACTGAATTTGGCATATAACTGGTTTTCCTTCAAGGTTTGCAATACTATCCTTAAGTGTTCTTTGTGCTCCTCCTCACTTTTGGAATAAACCAGAATATCGTCTATGAACACTAGTACGAATTTATCCAAGTAATTGTTTAAAACGCTGTTCATTAAGCACATAAAGGTGGCAGGAGCATTTTTCAAACCAAAAGGTAGGACTACAAATTCGTAGTGACCATACCTAGTTCAAAAAGTTGTTTTACTAATATCTTCCTCCTTAATTCTGAGCTGGTGATAACCAGCCCTCAGATCAATCTTAGAAAATACTGAAGCTCCTCTTACTTGATCAAAAATATGATCAATTCTAGGCAAAGGGTATTTGTTTTTAATTGTCAACTTATTTAGCTGATGATAGTCAATGCACATTCTAAAGGTTCCATCCTTCTTTTTCACAAATAGCACCGGTGCTCCCCAAGGAGACACACTCGATCTGATATAACCTTTATCCAACAATTCTTGTAATTTCATTTTCAATTCCATGAGTTCGGGGGGGCTCATCCGATAAGGGGCTCTAGAAACCGGTGTTGCTCTAGGCACCAAATTGATTGAGAAGTCAATCTCTCTTTTGGGGGGAAGATGAGGAATCTCATCTAGAAAAAATTCCTTAAACTCTCTTACTACTGGTAGAATATCCAGCAAGTTTTCTTCAGGTTGCTGTCCTAATTCTTCGACATGTACATCATATACTTGATATCCTTTCCTAGCTGTTCTTTTTAATTTCAGATCTGATATTTGTCTTGCAGAGATTGGTTTTGGTTTTCTTTGAGGATAAAAGGTTTCCCTTCCTCATTTATGCAATGCAGAGTTTTATCCTAACAATTCATCATAGCCTTTCTCTTTTCCAACCATTCCATTCCAATCAACAGGTCATATGAGCCTAAGGGTAGAATGTTTAATCTTACTTCTATCTAAAAATCATTTAATTTAATTGTTGTTTGAGGTAACTTATGAGTTACTTTTCGCATGGTGCCAGTGGCTAGCTGGACCAACCAAGACTGCTGAAATTTTTTTAGTTTTGAGATTGCATTGCTCTACAATTTGTGGACTAATGTAACTCAAATAAGCACCCGGATCAATTAAAACTGTAACAGATTGGTCAACAATCTCACCTTCCATCTCAACCATCATAGCTTGGTGTTCTTCTTGTCGCTTCTCCAAGGCTGCACTGATAGTGGGTATATTTCTTGCTATATCATTCACTGTGGTAGCTTATCGATCCCTCATAATCATCTGAATATTTTGGTGTGGACAATCCCTCAACAGATGAGGTTCTCCACAACCCCAACATTTCAATGGTTCTCGCATCTTGACTGCTCCCTCCTTCTTATTATCTCCCTCTATTTGTTTTGAACCCACTTGGGACTGAGCAGTTTGACTTTCCTTGGGTTTGTTAAATTTCTTCCGCTGATGGTCCCTGCCAAAGTTATTCAAGTAAGTTGGTTTCTGTTTCTTCCTTTTGAATTCACTCTTATTTACCCAGTTTTTTCCATGTTCACCCTTGCCTTTAAACTGTTGATAACATAATCTAGCTTTCCTCACCGCTTCATTGATAGTTTTTGGATTATTGAACTCTATTTTCTCCTTGTACACAGTAGGCAAACAGTTCAAAAACCTTTGCACCTTTGCCTTCTCTTCACGAATATAAGGAACATACCTTAGCATATTTGTAAACTTGGTGAAAAACTCATCTATGGTGAGTTGTCCCAATCTGAGTTCATGGAACTCCTTTGCTTTATCATCATAATATCGTTCATTAAAATAACAGTTTTTAAACTTGACTTGGAAATCTTCCCAAGTCACTATTTTTTCATCCATGGCATGGACCATTTTTGTCTCCTCCCACCACAAGGTCGCTTTACCCTGCAACTGGTAGACAGCCAACCTGGCTTTTAGATTGCTCTCATATTCATAGACCTAGAAATACGTAATCATATTCAACAACCATGTATCAGCATCTTCCTCCTTCTCTCCGTCATAGGAGGGAGGTTTGATCTTTACAAATCCCCCCTGTAACTCCTTTCTCTGTTTAGACTGATGTCTAGTAGTGTCCTCTTCCTCAGAATCATTTGAGAACTTTCCTTTCTTCCTCTTTCTAGAACCTTTACCTTCTTGGCTGTTCCGTGAATTCAGTTCTCCTATGAACTTTTCCTGCTCCTCACTCGCTAATGACAGCCTGCCATTCTGGCTTCTTAACTCAGCTATTTCCCATTGCAACCCATGCAACATAGCCATCAAAGGAGCGTTGGGATCTGGCATGTTATCTTCATCACGCAGATCAACATAAATTTCACCTCCTTTAGACATTGACTTTCCAGTTCCAACACCACTTTAAACTAAACAAAACAACATCAGAAAAAAACACATAATAAAAATTTTTCTTTTCCAACAAAAAAATAATTTACACAGTGGGCACAACAACAACCTAGTTTTCAAACATGGGCTCTGATACCATTTGTAACTTCTCTCCTACCAATTTTTTTTTTCTTTATATAATAGTGACCTCCTTTAATTCCACTCACTGTAAGTTCATATACCATAGGTTCATTTTTAATTCCACTTACAGTAGGTTCATATGCCTTTTTAATCGATGCATACAGTTCTGCTATATGTAATTTTTTCTCAAGTAAATAATCTCTTACCTTGAGCTATCTTTGTATGACCAATACTCTCTCGGACATGTTTAAATATATCATTATACTAAACAAAGGTTTGTGTTTTCTACCACAATTATCTCAACTCTATATATACTCTTTCCTTGATATAAATGTTATTTTAGTATGGACATTTACTCTTATCCTCCATAAATTTATAATGTATAATGTACACTCCATGTTTGTTTTTAACTATGATAATTTTTCCCCTACGAGTCGAATGTATCCATGCATATAAGGTGGAATTTTAATAACTGATTTCACATATACCAATTGTATCTTTAGTAAGGGGTCGCACAACACTAATGTCGCTCCCCTAGTCTATACGTTACCATGGGGGAAGGTAGTATTAATGTTAATTTTGTGGCTTAGACCCTTAACGTCTTCCTATGGACGTAGGTTGATAATTTTTTTTTCAATGGTTATATACCTACGTATAACCTGACGTCGTTGTGAGCATATGAAATTTTATAAAAGTTCATTTTATGTGTATGTGCTACATAACTTAACCTACGTGTCCATATAGGACTTGTTTCACTCTTCACGATTTGACCTTGCATTCTTTATAATATAACGGATCCCCTCATAGCCATCATTTAAGTACATCGAATCATGGTTGAGAGATATTTGGTTGTTTGCATTAAATTGAGGTTTATATGATTTTGGGTGAAACAACCATAGCTGGCATACTCATATGCCTTGATGTATGGATTCCATAGTGAGTTTTTACTCTACTCGTATTGTGACGAGGCCGACGTATTTATGTGACAAGAGTTATCAATTTAAATGATTAGTTTGTTTATTGTTGTTCTGTCGATTTTCCAGATGACCACATCGTGTAAATTTAATGCGTGAATCTACTCCGTGCAATATATGGCTGGCATTTATTTTATCACATTCATACCCGGGACCGAGATCTCGATCCATGCCTTTCTTCTTAGATCATTACGCGTGGATGGTGGGATTTAATCCCGGATTAGGTTTTCAATTCACCATAAAAATGGTCCATCCTTGTTCTATTCCTCTTTCCAGAGAATTTGAATATCATTTGCTACCAGACTTGGCTTCTCAACGATGGGGTTTTCTGAGCACAGGTATGAATTTTATTGATTTTATTGTGAATGCATTTTGGAATTGCCCGTAGGTTATACCAAAATGGTTCGATTTGTGTTCTACATCGAACATTATATTATATATATCTATAATTCCTTTTCCACGATTTCATTTTTTTCACAATTACCACTAACGTTACGCATCGTCGGCTTAAATCTTGTTTTTATTTGTGTTGATTTCACTCTGTAGTTTGACCACCAGTTACTTCATACATGGCTCATACGATTTATACTTTCTTCCTGGCCAAGCTAGGCATCTCTCTTCAGCTCGAGTTCCACGCCCTAGATAAATTTTGATGATGGTATTCAGCCCTCCTTGCATTTGCCTTCTCGCCCGAGTTTTTCTCAGGTGATTTGAACAAAGTTTTTTCCCATGTTTTGTTTCTGTTTCGATAGACAGTCAGCTTTTTGGTGGTCTAACGTATCATTTGTTTCTGCAGAGGCGTTTCCCTCTTACGCCATAAATAATGAGGTAAGTATATCTTCGTTCGGCTTCTCATAGCTTTTCTTAACTATTTGGTTTATTCTCTGAACCACTCCTTTATCCCTACTCATTTATCTCGGTGGTTTTTGCAGGTGAGCTCCTAGTCTTTGGTAGATTTGTTTTCTCATTAACTCCTAAAATCAATCCCAGGAGTTCATTGACACCATTTTTTCTCGTTGGTTTCAGGTTGGTATTAGTGACTCGTTGAATTTCTTAGATGAAATATTTCATCCTAAATTCGTCATGAATTTCTAGAGGGCGATACCTTGATAATTTCTCATAGGGACTCATTCAATCTAATTTAACATATGGTGACTAGTGTTCGGGGAGATTCATTAATGGGAATCTCGGCAACATGTCATTTGCTTCACATTTCGTCAGGGTTAAATTTTCTTTTAATAATTGCCTCCCAAATTTGCCAATGTTAGGTGGATCGTTTACATAATTATTTAGGAGTATTCTGGATCATTTTGAATATCAGTAATAACCATTCTTCTAATATTCTACTATAAGAAATGTCATAATATGCCCAGCTAATATTTTTTATTTTTAATTTCATATTTAGCTCGTCGTTCCATTAACTTCCAGGATGACATTCGCCTGTGATTTTATGAATATTGAGTATTTTTATTGTGTATTTAACTCCTATAATATAAGCCACTGGTATATCTGGGACATTTCTACAAGTAACTAAGTTCTCTTTTATTTCATTATTAGTTAACGAAGTGAAAGATGCGTAATATATGTAGTAATATCTTACCAGTGGTTTTGAATAGAAATTAAATCTCTGTACACTTATTTGAAAGTTCTATACCATCTAGCAATCTGTTCCTTCTTCTGTGTACTCTGATAATTTCAATTTTCTCTAATGCTACAGTGACGAGTACTCCACAAGGCTTTGATAATGAAAGTGTTTGTTTTTTTTTTGACAGAAATTATATATATATCTTTTTCATGGCTAGTATGCCATATGAAGCAGCAGGATTATAATATTTATACCACAGTACTTTAAATTCCTTATGGATAAATTTGTAGTTAAATAACCATACATCCGTACCTAAAATTTGAGTTAATTTGACTCTATGGGTAGGCCTATATATACCTATGTAGAGTATATATTTATTAATTCCATTTAATTAATTCCTGTATACTGCAGCCAATTATGCTTTCACTTGCACAATTTGTTTTTTTTTTTTTATAAAACAATATTATTTGGTTATATCACTTTCTACATGGAATAGGTTTAAAGTATGTCTGGTTTCAGTTATATCTATTGCATGTAACAGTAGTATGCTTTCTTTTCCTATATGCAACAGTTATTTTTTTAATACAAAAGTGGATTAAAGTTAGGAAACTAAATCATCTTTGGGGAAAGATGTATCCTCAGATTTAGATCGACACTGGTTTAGAGATTCTGCCGGATTCTCCCCCATAGATTTTAGTCCTACCACTATACAGAGCTGAGAGGATTAATTTCTTCTACACACTTCTGTTAAATGTAGGGAATAACAAATTCAAGATCTTACTCGACATAATATCTATAACCATTAACCATATTTCACAATAACAGATACTTTAACCATTCATAAATTTTGAACATACCACTTCTGCAATTGACCAACCTCCCAACCTTAGAGTTCTTCTCTCCTCCAGAACTCACCCCCTAGCTAAGATCATCTCCTAGAACAGACCAACCCCAATCTGTTCTGGAGTAGCTTATTTAAGCTTATGCTCCCCAAAGCCTGTTTCTAATTCTGCGTCCAGAATTACAAGATGCTCTCATTCCTGTTTGCCTAGGCTTCCCTTATTTAGGGATTTTTAAAGCTTCTTTATGCTTTTCCAAATTTTTACCTCTTCCCAACTACTCTCCACCTCATTGGGGAAATCTAGATTTTTCCTCAAAAATCTAAATTAGAAATAAATTCTTTCAAGGATTTTTGAAAGATTTTTGGGGAAAATGTTAGCCTCTTTCCATACCTCATGGATTTGGCAAGTGATCTCATAATTCTCATTTGGTCAATATTCACAGAATTATTTTATCTGTTTTTCATAATTAAAAATTAATTACATCCACACAATACTTATCCATTGGGGTCTACTCCCTTTTGGATTTAAGTTCAATTGTCTAGCTTGAAGGAAAAACATAAAACTAGGGGTGCTATAGATGGATGATGCACATGCACATGCAACATTATATTTTAAATATATTTAGTCTTAAATTTACTTTTTTATATATAGTATTATCTAGATGCAGTCATATATAACTTGATACTTGATACTTTTGAGATACAAATTTTGGACATATTTTATGTGAACTACATTTGGTACATATGAATGTGATATAATGTTTTGTTTTTATTGGATAGTTAAACTACATTTGGCATGTGAATTAATGTGAAGTAATGTTGTGATCTATAATGATTTGTTTTTAAAACTCAAGTTTTGGATGGTTGAACTACATTTGGAATGTGAAGTAATGTTGTGTTATAATTTGTTTTTTTTTTTTAAACTCAAGTTTTGGATGGTTGAAATATATTTGGGATGTGATTGGACGATATAATGTTTTGTTTTTATTGGATAGTTGGACTACATTTAGCATGATATAATGTTTTATTTTTATTGGATAGTTGAACTACATTTGGCATCTTAAGTAATGTTGTGATATAATTTGTTCTATTTTTAAAACTCAAGTTTTGGATAGTTGAACTACATTTGGTATGTTTAGTAATGTTGTGATATAATGTTTTGTTTTTAAAACTCAAGTTTTGGATGGTTGAACTACATTTGGCATGTGATTGCATGATATAATGTTTTGTTTTTATTGGATAATTTAACTACATTTGGCATGTGAAGTAATGTTGTGATATAATGTTTTGTTTTTAAAACTCAAGTTTTGGATGGTTGAACCACATTTGGCATGTGATTATGATATAATGTTTTGTTTTTAAAATTCAAGTTGTCATTTTCCAAACAAAAAAATTTCACATGAATATATGTACATGTAGAAATGATTTAAGTACATATTTGAATATATATGTTAAAAATATTGAAGTACAATAAATATTGACATGTGTGTGTGTGTGTGTGTGTGTGTGTGTACTCCTAGAATCTTATGATTGTTTATATATATATAAACAATCATAAGATTCTAGGTCTTGTTAGATGTGTCAAAGTATCATAAAATTTTAAAATTGCATTCTATAATGTATATATATCCAATACGTGCAAAATTTTTCATCAATGCATGTATAGAAAATCTACTTTCAGTTAATTACATTCCGAAACATATATATCTAGTACATGCAACATTTTTCATCAATGCACATAGAAAAGCGAATTTCAGTTAATTGCATTCTAGAACATATATATCCAGTACGTGCAACATTTCTCATCAATGCACATAGGAAAGCTACTTTTAGTTAATTGCATTCTAGAACATATATATCCAGTACTTGCAACATTTTTCATCAATGCAAATAGAAAATCTACTTTCATTTAATTGCATTATAGAACATATATATCCAGTACGTGAAAAACTTTTCATCGATGCACATAGAAAAGCTACTTTCAGTTAATTTCATTCTAGAACATATATATCTAGTATTTGCAACATTTTTCATCAATGCAAATAGAAAATATACGTTTAGTTAATTTCATTCTAGAACATATATATCCAGCACGTGAAGCATTTTTCATCAATGCACATACAAAAGCTACTTTTAGTTAATTTCATTCTAGAACACACACACACACACACACACACACACACACACATATATATATATCCAATACGTGCAACATTGTTCATCAATGCACATAGAAATTATACTTTCAGTTAATTTCATTATAGAACATATATATCCAGTATGTGAAACATTTTTCATCAATGCACATAGAAAATTTACTTTCAGTTAATTGCATTCTAGAACATATATATCCAGTACATGCAACATTTTTCATCAATGCACATAGAAAATATACTTTCAGTTAATTGCATTCTAGAACATATATATCTAGTACGTGCAACATTTTTCATCAATGCACATAGAAAAGCTACTTTTAGTTGATACTAGTGTGCATCTACCAAAACAATGTACATGTGAAAACACTTGCACATATAACATAGCAAGGTACTTCAGTTTTTAGTTCAGTTCTAGAAGTTATAAGACATGAATCCAAAGAGAAGAAATTGTTGGGAAGTTAAATCAAAATAATTTCAATGGAATGTAATCTTCAATGATCCATTCATGATCGGATTTTGACATTTTCCATTTCTTGATTTTTGGTTTTTTTTTTTATTGAACCTATATCAAATTTATGCGTGCTACACACACTAAGTGACTATATTGGAAACTTATGACATCGGGTTCATAGTCTTCAAAGTAAACAAAATCCCCACTTTGAATTTTTTTTTTTGAAAAATAACGTTTCAGTATAATAGACCCTCTGTCATATGGAAACCCGTGATCATTATAGTTTTCTAATAATTTCATATTTCGTTCAGCGCAACGCATAAAATAATACTTCACATTTTCATCAATGATAGTAGGTGCAATTAAAACAAAAACATCTCCTGCACAATAAAACAAACTTATGTATTTAAATTTAGATCATAATTAACATGAAAAATTAACTTTAAAAAAAATTGAGTATCTATTTCTAGATCTCTATCATTTGAAAGAAATTCAAATGTTACCTTCTCTAACAAGATCAGAAACTCAATCACCATCAGGTGGTATTGTAGTATCCTTTGATTGAATTTCTTCAAACATTGCAATGGACATTTTCCCCTTTGTATTCAGCTATGTATGTTTCGAATCTTTTACATACATTCTTTTTTCACAAACATCATTGGATTCTTTGTTGTCTATGCAAAGATGAAAAAAACAAGAATATTTTCTTTTATCCAATGCAAACACATTTGTGGACAACTTTGTTTTAATTGAATGCAATTTTTGACTCCCTTTTATTCTTTCAACGTCATTTCCAATCGATCTATCTACATATTCAATCCAAATATGCCAAAAAAAACTATATGGAAAATTCAAAGAAGAATGTAAATATGATATCAAAATGCCATCAAAGATCATCATTGTGATAAATGTGCACTGTTTGAAATTGGATATCCAATAAAAATTAAATTGAATGTACCTTCACACTTCCCTTGATCGGTTAGTCTCATGAATTAGTGTAGCAATGCACCATTGAACAACTTCTTTAGTGTCCACAAGTCGGTTTGCAAAGGGGTCTATTTGATATCTTCGAAGTGCTCATTTTATGCTTTCCCCTACACTGTCATGTTCTCCTTTTCCATGACCAGTCTTGCAGAAATTCCGACAAGGTTTAATGCAGGTTTTCATATGAAGACAACACAACCAAAAGAATGGTTGTGAAGATTTGAATCAACCTGCACATCCATCTGACCATATCCAATGTTCATTGAATTTTGTTCCACGACTTTTCAAGGAATCATAAATCTTTCCAAAATAGTGTTGTACAAAAAATATGTATCATGTGTACGATCAGCATTGATATAAAAGTGATATTATTTAATAACATGCCAATTTTCATTGGTGCTTTCTATACGATCAAAATTTTGTTCAACATGTCTATATAGAATATGGACGAGCATGGAGACTTGGTCAGAATGCTAGTATTCACTCTGAATTTCTTTTTGTGGAACAAATGTGTAGTTTTCTGCAAAATCAATTACTGATAAACTAGTCTCTGGTGGAAAAAATTTCACGAGATTTTTTGAATTGCAAGTCCTACCATCGATCTCTATGGGAATTCTTGGTGTATTTATAAATTTTTGCCTAAAAATTTTCTAAGAAAATATATCACAAAAAAATCTTCTTCTTGTAATTCAATTATTTTAGTACTATTTGAACCTTGAATCGATGTATGGATATATTCATATCTCTTCCATTTCACTTTCATGTTAGACAATGATTTATCATTTATATCAGTATGATATTTGTTTTGAAACTTAGTCAAATTTCCACAATCATCGCATTTTTTACCACCAACACGTTTCTTTTCGTAAAATAATTGATCGCTTTCTCTTCCACATAGAATTTGAGATATGAAATCACACATAGTGGAAGGAGGAGGTGAATCTTTCCAAAATGTTCTACCAAAATTAAGGAATGTGTTATGATATAACAAAAACTCCACATGATAATGACAACAAAAAGTGTCGCGTACGGTGATAGGTTTTACATTCCAAGGTTTTTGTTGCACAAAAGCACTGGTTGAGACATCAATTTCACGATTCTCTTCTTTGAAATTGTTGAACAACTCTATCTGAGTGGTGTCCAAGAAATGTTCTAGATGTGTTTCGTACTGATTTCATGCTATTATTATTCGCATCACATCCCTTGCATTTGGCGAAACACGTGAATTTTTCTTCCAATATTCATATATTATTTTTTAACATTTTCTTGAATTTTATCTTTGTATGGTTGCCTACAAATAGCTCTCCAAAAAGAAAGTTCATCATTTACATCTATTTTCAACCAAAATTTCTGATGTTTGTGAAAACATTTTCGTGAGGTTCCTAATGCTCTTGCGATAGATTTTATCAAGTGATTCTCTTTAGTACTTGATGAAACCACTACCATATGTATTGCTCTACATGCAACTAAAACATTTTTCTGTCTATATTTTCTAATTGAATTTATAGCACTATTTATATTTTGTATCACATTTTCCTTCATTTTTTTTTACATTTTGCTGATTTTCGAATACCCAATAATGTCATAGCTTCTTTTGATTTTCTTAATGATAGGAGACCTTTAAAAAATTGTGCTTTAATTGCCACATTTTCCTTTATGAAGTACATATCAAAAATGTGATTAACATGATATCGTATTACATGATTAGCTCTTTTATCTCCATATGTGTGAGTATCAACATTTTCTAACATCTCATTATTGACATTGATTTCATCTATAGATATTTGAATCAATAGTACATAATAATTTTACATATTCAATAAATAACTAAATTAATAAATATGTATAATTTCAGTAATATGTGCATGTGCTCAACATCTATATATATATATATATATATATATATATACACACACACACACACGTTGTGATTCAATTTCTTCACTTGAATTTGTTTCAAAATTTTCACCATCTTCAATCATTAGTTCAATATCTCTTTTACTTACTCTTTAAAATTTTTGTATCTCATCATCAATTTTTTGAGGAATATCTCTCTTGTTTACATTGAAAAATATTTTTCAAATTAGTTCATCAAATAAAAATTAAGCTTCACATTTTACACTAGGAAAATTTTCAATATCAAATTCATAATATTTACATTTACGTACATGCTTCAACTTCTAGTTGAGGTTGATTTTTCCTTTCAATATTTTAGAGTGCTTATCTGTTTCTTTTGTGATATTCTCTCCTTTGTTCTCTACATTCCTCAGGGTCTCTTGTTTGATCATATTTTCTCATGCAATTCCTTCAATTTCCAATGATAATTGAGTATGAAGTTCAAAAAATTTCCTTCAAAAATTTAGACAAAAACTCAATTAAAAAAATCATCACAAAATATTTAATTTAGAAAAAAAAAAGCTCATTTTAAAAACTTTGCAAAAAATAGATACTTCAATCCAAAACACTTACTTTAAAAAATCTGAGAAAAAATGTCTTCTAAAAATGAAATGAAGCTCAAAATTTTTCTTTCCGAGTCCTGCAAAAATCTTTCATTTAAAAAGTTAGATAAAAAATCATTTTAAAAAATCATTATAAAATATTTACTTCAACCCAAAACACATGCTCTAAAAAATTGTCACCTCAAAAAATACCTCTAAAATTTGTCCATTAAAAATTAAGCCCAACTTCTTAAAAAAAGCCGCTTTAAAAAATACCTCAAAAAAGCCTCTAAAAAATATCACTTTAAAAATTATCTCCAAACAAAGCCCTTTATATTAAGCGTAAAAAGAGTATTTTCGAAATTAAGTCCAAACAATGTATTTTGGAAATTAAGCCCAAAAACCTCTAAAAACAAAATACATCCAAGAAAATTTCCTTAAAAAATGAAGTCCAAAAACTCTAAAAATAATGAAAATTAAGTCCAAAACCTTTAAAAAAAAATACCTTAAGAGAAAATGAAGCCCAAAAAACATCGAAAAAATGTATCACATACCTCCAAGAAATGTCCTTTGAATGTTATGCCAGAAAGAGTGCTTAAACCCAAAAAAATGCTTTGCAAAATCAAACCTTTGCAAAATCAGACCAAATGAAGAGATGTCCGAAATTATGCAAAAATAATGAATGTGTTTACGTCAATTTATATTGCCAAGAAATGTTTTTTGGAGGGGCTTCATTGAATTTTCTGGCTGACATAAAGTCAATTAAAAGTTCATCCAAAATTTTGTAAGAAATTTTGCTGAACTTTAACACGTCTGCAATTACGTAGAGCTGAGATTTAAACACATTTCTTCAACTTTGGACTGATTAAACTCCATGAAAATTTGTGAAGTAATTTTCAGAACCAAGAGAAGCATTTGCATAATTCAATCTACTTTCTGGAAATATAACTTTTATGGAATTTCATAAATATTTACTAATTTAATTAATTTTGTAATAAAACGGGTGTAAACAATTTCTGAAGGTCACTATGATTCAGTGAAATCAATATTCTGTATTTTCCAAAATACACTGTAAAATAAATTAAAAAAAAATAAAATATCAAATTCATAATATTTACATTTACATACATGCTTCAACTTCTAGTTGAGGTTGATTTTCCCTTTCAATATTTGAGAGTGCTTCTCTCTTTCTTTTGTGAGATTCTCTCCCCTGTTCTCTACATTCCTCAGGGTCTCTTGTTCGACCATATTTTCTCATGCAATTCCTTCGATTTCCCATGATAATTGAGTATGAAGTTAAAAAAAATCCTTCAAAAATTTAGTCAAAAATTCAATTAAAAAAAACATCATAAAAAATTTAATTTAAAAAAAAAAAACTCATTTTTAAATTTTTGCAAAAAATACATAATTCAATCCAAAACACTTTAAAAAATCTAAGAAAAAAATGTCTTATAAAAATGGAATGAAGCTCGAAATATCTCCTTCCGAGTCCTACAGAAAAATTTCATTTAAAAAGTTAGACAAAAACTCATTTTAAAAACTCATTATAAAAGATTTACTTCAACCTAAAACACGTACTGTAAAAAAATGTCACTTCAAAAAATACCTCCAAAAAATTTCCATTGAATATTAAGCCCAATTTCTTAAAAAATGCCACTTTAAAAATACCTCCAAAAAGCCTCTAAAAAAATATCACTTTAAAAAATACCTCCAAACAATTCCCTTTGAATATTAAGCCTAAAAAGAGTCCTTTCGAAATTAAGTCCAAAAAAAGTATTTTGGAAATTAAGCCCAAAAACTTCTAAAAACAAAATACATCCAAAAAAATGTCCTTCAAAAATTAAGCCCAAAAACTCTAAAAACAATGAAAATTAAGCCCAAAACTTCTAAAAACAAAATACCTTCAAAAAACAATGAAAATTAAGCCCAAAACCTTTAAAAAAAATACGTTTAAAAAAATAAAGCCCAAAAAACATCCAAAAAATGTATCACATACCTCCAAGAAATTTCCAAAAACCCAAAAAAAGAGTCCTTAAACCCAAAAAAATCATATTCAAAATTAGACCTTTCCAAAATCAGACCAAATGAAGAAATGTGCAAAATTATACGAAAATAATGAATGCGTTTACGTCAATTTATATTGCCACGAAATATTTTTGGAGGGGCTTCGTTGAATTTTCCAGCCGACGTAAAGTCAATTAAAAGTTTGGCCAAACTTTTGTATGAAATTTAGCCGAAATTTTGTGTTGTTAGACTTGACTGGCCATCAGGGCAAAGAACAATTCAGCCTGCAATTATGTAGAGCTGAGCTCTGAACACATTTCTTCAACTTTAGATTGATTAAACTCCATGAAACTTTGTGAATTAACTATTAGAACCAAGACAAGCATTTGCAAAATTCAATCTACTTTCAGGAAATATAACTTTTATGGAATTTCATAAATATTTACTAATTTTTAATTAATTTTGTAATAATATGGGTGCAAACAATTTCTAAAGGTCATTATGATTCAGTGAAATCAATATTTTGTATCTTCCAAAATACAATGTAAAAAAATTGAAAAAATTATGGAGCATTTCATTGGTCCATCGTCTGTAATGGATAGTTTTTAGATTTTTAGTTTATAACTTATATGTTGAGAAATTTCGTGCATCCCGAAACATATTTAAAATATGCAATTTTTTTATATTGGATCAGTTCAAAAAATTATAGTAATTATGATATGCATCAGTTGGTTTCATAAATATAATGAAACTGAAGTAGAATCTTTCTAGATTTTTGTAACACATTTTGTTTCTAAAAAACACAAAGTTTTTAAAGAATAGACCAGCGCGTACTAATATGAATTTTTATGAATCTTTTGATTGTTAAAAAAAACACACTCAAAGAAACTCTAAGTTAAAATATCAAACGTGTATAAAAAAATTCCAAAAAAATAAGTAATAAAAAGCTAATAATTTTTTTGACAACTTTTATTTTTATTGTAAAATGAAATTCTAAATAGAAAAATTGTTTTGGCTTGCAGAAAGTTAAAGAACAAAAAAAATGATTTTTTTCTCAAAAAAGGGCAAAAAGTGTAACCCAACTTCACATTTTCACAAGAATGATACCAAGTAGTTTTAAGTAAAGTCGAGATGTTTTATGGATTCAACAATTACTTCCAATGTTTGGATATTAGTAGAAATATTGAACCAATTTATAGTGAAAGAATCGGAGATCCATCAAACTCACCAAATATATAGTTCAACATTAGTGCAGAAAACACATTAAAGTGAAAATGAACTTCATTGGAAAGCTTATTCATGATCAAGTTATTGAAATTCTCGTTTTTCTTACATATATTTAAATGGAAGAGATTTTCACACACCTTTTTACAAAAGTTAAGTTTTCTAAACATTAACGTATCTTAGTAGTTTAGGCATTTCTTATTAAGGAAGCATACGCTCTAATTCCTCCCTTCTCTTATTTTGTGACATTTTTCAATGTTTCAATCCTCCCCCAAGATTTATGATATTTAAACAATTAGATTTAGCAAATTTGAACTTGATATAACGTTTTTATTCGATAATAGTATGCTTCATATTTTATTTATTTAGTATGATTTAGGTGCATTGTTATACAATAGTTACTATATGTTCTAGAAATAAAGTGACTCATATTATCCATTGATACTAATGATGATTGATTTGGGGCTCAATGCAAGATTCAACCTTTATATTTATTTAAAAGGTATGGATGGTCATCGTTAATGATATATATATATATATATATATATATATATATATATATATATATATATATATATATATTTGTAAATTTGGCAGTGGATCTATATTAATTCATTTAAACAAAACACAAGGTTGGATCATCAAATTAAATGTTTGGTAGCATCAATCTTCCCGTAGGAAACTAGGTCTGTTGGACACCTCAAAGAGGTCAAAGGAAAACAAAATTGAAACATCTTAATGCTGTCTCTAAATGAATCATAGGTTATATTATCTACTATATCTTTTAACTTACTATTATAAACGTAATTCTATCTGCCCACTTCTTGTTTCAACAAAAAACTAGACTTTTGTAATTACTCATCTGAGGATTCAATAGGTGTCGGACCCTTTACACTTGATACATGCATATGTACTTGATGCATGCTTTGGATTTGATGTCCAATGAGAACAGGACACACATTCTGGTGATGTACCTAGAGTGGTATTGCCTGAATTTATTTGTGCATATTAGCTAGTATAGAAGCTGCCTTTGGATCACCTTATTCCTCTTGAACTGCTATAATGTCCTTTTCCATTAAACACTTCATTGTGCAGTAGAGGTGGATTTCCTGTTTGAACAGGGAAAATCATCCTCTTGTATTCTTGATATCTGTGACCATTGGTTCCATTTCACCGTTTGGAATGCCATCCTTGACTTTGGTTTTGAGGTCTCGCTCCCAACCTGATATCAAGCCTTTTACCTGAGCAAGTGTTCGAACAACATAGGCATGTAGTAGGTTTTCCATGGTTTTCCTCCTCGCTTACTAGGTCCCACCTTCTCCTTGAATTTGTTTTTTCCTTTGTTGCCTATTGGACCTCTTATTCATGCATTTCCTTTACCTTTCTGTACTTTCAGCATTTTATTTTTTGGTGGGTCTCCTAGCAACTATACCTTCACCCGAATCCATGCTGGGGTTTCCACCCAACGTGTAGAGACTAGAAGGATAAAGAAGCTATGAGGAAAAGTACAGAGAAACACAACAACATCATTGTTTATAGTCTAACAAAACAACATATTTTCATGTTTATTGAGTTCCAAGTATATCCAGCCTTCCACCTCATCATTATTTCCTTTCCACTGATTGCATATCCCTATCTTGACTATGCAAGATTTCCTCTTCGCAGCGAGTTCCCGACCCGAAGATTAATAACGAGGTATCATTAACTTGACACCCTCAACAAAAAATAGGACATAATACTGATTGCATGCCCCTATTTTATTGACTATACGAGAGTTCCTCTTCGTAGTTGGTGCCCATCTCAAATATTGATAATACAAAATCATTTACTTGACACCCTTAATAGACAACAGGAAAAAAACATAATATTTAAGTGAATGCACCAATCCATACATAAATAATAGTTACACCCACTAAAATTTGAGAATTGGTGATGGATTTCCATTAACTTGTCACCCTCCCAGTTTGCAAGATTACTAGAGCCTGTAATACTCAAATATTCATTCCAGCCCATACATGTAGAGAAGCTACGTCAACATGAAATTATGTAGAGACAAAAATCATGACAGAGAGAGTCAAGACGTAGGGGTTCATGATAAAATTCAAGGTAGAGCCATACCGAGCACTTTCGAGCACCGTATCGCGCCACCACCCCTACATTTATCTATATCAAGGAAAAAAAGTTTTTACTATTCAAAACTATGTTGACTTGACTCGCTGGGGAAAAGACTCTGAGGGAGGCATCAAGAGATGATAGAAACCAGAAAATCCTGGAGGGAAATTGACATTGGGAATTCTTACTATTGCATTCATACTTGGTACATCTTCTGAAAACCATTTCCCTCCTAGTAATAATGAGATGAGATGGCCTTCTGGAGGTGCCACCCATATCAGCACCAAAGAGTAACTATGACAAAATTGTCTCCACTCAGGCTCGGTATACAGACTAGTCTGCATAGAATTTGAGTAAACCACCATCCCATCTCAGTAACACATAGGAATACCATGTTTTGTAACAGACAAGATAAGGATACATACCAGGTGTACAGTTTCCCGTTGGATGGAGTTCCTTCCCCTTTTGCTTCCTTCTGCAGCCACAATTCCCCTTGTAACAACTCCACTGACCTTCGCGCTCCAACTGACATCAAGTTGTTAACATTCCTTCTGTCCAAGATATTTTCCTTAGAGGTGTCGATCACATTCTGAGACTTTCCTCACATAACCTTCCCACATCTGGCTGCACTAATTGTTGGTTTAATGTGGTGTAAGACGAGTCACTAACATTCTCAACCTCATATCATGCTCATAATTCCATGTGGTCCTCATGACAAGAAGCCTCGTCACGCCTCCCTTGACGCCCTTTATACCCCGATTGGGGAATCAGTAATGATTTATTATAAGAACTCTATTATGCAATTTTTTTCTTTTACATTATGAATACTGCCTCAAGTAGCCATTTATACTAACGTCATGGACTATTTCCAGTTTAGAGAAATTTAACAATGTAAAAATACTCACATCATAATGTTTTATATAGTTATGTAAGTTGTTCTTGATGGTGTTCATATTATATGGAATACCTTTCTTTTCCAAATAAAAAATACATAAAAATTAAAAAGAAACAATTGATAGTGAATTTTGTGAGAAGCTCATATATATATATATATATATATATATATATATATATATATATATATATTACATAACTATTATTATAAGATGAATAACTTTTTTATTGCCAATATTACTTTAATTAATTTCTTAAATTTCTTAATTTTATATTAATATATATTTTTCAATATCATTATTTTAGTTATACATATATAAAATACATTGAATTTTTTTGTTTTTTCTAAAATTAAAATTAGTAATTATTATTAATCTAATAATTTTAAATATCTTTATCGCATGAATAAATTTAATTTAAAAATAGCCTAAATAACCTTGTAATAATGAAATGATAGTTTGAAATGTACTATATAGTATATAATGATTTTTTTATGTGGAGCTTAGGTAATTTGAAAGCATATTTATGAAAATAGGATGATTTGTAAATATTTTTGTTGTTGTTGTTGTTGTAAGTTTGTAATTTTTAATAAATATTTTTTAAGATAAAAAAAATTAATAAATTATCTATTTTTTGTTTAATTTTAATTACTATTTATTATTAATTTAATATAAATAAAGATATTTTTAATTTACATGTAAACGTTAGGTCTCAGGATTAAGCAGGGAAAATTTACTTTCTCTCACACATGACACTTAATTTGATGAAGTGTGAAGAGGATGAGGACGAGGTAGTCAATCCAAGAAAGGTGAATGTTCTAGAGGGAATCAAGAGCATATATTTGGCTTATGTGGTTACAAGGCTCTACTGTCGATTTCAGTGGATAGGATTATGATAGTAGTGAACAAAAAGTTTTCAGAGGTGTAGGGAGGCCTCGAGTCTCATCCTTCCCTTTCCCATCATTCATTGACCAAGGCATTACATAAAAATTATGGTGAGATGGGAGTTGATGCTGGCTTGGGATAGATTTCGAGTAAATTGGTATAGGATTCTAGCTCATTGTGTCCTATAGTACTGGAGGATAAGAATCAGGAGCTTGGGTGTGTTGTACATCACCACGGGTGGGGTGTAATTGGTAATTCTTTCAGGGTTTGTGGTGTTCCCTTCTTCCATGTAAAACTCCTAAGAGTGTTTTTTTTGTTCGGTAAAAATTTGTGTCTTGGGAGGTCTGAATTGGTTTGTGTTGAGGATTTCATGGGGTCATTAGTGCATGTTGATGATATCATTAGGGGTGGTGCCTGCCAAAATATGGTGTGAGTCAATTATCCATTAAAATTTTCTTGTCTCATGAACCATAGTAGTGCTAATTTTGTTGTCTTTTGGGTTTTTTGTCTAATGGTGGAGCACAAGTATGCCCTCAACCTCTAGGTATTTATGTGGTGGTTTTGTTGCAGTTTGAGGGGGTATACGGTTGGCTGCAGGGGCCTTTGTCTAGTCAAGTGGGTGTGAAGGTGGATGGTTTTTCTTCGGTGGATAATAATATTTTTGGGTGAATATTATTTGGGTGAGACTTCTTCCGATGAAGGTTCTCAGGGCTAGTGATGGGATATTTTGGCAATAGGCTCGATGGGTTCTATGGGCAACAACGGGGTCAAGGATTATTCAAAAACAACAAGGTAATGCCTATGAGGGGGTTGGGATGTGAAGCTAAGGTTTTTTCCAGATCATGGAAGAGTGGAACATGGGTGAATCAGTCGACTAGTAGGCTGTTGATTAGCTAGGAAGGTTAGAGTTATTGTCCCCATTTGATTCCCTATAAGCTTAGCTTCGTCAGGCCACCATTTAAGTGGATAAAATAGGCTAATACAGGCATGATGACCAGAATGAATGATAATGTTCATGAGGGACCTATAGGACAACTAGTGCCACATGATGGATAGGTTGGCCTCACTCTATTGAGGGGAAAAAGGATTTAGGAATGGCAATACTGACTTGAAGTTCGGTTGGAACATATGGAGGGCCATGTGCATGAACGCTTCCATCCTCCTCAGCCTCCTAAGGGGAACTAGATGCTCCAAGTCTCGAAAATGCTAAGAATAATGGATCATTGTAGGTTGCATTCTCTTCTTTGGACTTTTTTTATTCGGGAACCTTCATTAGCTATTTTAGTTTCCTTGTTTTTTTTTTATGTTTTTTTCCATAATATTTTATCCAAGAAATCTTATAATAAAAAGTCGAAAAAAATTTCAAGATCCACACAATCTACTCTTACAATAACTTGATAAATTCTTTTTTACCAAAAATATATATAAATTTATAATTATAATAAATATAAAACTGAAACAACGAATTACAACTCCCCCTGTATTCTAAAATACGCTCTGTTAATATAGTTTCTTATTAAACTAATTAAAGTAATATAATAATAAAAATCCGAAGGAAATCCATAACTCTATAGGTACTCATGCTACTATATTCTAAATTTTACTTTGAAATTTTAAAGCATTTTGATGGTAAGGGGTAAAGGCTACCCTTTGTGGTCTCGATTTTAGAAACGATTTTTATTATAGGATATTGTGAAATATTTTATTTCACATATTTATTTATTTTATATTTTTTTTATAGTTATATTAATTTATTATTAACCTTTTGATTATAATGTTATTAGAATTTTAATTAGTTATTTTAATATATTAGCATATTTTTTTAATAAAGTTTTAATAATTTTAATTTAATTATAGGTATTTATAAGTTTGATTGTAGTTAGTAGTGATTTCACTTTTATGAAATATTTTAAAATATTCATAATAGTATATAAAAATAAAAAATTGAGATTTATTTTCAAAATAGTTATACTCCTTTTATCCTTTTAATTATATTGACCAATTAAAATAATACCATATGAATAATGAGAATTTGAAGTGACTTGTGTGTTTTTGAAAATGTGGCATTGATAAACCATAATATTTTCCCATAGTATTATCCAATACCTTTGAAATATTAAGAATCTCAAAAAAAATGTAAAGATAAATATCCATGGTTAACATTTTTGTTCTATATTATTTGTAAATGTATATACATTTAACATACATATTAATTAATTTTATAAGTTTTTTTGTATATTTTTAATAAATAGATGTTTATTAATGTTTATCAATAATTTCCCCAGATGTGGGTAACAGAATTGATAAACATCCCACACTCCCCACAGGACGGAGATCTTCTGCATAGAGCCTCACTTGCTGTGGATCCTCAAACCGTTAGCCACTCGCATGAGACTCACAAAATCATAAATGATGACGAAAGGTTGGGAATTGCGTCACCATGTCCAGAGCATCACCTTGAATCTATCACTATAAATGATCACCATGATTAACCCGTATTACAGCCATTCCCCTTCCCTTGAGTCTTCTCAGGTGATTGATCATAGCATGCAACTGCATGCAAAGCCTAGTCATTTCTATCCTCCTCGCACATACCCTAGCCCCTTTAAAAATATGAGCTTTCAACCCTTTTCAATACACAATATTTTATCTCTGACTTTCGTCTCTTTAACTCTACTCTGGATTCTCCCTGACTTCAGAACGTTTTGAAGCTCCATACTTAGCGTTACACTACGCAGTAACCTTTGGGCTGCCACATCCCTTCCTCCGTACCTTCCCCCTACTATTCCTACCCCCTGAGCCCTAGCATTTATTTCCCTTCTGTGTACCCCTCCCTGAACTGATTTTCCCTTCCTCTTCGTGCAATGGCATCCAGACTTTGCCAGAGAACTATCCGAGGCAGATAAAGAGGGGCTATGCCTGGCTGCTATTACTGTGGCGAGAAAAATCATCTAAAGTCGATGGAAGGCTCCTCATACAACACTTTTGCGCATTATAGTTCCAATCCCAAGAAGAATGAAGCATCCCCTGGGAAATTTGTGCAGAGAGGAAGACGCGGCTTGCAGAAGTCCACCATCTTTCCCCAAATGCTCCTACAGCACCACAAAACTGACTCGTTTCAGGTTTAGGAGGAGGAAGATGAGGATTTGTGATGGATTCTCATGGAAATTGGACGTTTTTCCCCAACGGCATAGATTTGAACTCCCCCATCCTCTGCGCAATGGTCCAAAAACCCAGGCATACAATGGCAGATGTGGAGGAAGCTGCTACACAAGCTCCTGCTTGCCCCATTAAGGAGGAGGTCCCCAACAGTGATGATGAAGATGAAAAGTGAAGCCTACGCAGCTACACAGCTCTCCCATGTTTATGTTTTTTTGTCAAGATTTCCATTAGTGCTTTTTTGCTACCGTTTACTTTGTACTACTTAGATATTCTAGCGCTACTACGCATAATGTAATTTTCTATTTTAAGTTTTGTTCGGGTTGGTTTCATTCTCTAGGGAAGCCTAGAAACCGTGTAACTAAGGTTGGGATTGGCTAAGAACAGCTTGCCAACCCAACATGTAGCATATGTAAATTCTTTGTTTTTGAATTATAAAATAACCTAACTTACCAATTTTTTTATTTTTTTTACCAATAATTTAATTTATATAACTACACTAACCATATATTTAAAATAAGTAATTCACATTCTATATACCTATTTCATATGACCACTAATAAAATAAATATTATTATTTTAAAATACATCTCCAAATAATATTATGGTAATCCTAAATCAATAATAATATGAAATTATGGAAGAACCGCTAAAAATATTCCGTTACATTTGGATGAGAATCTAGATTTAGTTAATAAAACTAGTAATTGCACCATTATAAGATGTTGCAAAGGAAACGACGTAAGATTCTTAGCTGCTATCATGACTGCTTTGTTTAGGTAAACATATCTAAAAATGTAACTATTGAGTTTTTTTTGTAATCACTTCTATTTTATTTTAAAAGTTCTAAAAATTCTTAACTTCAGATTTATCAAACACCACTTTTATTTTCCATCTGCAAGGAAATCACGTGGTCACTGCTTTTCATGGATGAAGGAACTAATACCTGATATGGAAGAAGTGGTTGAAGAACTGCATTTCTTGATTCTTGAGGGAAATTACCAGTACCAATATCCGTATGCAAACCTGACAAATTGTTACTGGAAGGTGTGCTGTGAGTTGAGGTATCCTGGCTGTTGGACCCAGATGTTGAAGCTAGTCCATGGAAGAGACCCGACCAATGCGAGGAGCAAGGGAGCCACCACCATGTATCCTCCAATATTGTACTAAAGCACTGTGTGAAGCGAAGAGACCAGTTTTTCCTTGGGCAAACCGATCACATGGGTCTGGTAGAGTTTCTCCATTATTTCCATGAACTACTTCTTTTGCATAAATCGAACCCTCTACACCACATTGACATCTCTTTCCTCCACCATGGGCCTTACAAAATTTAGTACTACCTTGTGCGATTTTCCCACAAGCTTCATACTTACATCGTTTGCCTCCACCATGCCTGACATAGTAGTTTGTCCTACCTCTGGCAATTTTAGTGCACCCGTGAACAGAACATCTCTTACCACCTCCATGTGCTACACAAAATTTGGTACCTCCATGAACACTTTTTGTGCAAATCCCACCTCCCTCAAACAAACATATTTTACCCCCACCATGACCTTTGCACATAGGGGTGCTACTTTCTGCACCTTTATTTCATCCTAATATGATACATATTTTTCCTCCCCCATGAAATTTATGAAAATAACTTGAACAAATTTTAGATACCAAAGAAAGAATGCAGATAAATATCCCGTGTTAATTCAAGGTAACAAGCTGAAAATCATACAAGGAAACCCAACAACAAAGTCCTTAGAAAGTCATGACTTTATTGTTTTCTCTGGCACTCTCACAAACAAAGCTAATATAAATTAGTTTTCCCATAGATTATAGCTAGCTTGTGTCATATGCTACAAGATTAAAATACATTGGTTGCAATTCATAATCTGAGGCAAGATGTGGTACAAGCAAAGAAACACGGGAAATACCAGAACAATAATTAAACTAGATAGCATATGCTTTGGAGGCTGAAAACAAATAGATTGAACTTCAAATATTTGGAAGTTGAAAAAAAACAGATTGAACTTCAAATATTTGGATGTTGAAGCCAAATAGAATGAACTTCAATGTAATGAAAGGGCACATGAACTTTAATTTTTTTATGAAGGACTCTACCCACTAAAATGCAACCTTGCTTATCAATTCAAGAATGAGAAGAGAGATAAAAAATAGAAAATAAACAATATAATGAGGTGACTAAAATGGTGGAGAGAGAAAAAAAAAGGACAACTAAATGAGATATCACATATATGAACTAATGTTAGCTCCTGAAGAGGTGAAAGGGTTTTCACAATAGGTATCAATTAGTATATCTTCAAATTGACCCCAAAAATGCTTATTAAACCAATATATGAAATAGGATTTCATGAATATGCACTATGAAATATGCCCAACAATGGCGAGAGAGCTTGCAAATAACAATTCCTAGCCAATGAAGCAGAAACATATTAAGGATTCTTATTCTTGGGCGAAGATTAAGATAAAACCCTCTTCATATATTGTGTCAATAATAATACGACACATCTCTCTTCAAACATTAGAAAGATAATTTTGATCGACTTTACCCTTGTGAAACCTAGTGATAAAAGGTACTTCCATGCTTACTAAGCACCCACGTTCACACTATGGCTTGGGAGGTTCCCACCAATCACCTTACAAATTTTCATTTTCAATAGTCGTCATCCACTTGCTCACAATTTTGCTCATAGCTAATAGCAGTCCTAATGACCTGGTGCACTATTCAAAACACACCCTTCCCCCTAACATATGAATGGTAAAAACATAGTTGTCAAACTCTGCATGCCTATTAAAAAACATGGCTTACCTATACAGGTTTCAGATCATTGAGCAACGAAATAATTTCCTAGATAATCTAAAGAATAGATTTTTGTAAAGTGGAGGGAGAAGTTATGCTTTATAAATTCGATAAGGAAAGGAACTCCTAGATGAGTATAACTCCGGTCAGCGGAATACCCACAGCCAAAAGCTAAGTTACTAAGGAGCTCTAAACATGAAACCTCATAATAAAATTAGTCACACAGACTAACCACATGGAGAAAAGCAGAGAAAAAAGTACTTCACACATGAAAGTGGGACTACCCACATGGCAGTGAGAAAAAAAGGTTATATGATCAAATCTCAAGCAATGAGAACCCCTCAAACAAACAAAGAAATAGAGCTTATTCGACTTCAAAATCTGAACTCTCTGAGAATTTCAGAAAGAGGTACCCAAAAAGAAATGCAAGGTCAGATCTTGCAAAACCCCAAACTTGAAATATTGTGGCCAATAGTATTTATTTTGAACTTGTACCTCAACAATTATTCTCCAATCCAGGTGCCATTATGAGAGGGATGGATCCCCCATATGCCCACTTCACCGAAGTGGAACCCTCGTCAACAACTAGTATATTATTCATATTGATTGGGATTCCTGTTTCATTATGCATCTGTCCCAATCCCAAAGTAAAATCAAAATTTGCTGAAACACACGATTTACTAGACTCTACAGTTGAAAGGCTTAAAAAAGGAAAGCCATGACCCCTATCTGTTGGTTTTGAAGTCAAATTTGCATAATGCTTCTTCAGTGAGTTATTCTTTCACAATCCCAAGCTGGAGCTGTATTCCTAGCTCCAAATCCATTGATGATTCATCTCTAGTACTATCTTTATATGAAGTGCCAGCAGAAATAGTTCCATAACTCACCCTACTCTCAGATGAGCTGGTTGGACCCAATCCCAGGGCCAAACCTGAACCATCATTCAAACTCATTCATGAAGGATGCCCTTGAGGTGACATTTTACTCATGGCACCCCACTTTCTCTTAGTCCCCTTCAGAGAAGAAGAGAATCCAGAAAGATTGATAGGTTTCTTTATGAAGGAAAACTGATGGTCATGATATTGTGGATCTAGTCCCAATTCCATATCATTGACATGTTCGGAACCACTTTCTAAAGTATTATTGAACCCCTCAGATGCTTTTGTTAGAGGGGCTTCAAGATGAAGGCCCAGTTAAGGAAACTTAAGATCCATTCTCCTTGTCTAAAAAAAATCTCCTAAAAAATAGATTTGAATAATAAGTTTACTCGAAAGACAAAAGAATACTAGAAATGACATACAAGCATAATATGCTTGTCCTTCACCACTGAAAAATCTCGATGTGTCAGCCCGATCCATTGCTGCGGAAATCACACTACTAAAGAACTTAATTTGTTCCTAAGATTTCATAAGCATCGACAACATGTCATTGGTGAGACATCCATGACGACATGTATGATCTGCACCTTTAGAGTTAACAATATAGCCACCCTTGATCATCAAGATAGGATCACAGTATCCTTGAGGCTTCACATATCCCACCAAAATGAAAAGAACTTGAACAAATGTCAGATTCCCAAGAAAGAATGCAAATAAATATCCCATGTTAATTCAAGGTAACAAACTGAAAATCATACAAGGAAACCCAACAACAAAGTCCTTAGAAATTCCGGACTTTATTCTTGGTTCCAGCACTCTCGCAAACACAACCAATATAAATTAGTTTGCCCATAGATTATAGCTAGCTTGTGTCATATGCTAAAAGATTAAAATACATTGGTCACAATTCAAAATCTGAGGGAAGATGTGGTACAAAGAAAAGAAACACGAGAAATACTAGAAAAATAATAAAAACAGACAGCATATGCTTTGGAGGCCGAAAACAAACAAATTGAACTTCAAATATTTGGAAGTTGAAAACAAACAAAATGAACTTCAAATATTTGGACATTGAAAACAAACTGAATGAACTTCAATGTAATGAAAGGGCACATGAACTTTAATTTTGTTATGAAGGACTCTACCCACTAAAATGAAACCTTGCTTATCAATTCAAGAATGAGAAGGGAGATAAAAAATAAAAAATAAACAATATAATGAGGTGACTAAAATGTTGGAGAGAAAAAAAAAAAAGGACAACTAAATGAGATATCACATATATGAACTAATCTTAGCTCCTGAAGAGGTGAAAGGGTTTTCACAATAGGTATCAATTAGTATATCTTCAAATTGACCCCAAAAATGCTTATTAAACCAATATATCAAATAGGTTGTCATGAATATGCACAATGACATATGCCCGACAATGGCCAGAGAGCTTGCAAAGAACAATACCTAGCCAATGAAGCAGAAACATATTAAGGATTCTTATTCTTGGTCGAAGATTAGGATAAAACCCTCTTAATATAATGTGTCAAATAATAATAAGACATAGCTCTCTTCAAACATCAAAAAGACAATTTTGATCGACTTTACCCTCGTGAAACCTAGTGCTAAGAGGTACTTCCATGCTTACTAAGCACCCACGTTCGCACTGTGGCTTGGGAGGTTCACACCAATCAACTTACAAATTTTCATTTTCAATAGTCAAACTCTACATGCCTATTAAAAAACATGGCTTACCTATACAGGTTTCAGATCATTGAGAAATGAAATAATTTCCTAGATAATCTGAAGAATAGATATTTGTACAGTGGATGGAGAAGTTATGCTTTAGACTCTCGATAAGGAAAATGTTGGGCAAGTCCCCTTCCTCTTCCATGAAATCCCGCTCAATGGCTCCAGATGCAAGTTGTTTAATTGAAACCATTGGATGGAAATTGGAGCTATTGATTAGACAAACCGTTCACTTTCTTTTGCAAAAGAACACAGTAAAACTCTGTGAATAAAAAGCACCACCTACAAACGCTAAAATAAGGATAGTGGACCAAATTATCCTAACATCACTTCTGGAAGTCCGTGTTGATGTAAAATCTCGTTGAAGTCTTGTCTTCCTTTTTGATGCATCAGTCATTGGCATTCTTCTTGAGACACCCTTAGGTACAGGTCAGAAGACCCTAGACTTGGATGTATTTGAAGCAGCTTTGCCTGAGATGTCAACATTTGAAGGCCTTCATGGCCTTCTGGAAGCTTAAGTGTGTTTACTTGAGAGGCTAGTGGTAGACGCCCTCCCTGAAGCTGAAATGTTTTTACCAGAGAGACTAGTAGTAGAAGGCCTACGTTGTATCCTTGAAATCGATGGATCATTACTTGAGACCTCAACATTCGGAACAATTAAATTTAACATAGAGACCCTGTTCATATCAGTTAAAAGCCTTATATTTTTCTTGGAGCCCTAGAAGAAATTCATGAGATAAGTTTGTCTTCAAATGAGAAGGCTGGCCACGGTCTTCAGTCTTCAAAGGCTCGTCGAAAGCACCGGAAACAAATGCATCGCTTTATTTTCGCATCGGCTGGTCACTGGGTTGAATTACAACAATATTTGTGCCCTTCAAAGCCATGCTACCGGGAAGCTCAAGATAAGGAGTGTACCACAATTTCTCAAGATAAGGAGTGTACCACAATTTCATGTTGAGGGCAGGGACCTGGGTCCAGTTTGAAGAAGCCGAAACCACAAGAGGTTTATCGTGAAGCTCCTGTAACTAATCCTTTCCCATACAGAGAACCCCTTGGGTATTAGGATCAGTGAGAATGAGCACCCATCCACGACTAGTGTCAATTCCAGATGCATTTCTGCAAACCCTAAGAAACAAACCCCTTTTATCAACACACACACACAGCACAAAAACCCTGTAACACTTATGCTTCTTTCAAATCCGAGAATATCTAGGCTGCCCAATGCCCTACCTTCCACATTTTTTCTTTTCATAACTGCATTGTAAACTAACTTTTCCATCAAAGGTTGAAAATGTTTTAATCGTCTAACATATAATCTAAGGATTTCACATTATGACACGATGCACATTAGGAAAGTTGTTTTCAAATAGTGACGCCTTATGGCATAATAAAGAGTAAACAACTCTTCATTTTAATCTATAAGTTATTATATGTATTTAAACTATATACATTATAATAATTTCTATAATATTATAAATTATTAATGTAGATGTATTTATTTTTAAATTAAGAATTTTTTTTTTTTAATTTCTAAAATAAGTGAAATAAGAAATAAAAAAAATAAGAAAATAAAAATATTATATATAGAAATTAATAAAATATTTATTATAAAAAAAATGCATGAGAAATTCTTGGTAAGACTAATCATTTTCTCTCTTTTGATTATAAAATTTTCATAAAAACAAACTTGCAAATCTATGCATTTAATTTTTATATGGCTGCCTAAAACATCCTTAGAAAATCTTGTTTCTCTTTATTAGAGTAGCATGATAGCCGTATAAGGGTAAGGAACTTTTCTTCCTAGTAGCATGATATTTAGAGTAGCTTGATAGCTATATAAGGGTAAGGTTTGGACTTCTTATTCTCAATTTTATAAATTTTTGGGTTTTTTAGAATTGTATTTGTAAGTCGTCACATAATTATCCCCACATGTTTGTATATGGGGCAGTTGTCACATCCACTCATATTGTAGTGGTGAATTAAGTAAGTCAATATGTGAGAAACATAACTTATACATACAAATTTCAATTTCGATGATATTTGGACCATTGAAAAAGTGTTGGAATATTAAAATAATTTGATGTCTCAAAATGAATTGCTATTAAAATAATCTCTATATCCTACTTACAATTTTTCCACCCAAGACATATAATAAATAATATGATGATTGTATAAATCATTTTATACACAAATTACAAAACTTTCATTTTTGCATTTAAATAAAATATCCCTCAAAAGAATGTTTTTCAAATTGATTTTTTCACCATTAAAATTTTTTCCCTTCCAACACATTTCAGTTACTTTTACTGTATGACCCAACGACAATGCTTCGATACTTTACTCAAAATAACAAACTTTCTATGTTCATGCCCACGGACTTTCCATATTTGTATTGTAAAACAAGTTTTTTTATATAATAATCATTAAAAAAATTATAATTAAAAACTAAATATTAATATGATATCATACCCTCACCTCTAAAGTTATTATATTTGATATTTTCCAATTTGAAATTTTTCACATCCAAAACCAACCATTAACATTTAATATCTTCGAAAATCTACCAGAACTTGGTTCTCTGTTACTTATTGCTATTTCTCTTTGGCCAGCAAAGTCTGTACAATATCTTCAAAAATCTACCAAAACTTGGTTCTCAGTTATTTATTACTATTTCTCTTTTGCCAGCAAACTCTGTCTAATCTGGGAGCCCCAGATTCGATTTGTCAATATCCTTAGATTGAGTTTGATTTTGTCTATCTCCTTAGATTACGTTTTAAGGCATCTAAACGCATTTGTCGTGCTCTTCAGTTTCTTCACCCTTCTTTACCAATGTGTTATTTATTATTTGCATTTATGGATTTTTTTAGCAAATGGCAACCAGAGGAGAGAAAGTTTATAGAATTTGAAATTCAAAAATGAGTTGGTGAAATTGGAGATTATTGATATCAAAGTGAAAGTGAAATAGTTAATATAAAGATATAAACATTTAATAGATTTTGAGAAATGACAATGTCTGTAGGCAATTTACGAAAAGATAGATTTATAGGATTTAGGATCCAAAAATGCATTGGCGAAATTACACCGAATTGAGAGAAAAATAAAAGTGAGATAGGTAATATAAAGATATATGGTAATGTGTTATTTGTCAATTAAAATATTTAATTGATTTTTATCATTCACGGCTTTTCTTCATATACTAATCTTTATATTGAGTTCATGTTAAATAATTTATAGGATTTGAATTTGGAAAATGTATTGGTGAATTGCAACTTATTGACAGCAAAGTGAAAGTTTAAGTCTATATGATTTGAAATAAAGAAAAAATATTGGTGAAATTGCAGTCGATTAATAGTGAAGTGAAAGTGAGATAATTGATATAGAAACCTATAATAAACTAAAACATTTAATTGATCTTTTAGATTTATAATTTTCGTTTTTTAAGAAATAACTTTTTTAAAGGGAATTCATAATTTTTCTTTTATAAAATTTTAAATGAAAAAATGCATTGATGAAATTACAGTGATATAGTTGATACAGAGATACATAAGTACGACAATAGAGTATGACCTACATGAGGATAGATTATGATGAATATGATATATTGCAGGATATTAGAGTACGATGAATATGATACATTGCAAGTATGTTATCAGTTTTGTATTTTGAATTTTTTATAATTAAAATTAAAATTAAAATTAAAAGTAATAATATAAAATTAGAGTTTTTATCAGTATTAATGAATAATTAAATTTTATGAAAGATATATAATTTTTTATTTTATTTTTGCATTTATTCAATTATATTTTATTAGAACACGTGATGTCATAATTAGCGGGTAGTACGCCATCAGAATTCTATTATTCACATTTAACGTATGCGATGAGATATTAAATTACATAATAAGTAAAAGGCGATTCATAAAATTCTAGGCTTTATATTTTCGTGGGCTGTAGTGTAAAAAGGCCACGTTTTTATCCAGAATGCTGTAATGATTTTCAAAAAATTTGGCAAAAATTTGCTCAGAATTTTGTTTACAGTTGTTAAACTTTAATATTTTAAATGCTCTAAGGGTTTTTGATATGGGTTTTTGATAGTGCTGAATCTATTTCCAACATCAAAAATGGATTCTAAACACTTCAAGCACCTGATTTTTCAAGTTTTAGTTGACCAAATTCGGACAATTTTCTGCCCTCCGAGCTATTTCACTGGCTCGGTTGACAACTTCTTTTCATGGTGAATTAGGCGTTTTAAGAAAACACATCTCTATGATGAAAGAATGATGTCACAAATGTTTATTATGAATCAGCTAATATTAAATAACTTCAGTAAATCATGTATTAAAAATGTTAGGGAAGGATAAACATGTTTTTTTTTTTTTTTAATTACACGAAAGCTTTATTAATGTCGAGAAGTAAATCGTGTGTTAAAAGTACAATGTTCTTATGCTAAGAAGATCCTTTCAAAAATAATTTATTTTAAAAGTTTAGACCAATATAATTTTTCAGTGGCTTAATCTCTAGACCATTTATTCTTTTCCTTGAGAGAATAACCTGGAATGCCTATTTTCTTTGTTCTTGAAACAACTTTGGTTAGTATCTTGGATGTGAATTCTATTTAATACAATCTTTTGTTACTCTCTAACATGTACATAACAAATATGGAAATTATTGGCAATATGAAGATAAATAATATATTTTTGAGAAAAGAAATAATTTTTTTTTGATAAAATATAATATATTATAGGCATACTTAAATTATAGGCTTTGACAAAAGATAGTATATTATAGGTTTTTGATAAATTTATTGGAAAAAAAAATAAAAATTAAGGAGAGATAATTTTTGTAAATAAAATTATAAGTTAATAATAATAATAATAATAATAATAATAATAATAATAATAATAATAAAGACACAATTATATGAAAACACTTATTTTAATAATTTTAATAAAATTTGGTGATATTATATGAAAAATTAATTGTTTAATATAAACAGGTATACAATTGTGAGAATATGTGTGTTTATTTTGAAATAGGGTTTTAGAATTTAAGTTAATTATTAATAATTATTAGGTCAGTAGTGGGTATAACATCAATGGAACTTCTTAGAATAATTTGAGTAGTACTCACAACTTAAAGGTTGAGATTTACCTTTTAAATAGTTATGTCATTTTCTTTATTTTTATTAAATTGATTAATTAATAAGAATATCATATCAACAAGTGTGATATGTAATGAATTATGATTGTTTGGGCATGTTGTATTGATAATCAATGGTACTAGCTCATGATATTGTAAAAAAGTCTATTTACAAATTAAGAATCTCCATGATAAAATTAGTATAAATCTCCATAGTTAAGAATAATGTCACATGTTTTTTAAGTGTACATACATTTAACTTATATATTAATTATATTTAATAATAATCACAATAATGTTAATTTTTATGGTTTTTATAATTTTAACAACATAATGGGTATCACTAAATATAAATTCATGCCACTTGATTTTTATTCATAGTTTTTTTATATGGTTATATTAGTATTTATAAATTCAATATGAAATTAATATATAATATTAAAAAATACCTTACCAATAAAAAATAATTGAATATTAAACCTAAATAAAATGTTTCAATACTCAATTTAAAAAATCCTCAATAATATAAAATTTATAAAATTATTAATAAGTTTAAATACTTAATATAAATAATAAATAAAAAAAATTTATTAATATATATATATAAATTATATATATATATATATATATATATATATATATTCAAATCACTAATTAATATATATCTATATATATATATATATATATATATATATATATATATATATATTGAAAATAATAATATATTTTTTAATATGTGAAGAAAAGCTAATTAACAAAAAAAAAATATTAATTATATAAAAAGAATTAAATAAATGTGTATATATGAGTTTGAAGAAAGGGATTTGGAGTCATTGCCCATTACCCTCGGACATGATCGGTATTTAAGTATGGGGGACGTGACTTACCCTCACATGCATATGAATGGAACTCCATAATTGTCAATTGTTATTAATATAAGTCTTAGAGGTTTTGAATCCGTTGGTTGTGGTTAGAGTGGAGGAAAGGGTTGGTCCTCAACCTCTCAGTGCATGTATCCTAATCTACCTCTCCTACCGAGGAGCTATATGTTTTGGCTTGAGTGTCTAACTGAGGAAGTGAGATGTGAATGTTTTGGCCTATGAAGGTGGTAGAGGAAGAGACTATAACATACACTGACAACTTCACATGAGAATGAAAGGAGTTAAAAAAAATTTATACGAGTTACCCACGGGTATCTATCCAAATCACTATTAAATACTCCTTACTCATCATTAGATAGAATGTTCACCAGTTCATAGTGTAACCTTAGTATAAGAATAGTAAGTTCCTTAACCATTAACAACCTCTATTGTAGTACATTAACATAAAATTGTATGATGTAACCTTCAATTCAATTCATTACTCATGTAGTCATCACATACTTGAAATTATGAACATCATAATAAGAAAGGAATCAACATCATCAATTTGACACAATAATCAATCACATCATTGAACACCAATATACCTTGGAAACCTCTTAGGGTGAAAACCAACAAATGTTTAATTTTATTATTAAACACTCATGAGGGTGTTCATCCCTCACTCAACGGCTTATAAGGGAGACCATCCCTTAACCATTTTTATAAATATTATAAAGAAATATACAAATATCTAGCTTAAATCCATTACAATAATTATGATAGCATTTACCCACTAATCTTTATATCTTCATATTTTCATATCTTGGTGGCATGGATGTACCTACAATGGACCATCGTACATTGGATCATCCTACATCTCACACTCATCTTCATGAACCATAATGATTTACTTCCCACCATGTTAAGCATAATATTTCCTTTTCGGAAGTCACCATCATTTCCTTTCATTGATGTCATCAACAAGATTTTACAACATGATTAGATAAAGCCTTAATCAATAAATAATCAATCTTTAAGTGACCCTTTAACACTTATTCATGTGCATACATGATTTGTGAATACAATATCACACCATGTTTTCTTCTAACGTATCTACCTTAGTGTGAGAAATTAATTATCAATTCATGTCTAATAATCCCACATTATTATGGCACTTCTCACACACCCTCACATTCGTACAAGACAATTCACTACCATTGTCCAGGAATTCCTTCAATGAAAAATGACACAAGGTGCATTTGTGTTACTTAAGCTTTAGAAAAATAACCAACACTTCAACTATTGATTTTGGTGCTAAAGCTAACATGATGAATGTTGTTCCTATGGATAAAATGCATAAAGTTTCTAAAATAATTTACCAAAAGAATACTTAACACAATAGAACATGCAAACACATGTTTCCTTTTCGAGGAAATATAACATAATGAGCATGCAAAGACATGGTTTATTTTCCATAAAAATAATGGAATAAAGCATACGAATACATGTATTATTCTCCAAATGTCATACCAACATTACCCATATATATATTTCAAGGAACCAAAACATTACTTTAATTTTTTGTACATGTAACTCATATTCTTGCCAAAGAATCTTTTCCAATGTAGGATAACAATACATGTTATCATTTCCCACATACAAATGTATATTCTCTCCAATTAAATATATTACAAATATTGCATGGATATACATGATATTATTCCAAAAGAGAAGTAACATAAACTAACATAATAGTTTTGTTAGCATAAAGGTACTCATATATTTTTCCTAAAGATTAAGATAGTTTAGTATTTTCTTTTATCCATGCAAAGAACATATCTCTATAATACAATGACTATTCTTGGTGCATGAAAGAGCTTATCATAATAACCCTTCTTTAACGTAGGCAACACATTATTCTCTTCTTAGAATCCTACCATCACTAAGTATTCCTTTTATGTAAACAAATGCATACTTCATTTGCATTAGGAAGTTATCATAACCTAGTTTTGTTGTCTTTATACTTGAAAGCTTCTTATGCTTCTCTTTCAATAATTTATCATATATAACCTTCATTTATGCATAAAACTAGGAAACAATACGAAGGTTAGCAACACCCAAATCAAGAAGTCGACATGCACTCTTTTCAAGAAGTTATTCTTTCCACGTAAGAACAACATATATGAAACAACATAATATTTTCCCAAGTAGAAATTATTCCTTTCACACAAGATTCAACATGAATTTTCTTTCAAGAAAACACATTAACTTATCTCCCAGCCCATGACATATATTCGGGAATTACCCTCTTTAATCTATATTTACTTTCAAGAAAATAACTTGGATTTCGTTATCATTTAATACACATGGACGAAATCCTTTTCAAAATACAACAAGCATCCTATATTTTTACATAACATGTATGTATATATATAGACATGCTAACTTACTTATCTTTTACTTTGCTTAAGCTATATAATGAATTTTAATATGCATATTTTTCAACACCATAATAATATTTGTATGCAAACTATTATTTCAAGAAGCGAATGATAAGAATACTTATCTCTTGAAGCACATTGGTCAAATCTGGATTAGAGATGCGTTTCCTTCCTTCACGGTATCCAACTTTCCTTCATGATTTCCATACTCTATTGAGTTTGAGGTAAACATACAATGAACGAGAGGTTCAAGGTAGGAACTACAATTCTCATGCCTGGTATATTTCAAGGGAAGGAAAAATAAAATTTACAGAAATACATTATCATCTCTCGAGAAAGATCAATTTACAGCCACTTGCTCACTAATTTCGCTAACTGAAGGTCTTGGATCAATGAGCTCATCCATTGACAAAACACTGACCTATTCATCAGCTGCTTCTACCAACTTTCCTTATAACCAAAAGGAAGATTTTGACTCATTGTTCGTCGTCGGTAGATTCTGCAAGAAAGGAGCTTGGAACAAAACCAAATTATCATCACTCGTCAAGCTTGGAAAAACTTCACTTTACTTCAAGCTTGGAAAAACTTCACTTTACTTTGTTGCTGTACTTTTGTATGCATTACAGTAATGAAATATTTCCATCCCCACCCATAAAAACCTCTCCCAAGATCTTCGGTAAATAACGAATACCCAGGTCGTTATCAAGAATTCGTTAAACTTCCCACCAGTTCTTGATAAAAAATTTTAATTAATATTTCTTTATTAATTCCATGTCTAGCTACGTGGTTTTAGGGATGTTACAGAGACTAATATCCCTAGGCATCCTGTTTTTTTCATGGTCACTTAGAACCTAAAATTTCGGTGGGCTAGCAATGGAATCAATTACCTCTCGTAACACAAATATCCAGGTCATTTTATTATTATGGCTATTTATTTTATTTATTTTTAGCATTGTGTCTTGGCCGAAGGTGCTAGGGTTTGTGTTGTTGTTGTAACACCCCAAGTTTTTATGCTTTTTAAGTTAGAAATTTCAACAAAATTCAAAGGGGAGTGGACCCCAATGGAGAATTATTGTGTGGATTGTTATTTAAATATTTATTAATGAAAAAGAAATGCAATATTTATGTGTTTACTATGACCAAATGAGATTCGAGATCATAAGCTTGATCCATGAGGATATGGATAAGGTTAAGACTTTCCCAAAACCTTTCAAAAAGCCTTGAAAGGAATAATGCTAAATTAGATTGGGAGAGAAAATTCTAATTTCCCCAATGAAGAGGAAAGTAATTGGGAAGAGGTGGAAAAAGCTGGAAAGGCGGATAAAGCAGCTTTAAAAGTACCTCAATGAGGGAAGCCTAGACAAAGCAGGAATAAAGCATCCTGAAAATTCTGGATGCAAAATTTAGAAATACGCTTGGGGAAAGTATGGCTTAAGTAAGCTACTCCAGAAAAAACTGAGGGGAGTTTGTTGCTGAAGGGTCTCAACTCGGGGGTGAATTCGGGAGATAAAGAATTCTAAGGTTGGGAGGACTGGTCTTAGTTATTGGTATGCATAAATATCACTTAAATTTATTTTGATCTTACCTAAATCATCTCTATATGGTTCTAAATTATTATTTTAACTAATTTATAGAAATCTAGAATTATTATGGGATGATTATTTACTGCATTTAACAAACCAAATTCAGTGGATGAATTTTAGAATTTATAGTAGCAGGGGAAAAATCTTACATGCACCATATCCTAGAGTGTCGAAACCATAGGAAGGTTTGGATGTAGGGATAGGTATCCTGTAGAGAAAAATAAAAATAAAATCTAAAATTTACATGATGAAGAACTATACATTAAATTTAAAGATTTAATATTATTGAAAAAAAATTGCTATGGAGAACAGTGGTGAGGAATACAACTATGAATTAATTTTAGCAGTTAGCTATGTAAATATGAGTAGGAAAAACCCAACAACTTAAACATTATATACATATGTAGAATGATTTAGTGTTCTGAAATATAAAACTATGAATAAAAACAAAAAATAAATGTTTCCTCTTCACAACTCTGCAGAAAAAAAATAAATAAAAAATAAATAAAAATAAAATAAAAATAAAAATAAAATAAAATAATATATATATATATATATATATATATATATATATATATATATATATATATATATATATATATATATATATATATATATATTCCGGTAAACAGTTATAGCATATGCAGTTCTGAAATGAAAGTATTAGAGGAAATTTTGTTGAGAATTATAATTATTTTGTCTAGAATGATTTAATTAAACAGAAATTAATATCTTATTGAAATGAAAAATAATATAGACAGTTGAGGAACCAACAGTAAAAGTAACCATAGTTTTAAATAGAATATTTTATGCTGGAAATATTAGTACTAGAAATATTGGACCTTAAAAATAAAAATAATTCTGATAAGCCTGATAAAGAGTAGAACATATTTTATATACATAAAATATACTGTTAATATAATCATATTCAATATGGGTATTTATGTGAGCGAAGGAAAATGTGATGCTTGAAAAAAAAAGAGTTTGAATAAATTGAAATTGGAGCTTAATATTTATTTAATATATATTTTACAACCTACAAATTTTCTAAATCTGTATATACTCTTTTACAAATTTCGAAAAGAAATACAACTGAATAAAATAGATTTTCATTTTCAAACCTATAAGAAATTCAAACTTAGCTCTATTCAAATTAGGGTTTTATCATATTTAACCATTAAAATCAAAAAGAGGAAAAATTCAATGGTTGTACAGAAAATAAATCCATGGTGGATAAATATAATGATATCCAGCTATCAAAACCTCAATAGCTAGAGAAATATATATCTAAAAAAACATTGTAATGGATAGAAATTCGAGAGTTGGGTACTGATAAAACCCTAGATATGAGATAAAAAATCTAAAAATATATGAAATCTATTAACCCAGTCCATAATAATGACTGATAACATGGCTAATTAGAAAATGTCTAAATAAGTTCCTGTTTAGGAAATTACCTATTGGGAAGATACAAAATAAACCAGATAACTGACAAAGGATTTGGCAACTCATTGCCGAGAGTAATCAAGATGAAAAAAATAGAGGAAGAGGTAGCGCATTCCACGAAGATGTATTCACCAACATGAGCAAGGCGAAATGGGTTAGGATCGAGGAAGAATCCAACTACATCCAAATGGAGTGTAATGTTAAATACAGATGGGGTAAATCGTTATACCTACAAAACAAAATTCATGCATTCACATTCCAGTCTCATATCATTTAATTCCAGATAGAAAAAAAAAAAACTTTAATAAACAGAGTCGGTGCTTCGAATAGTAGCAGAGAAAGAAAATTTTTTATACCTATGGAATAGGGTATTTAAAAATGTAGTATAGAGGCAATAGAGGCCTTCAAGGTCACAAATGACAATTTCTCATGCAGTTATGTGAAGAATGCCAAGCACAATTAAAATTTTTAGAAATTGAATGTAACCAGAAGAAAAAATTATAAATGATATTTCTGAAGGCATTAGCAGAGTTATTCATACCAAAAATCGATATCCATGTACAAGAATCGAAAATCCTATTCAAGACATGATCACAGCTACAATGCTGTCATAGAGACAGTAAGATGAAAATAATGAGAAACAAACTTAGCTGATAGATAGCTAACAAGTCAATATGGAATTTGTCATATAACAAAGAGTTATAAAATATAAATCTCTCAAATACTAATAAATGTGTGTTGCTTTAAGTAATGTTTATTTTTGTGATGTCATTACAATGTGTCAATATTAATTATTCAAATTTATTACATCTTATATCATGGAGAGAAAATAAATGTTGTGGGGAATATATATATATATATATATATATACTGTTGAATGTAAGATGTTAATTTCATGATCGATTACTCGCAAAATCCCTCGGGGTCGAGTCCCAATCTCTTGTTAGAACCTCGAGATTTGGTGGGGAATCTATGTTAAATTGAATTGACTTTATAATCCATTTAACAAGGATAGCGTTTAAATATAGATGGTTCATTATAATCATTTTATTGAAAATATACAATTTATTCGATAGGGGTAAAGGGTGTAATGAAGTAATTAACATTCGGTTGGATGTTTAAAGGTTACAACTGGTATATATACATATACCTTAGTAAAGTTAAATATCGAGATTTATTTTACCTTGTGCAATAACATCGGAAATTATCATAAGAAAGAATGGAGTATGATTATTAAATATAAGGTTGGATTAATCCTTCCCTGTGATAAGTATAGGGCTAATGGTAAAGCCACTTACGTAAGTATAATTCAAGGATTTCATATAAAGATTCAATATTGAAAGTTGGATTAATATTTACATATAGAGGTAAATATTCAATATTGAAAGTGGAGTAATATTTACATATAAAGGATTTCTAATGTCATTGAGTTAATCAATAATTTTAAATGTAGTATGTAAAATTTAGACCTAGTCATAAATGGTTGTTAGAAAATTTCAATAAAAATCCATATGTAAAGTTGAGTTATAAATGGGATGGCTGAAAATTTAAATGGGAAATTTTAACAACCGATTTGCAGGAGATATTTTATCATGAGGATGTGAAGGATAATAATTAAATGGTTAATTTGGATTCTTGTTAAGTGGATATGAAATAAATTCAACCTTGTAGTTAAATTTATTTAAAAGATAATTTTGTAAAGTTTAAATTAAGGATTTAAAAATAGTGAGTGTATATATAATTATATATGTATACTTCAGAATTATGAAAACATAAAATATGTTCAAAAAAAAAAAAAAATTAATGGGAGAAGTTGTACAAATGGTATCAAAGCATTAGCTAACACACTAGACAAGTTATGTGCTCACGCAGAAAATTTTATGCTACTGTAAAATGTTAGGAATTTTAAAATTTTACCAATGTTGATTTACTGTACAATAAAATGGTACTAAAATTAACAACTACAAAACCATGACTGAAGAGGATGAGCTTTAGGTAAAACACTCAGCGAATCATGTGCTCAGACAGAAATATATGATGTTGAAAAAAAAAAAAAAATTGAACAGTTAAACATTATTGAAGGGTACAACTGTGAAACCTAATTGAAGGGGACAAGATGTATGTAGATATGTGTGGTGGAGGAAACACACCAAATTCAAATGTTCCATTGATGGCTATGTTGCATAGAATGCAACAAGGAATGACTTAGCTTAAGAGCCACAATGACGGGTTATCTGTAGCCAGTAAGGAACAAGACAGATTTAAAAAAAGTAATGTGACATAAGTACCAACAAATATTACTGAAAAAATCGGTATATGTGACTCAACAGTACTGTATAGTGCATAAGCAAAGTGTAATTAATTTGATAGTAACAGCCCTGTTGGGAGAAATTCCCAAATTTGAGTTATAATGATTACAATAGAAATTATGATTAAAGGTAGGGGAAAACCATTTGAAACCTGCTAATAGTTCAAATAAATATAAAAAAGTTATAACCATTGGATATTGAAAATATATTTGGCGATGCAGTACCAATCTGTGCATGGATAGACATATATAAATCAAAGACAATATACCGATAAGAATCTCACAGAATATTCTGAGAGAGAGGATGCCTCTGGACAGTAGTCTAGGAGGAAGAAGGAAGTTCATATGAATTCCATAAAAAAATAAAAAAAATAAAATAAAATAAAAATTCTTACCTTCCTCCTATGATGGAAAATGAAGAGTTATACTACAGTTGGTATAAAATGAGATACATATTAAAATGTAGAGTGGAATTCAAAGTTAAACACTATTCCAAATTGGATAGTCTGGGTATAAAAATCCATGATTAAATAGTTATATAAGATTTAAGCATTGTAATAGGAGAAGGATAGGGTAAGGTGGTAAGAATTGCCCAAACCATTAATTCGATAAATGGAAAAACATGGGGTATGTTTAAAACCACCATATTCATGTAAATTGAAAATGAAAGAATCAGATCTTAGAGGACAGTTGTAATTGAAAGATGAATATGTTATTATGAGTATAAAAGCGTACTAAAGTAATTAAGGTGGTAGGTGAAAAAAGTACATAAGAATGCAACATATCGTTGAGAAATTATAATAAGTTGGATATATCACAGTAAATGGATATTTCTGAAGTATTAGTGTTTTATAATTCTGTAATAGATAAAGCAGAATTGAACAAAACTGACACTGTTAGTGATATGCACATAGAAAAAATGTGTCACTAATGCATATGTGGTGGTCTTCAAGTGTCAGACCTGCCTAGATAAGATGATGTCAGACGACAGCTTTATCAAAAATTGAGGTGGGCGAAGAAAAAAAATATATACCATTTCACTGTGAAATGGATTCAACCCTACCTGCATGAAAACAACAGGAAGGCAGAGCTGAAACATAAATTTATACATAATTGCATACTTTATAAATGACATAAGAAGGTGTATTAATTTTGTGGTAGAATAAAAGAAATTTTCATATATGCAATATGAAAAATATGCTCTGTGCTAACTAATGAACCTAGATGTACTTTGGCTTAAGACAGGAAAATCTCGGAAAGATGGAATTTTGTATAGGAATGGACATATCAAAATTCAAAGATATTGGAAAAATGTAAGTAAAGAAACTATGTCGAGAAAATTATAGAATGAAAACAGTAAAATACCTATATATCAATTCAACTAGTGTAAACGATAAGGTTGTGAGTGTCGGGATTTTGTTGGAATGCAACGAATAATAGTAATTACTGAGAGCTAATAATTACCTAATATAGTAATTACTGCTAACAAGAAAAACAAATGATTGGTGTAGAAACCCTCTCAAAAAAACAAAAAAAAAATTCCAAGAACGGAATAATGAACCATAAAGATGTACATTATTGCACATTTTAGACATATTATCAGTAGGAATATGAATTTCATAAAAGAGGTTAGAGAAAATTTAAAAGAATTTTTGAGATATCTGATATAAACAACATGAGTCTGTGAACCTAGATAGGGTTAGACAAAAGATGAGAAATTCAGCAAGCTAAAAAAAAAAAGCATGAATAAATTGGGTAGGATAATAGAAAGGACCTACAAAATCGTTGAAAGAAAACATTGTAACAATGGAATCGCAAAAGAAAGCTAGAAAAGAGCTGCCAATTTTATTATGTGGGATAAAGATAACAAACTGAAATATAAACTGGTAGAAAAAAATTTCTAGACCCCAAGGATAGTAAGAGGATAGTTCTGGATGAAATTCCAGATTTATTTCCAAATAAGGAAGTTAATTATAAAATGAAGATTAAAACACATGTTATATTAAAAATTGGTAAGAGTTAAAATAGAAGCCACAAGAAGTACTACTGATTTGAAACCTATGTAAGATCATGTATATCCCTGCTAGGTCATGTTGGTTCAAAAGGGGAGATAGAAACTTAAAGAAAACCATAGATTGCTGGAAAAAAAACAAAAATTTGAATTGAAATTCTACAAGACAAATGGGTCCTGTTTTACTAGTCAATTAAATCATGATATAAGAAAAACAAGGAATTGGAATATAAAATTTTACAAGCCTAGAGGAACAGTAGTAAAGATCAAGAAGAGTGAAATTAGTTGCAGTATGGATATATCCCGGAGTTGGTAGTAAAGGTTCTGTTGAAATGTATGCTTGAGAAAAATGAGAAGGGGTTGATTTAGGAACATAAGAATGGAAATAAAAAAATTCCTCAAAAATAAAGAAAATAATAAGAAAACTAGGTGTTTGCAATTCCTTAATAAGTTGAAAGGAACATAAAAAAATGTTGGGATGTCAGTAAAGGAGGAATATCCCTAAATTTTGAATAATACTTAAGTAATAAAGTATTAAATTACCTTTACAATTTTCTAAAGGAATATCTCAAGTGATTATATAAATTCAACACTGGAGCATAGACATCAAAATACATATTCCTTTAGTGAAGTAAATAGGTGATGACTACTTATTAAGTGTACAAATTTCTAAGAGGTTGATAAATATCCCAAGTGAGAAAGAACTTATAAGTATAAAAATTGAGGGTACATAAATCACGTGACCCTAACACAACATATTTGGTAAGAAATTTTTTTTTTCCATAATATGTCATTTGTTCAGACATACAGATAACTCCAATCGAGTTGATAATTTAAAACAAGACATGTTTGCACAATTAGGAAGAAAGAGTAATGACAATTCCTATGTGGAAGGATTGTTAAGAGACAATGAAATCTGAATCCTATATAAAAATAGGAAGTTGGATAATCGATCAATTAGTGTAAGGCTGAAACTACAGACTGAGATTAAAGTCGAAGATCTACAGTACTAATTGATATATTTAATAAGAAAAGAATTCAAGTGAAAAAAATTGAATTTTAGACCTTTTTATTGATCCTGGTTATTACAAATTAAATTGATTGTTTGAAAAAAATCAAACAACGAGAAGGTACTTTAAGTACATAAATGTACTTAGAAAAAGGTAAAGCAGAACATTTGCATATGATAAAGTAGAAGTACAACAATTTACTTGGAAAAGGGTAAAGCAGAACAACTGCATATGATAAGGTTGGTTTTCTAAATTCATGAAATACTAATGAAAAGTTATATATTTTTTTTAGCCAAGTGTGTAACAGGAATTGTATACTCCGGAAAAAGGATTCAAAGGTGAAAATAAGTGCAGAGAGTTCACCAAGAAAACCACGAAAGCCGAGCTAGACCAGGTTTATGTGAAGAGGAAATCTCACCAAAAGACAAGGAATGATAAGTAATTGTGCTAAAAGTGCATTAAATTACTATGCAACTAAACGGTTTGGCTAACAAAATAATTTATTGAAATTATTAAAGTTTAGAATGTTGTTGTGATTATCAAAATTTATATATGATATTACTTATATGAGCTGGTATGAATTGTCGACAGAGAGGATGATAGAAAAATATTCTCCCAGATACACTTCTTGAAATGAAGTAGGAAGAAAATCAAACTCTAGAGGGTATCAATAAGTCGAGGAAGGAATGATACTCTGCAATAAAAGAAACTGATGGAAGACAACAGCAAAGATGAAGGAGGAATCTTCATCTTGAGTTGAGAAATCAACCACAAAGAGTAACACCAAGGATGGTGTTCATTGTTGGGGGGAATATGTAACACCCCAAGTTTCTATGCTTTTTAAGTTAGAAATTTCAACAAAATACAAAGGGGAGTGGACCCCAATGGAGAATTATTGTGTGGCTTTTTATTTAAATATTTATTAATGAAAAAGAAATGCAATATTTATGTGTGCACTATGACTAGATAAGTTTGGAGATCATAAGCCTAATCCATGAGGATATGGATAAGGTTAAGACTTTCCCAAAACCTTTCAAAAAACCTTGAAATGAATAATGCTAAATAATATTGGGAGAGAAAAATCTAATTTCCCCTATGAATAAGAAAGTAATTGGGAAGGGGTGGAAAACGCTGGAAAAACGGATAAAGCAGCTTTAAAAGTACCTCAATTAGGGAAGCCTAGGCAAAGTAGGAATAAAGCATCCTGAAAATTCTAGACGCATAATTTAGAAATAGGCTTGGGGAAAGTATGGCTTAAGTAAGCTACTCCAAAACAGACTAAGGGGAGTCTGTTGCTGAAGGGTCTCAGCTCGGGGGTGAATTCGGGAGATAAAGAATTCTAAGGTTGGGAGGACTGGTCTTAGTTATTGGTATGCATACATATCACTTAAAGTTATTTTTAACTTACTTGAATCATCTCTATATGGTTCTAAATTATTATTTTGATTGATTTGCAGAAATCTAGAATTATTACGGGATGATTATTTGCGGCATTTAACAGACTAAATTTAGTGGATGAATTTTAGAATGTATAGTGGCAGGGGAGAAATCTTACATGCACCATCTCCGAGAGTGTCGAAACCATAGAAAGGTTTGGATCTGGGGATAGGTATCCTGTAGAGAAAAATAAAAATAAAATCTAAAATTTACATGATGAAGAACTGTACATTAAAGTTAGAGATTTAATATTATTGAAAAAAAATTGCTATGGAGAATAGTGGTGAGGAATACAACTATGAATTAATTTTAGCAGTTAGCTATGTAAATCTAAGTAGGAAAAACCCAGAAACTTAAACATTAAATATATATGTAGAACGATTTAGTGTTCTGCATTATAAAACTGTGAATACAAACAAAAAATAAATGTTTCCTCTTCAGAACTCTGCAGAATATATATATATATATATATATATATATATATATATATATTCAGGTAAATAGTTATAGCATATGTAATTATGAAATGAAAGTATTAGAGGAAATACTGTTGAGCATTATAATTATTCTGTTCAGAATGATTTAATTAAACATAAATTAATATCTTATTGAAATGCAAAATAAGATAGACAGTTGAGGAACCAATAGTAAAGTAACCATAGTTTTAAATAGAGTATTTTATGCTGGAAATATTAGTACTAGAAATATTGAACCTTAAAAATAAAAATAATTTTGATAGGCCAGATAAACAGTAGAATAGATTTTATATACATAAAATATATTGTTAATATAATCATATTCAATATGGGTATTTCTATGAGCAAAGGAAACTGTGATGCTTAAAAAAAAAAGAGTTTGAATAAATCGAAATTGGAGCTTCAGATTTATTTAATATATATTTTACAACCTACATATTTTCTAAATCTGTGTACACTCTTTTACAAATTTCGAAAAAGAAAATACAACTGAATATAATAGATTTTCATTTTCAAACCTGTAAGAAATTCAAACTTAGCTCTATTCAAATTAGGGTTTTATCATATTTAACCATTAAAATCAAAAAGAGGAAAAATTCAATGGTTGTACAGAAACTATATCCATGGCGGAAAAATATAATGATATCCAGTTATCAAAACCTTAATAGCTAGAGCAATATATATCTAAAACAAAACAATGTAAGGGATAGAAATTCAAGAGTTGGGTACTGATAAAACCCCACATATGAGATCAAAAATCTAAAAATATATGAAATCTATTAACCCAGTCCATAATAATGACCGATAACATGGCTAATTAGAAAATTTCTAAATCAGTTCCTGTTTAGGAAATTCCCTGTTGGGAAGATACAAAATAAACCAGATAATTGACAAAGGATTTGACAACTCATTGCCGAAAGTAATCAAGACGAAAAAAAGAGGAAGAGGTAGCGCATTCCACGAAGATGTATTAACCAACCTGAGCAAGGCGAAATGGGTTAGGATCGAGGAAGAATCCAACTACATCCAACTAGAGCTTAATGTTAAATACAGATGGGGTAAATCGTTATACCTGTAAGACGAAATTCATGCATTCACATTCCAGTCTCATATCATTTAATTCCAGATAGAAAAAAAAACTTTAATAAATAGACTCGGTGCTTAGAATAGCAGCAGAGAAAGAAAAAAAATTATACCTGTGGAATAGGGTATTTAAAAACATAGTGCAGAGGCATAGAGGCCTTTGAGGTCATGAATGAAAATTTCTCATGCAGCTACATGAAGAACGCCAAGCACAATTAAATTTTTTAGAAATCGAATGTAACCAGAAGAACAAATTATAAACGAGATTTATGAAGGCATTAGCAGAGTTATTCATACCAAAAATCGATATCCATGTACGAGAATCGAAAAGCCTATTCAAGACATGATCACAGCTATAATGCTGTCATAGGGACAGTAAGATGAAAATAATGAGAAACACACTTAGCAACTGAACCGTAAAACAAAAAGGAGGAAGAAATTTGCTCAACTTCTGAGAGGTAAAATCTAGGAAAGGAAAATGATATGGTAAATCTAAACAGTTGGTAAGCGAGCCCATAACTTTATTTACGAATCTCTAAGTTTTAAAAAGTAAATTGATGTAGAGAAATCCGAATAAGAACTATGACATTACCTTAGATTTGTGCAACGAAATAAACTGAAAGAGAAATCTTCGTAGCACCCGCTGAATGCCAAAATAAGAGAGTGAGAGGGTTTCTAAAGAAGTTAGGGAAGGAATGAGCTCCCACCTCATTGATTTCCCAGCTTAAATGCAAATTGCAGGAATGGAAAACCTAGATCATCTCCACCCTACAGGTGGCAAGATCTGCCGAGTTCGTAGATCACAGAAAATGCGAGCAATGAAAGTCTCGAGACGAATGAATTCGGATGGGCTAATGTACTCATTGCTTTAATGTCATTAATGATATCTAACAACAAAAAAATACCACGAGTTCAGAAATTAACAATAACCCTTACACCTTGTGTGTTTAACCATTTTACATTTATAACAAGTTAGTTCAACAGTAATGAATGTAAGATGTTAATTTCATGATTGAGTACTCGCAAAATCCCTCAAGGTCGAGTCCCAATCTCGTGTCAGAACCTCGAGATTTGGTGGGGAATCTATGTTAAATTGAATTGAATTTATAATCCATTTAACAAGGATAACGTTTAAATATAGATGGTTCATTATAATCATTGTATTGAAAATCTACGATTTATGCGATAGAGGTAATGGGTTTAATGAAGTAATTAACATTTGGTTGGATGTTTACAGGTTACGGCTGGTATATATACATATAACTTAGTAAAGTTAAATATCCAGATTTATTTTACCTTGTGCAATAACATCGGAAATTATAATAAGCAAGAATGGAGTATGAGTATTAAATATAAGGTTGGATTAATCCTTCCCAGTGATAAGTATAGGGTTAATGGTAAAGCCACTTATGTAAATATAAGACAAGGATTTCATATAAAGATTCAATATTGAAAGTTGGATTAATATTTACATATAGAGGTAAATATTCAATATTGAAAGTGGAGTTATATTTACATACAGAGGATTTCTAATGTCATTGAGTTAATCAATAATTGTAAATGTAATATGTAAAATTTAGACCTAGTCATAAATGGTTGTTAGAAAATTTCAATGAAAATTCATATGTAAAGTTGAGTTATAAATGGAATGGCTGAAAATTTAAATGGGAAATTTTAACAACCGATTCAGAGGAGATATTTTATCATGAAGATGTGAAGGATAATAATTAAATGGTTAATTTGGATTCTCGTTAAGTGGATATGAAATAAATTTAACCTTGTAGTTAAAAATTATTTAAAAGATAATTTTGTAAAGTTTAAATTAAGGATTTAAAAACAGTGAGTGTATATATAATTATATATGTATACTTCAAAATTATGGAAACAGAAAAAGTGTTCAAAAAAAAAAATTAACGGGAAAAGTGTTACAGTTGTGTCTAGATCTCTAGTCTTAGTGTGGATAATGCTTGGGGTGGCTTGTGAGCCTGTTTCCATCTATTGTTTCAGGGCTGCTTGAAATGGTTAATGCTAGTGTAAGAGGGTAATTTTTTGGATTCATTGTGTGACGTATATAGTGAGGTTGGCAAGGCCCTTGTGGGTTAAATATCATGGTTTCTTGCACCTCATAAGCGTCAAAGGTTATATGTTCTCTTTGTGTCTATTCTTTTGTCTAATGGTGTTGGGGTGTGAAACCTTTGTAGATATTGTCATGAAATTTGTTATCCACAACGATGCCTTTATTGAGTTTGATTTTTGTTTATTGAATTTTAGGGACAATATAGTGCGTTGGTGTCCTAGTTGTGTAGAAGCAAATTCTGGTTTTTTCTCCCATTTCATTGTAATAAGAGGAATTCATGGTAGCTTCTCCAAGTGTATACCACCAAGTGTTAGCTATGTTGCCAAGAAAATTAATGTGGTGTACACAGGGGGTGGTGGTAATGCTCACCAAGGTTAGAAAGGATCGAGACTCTTCGATCACTATTTAGCTACTAGTTACTTCAAAGTTTTTCAACCAGATACAAGGAAGGAAATTTCTCAAGCTTGAGACTCGAGTGGGTGTTGAAAGATACTTTCATTTTGACCGTGAAATCATGGAGGATATGTCGTCATGGCCCTGACACGCCATTGGTAGGAAAAAGAAAAATTTGAATCCAATGCCTCTACGTTATCAAATAAAAACTATGTTGGGTCTTGTCTTGAAAGATAAGAAAGTGAAGCAGTATAATGGCTTCACTAGCTTAAAATACATTAAAAAGATGCTTAAAAATAATTTTTTTATAGTGATGATTTGATAGATCCCCAGGGCTCATGTGTGAGGGCTCTTGCAACTATCGCCTCTTAAGAAAATGACAAGTGATTTAGTTGGCCGACTTTGCAGTTGGGTGACTTATGTAACCGAATTTGGCCCAGTCAGTAGGGCTCTTGTATTTTATTATGGTATTAGCTTTGTTCTGTATATTTATCGGTTTCATTGTACTCGTATGCATTTTTAATTTGGTTATGAGCCGGCTATGAAATTTATGTTGGTCCTAATTTATTGATATATTTTTGGGTTATGTAGTTTCATGTGGGTTAATGGCACATAGTTGTGCAATGGAAACTTTGTATTAGAGCTTGTATGGTTATTTTTAAGTTTTTGGTCTTATAATTTGAAGCATTTTGAGGAATAAGAGATTCCTTAGTGAGTAATCTCGACCAATTATATATTTATATATTTTTTAGATAATATATATATATATATATATATATATATATATATATATATATATATATATATATATAATGATCAACTAAGCTATTTATTTGAATTTTCATATCCAACTAGTAACTGATTATATATATCTAATTTATGGTATAAATAATTTTCGTTTTATTTTATATTTACAGATTTATGAAAATAAATAAATATTGGTGCTTAATTTTGAATTTATATCTATGATAGATTTCAAGGAATCTAAGAATACATATTAATCATAGATAAATCATGTATTTCTGATAATAACGTAAATGTGCTATATATATTTCTTTTTATGTTATATTTAAATTTATGAAAATAAATAAATATTAGTGTTTAATTTTGAATTTATTTTTGTAACAGACATATATATATATATATATATATATATTTATATATTTTTTATTTTATATTTAAATTTATGAAAATAAATAAATATTAGTGTTTAATTTTGAATTTATTTTTATGATAGATTTCAAAGAATTAATGTTAAAAAAAATGTAAATACTTGATATTCAACACTTCAAATTATTTTCTAAATTTACAATTTACATAAAAATAATATAAAATATAATAAATTAGAAAATATTCTTAAAATTTACAATCCACGTACACATAGTATAAAATCTAATAAATGATATTGTGGTTATAGAGGCCGCTTATTCTTTGTTATTCTGAGGACTAGTATGTCGTGGAATAAATGATTGAATATAATAAAATAATCGCCGCCAAGATGTTTTATAAGAAATATGACTTGTACATCGGATGCGATGAGTTGGATTTTGAAATATTTTTCATAAAGTTGCAAGCTGTATGATAAGATATCGTCTTTTCTAAAAGGTTGATTTATGGACATTGTTGTTTTTCTTACGCGGCTAGATAAAATAATGGAATCAGTCGTATTGATGAAAGCGTCCTGTGAGCCCTTGTTTCTTGGTTTCGACAGACTCTTAAAAGGTAGTATTAAATTAGCTAAGCACAGTATATACATCCAATAAATTCTACGTTTCAAGTTTCAAGTTTTTTGGTCGGTTGAAAACAAAGCACTAAAGAATATCGGACTGGTTAACATCATCTCTCAATGTAATGAAATATATTATGAAAATGGTCCTCACCAAGAGTAATGGCGAACATGAGGATTACTTTTGAAGAGAAAATAACGGGGAATGCCATCAGCATTACGCAGCCTATATAAACAGTGAAACAATGATGCCATTACCATGTCATTGCTGATGCTCAGTTCCCGTTCTAGTTTTCTGCAGAGATAAGGAGTTCGCTAAGGAATATTTCTTGTAATGCTCTGGCCGTGCTGTCGCTGACTTATAATTTTCGTTCTGTTTTGATTATGACGTAATCCAGATCTCAACACATGTTTAGGGTTCGTACTACGGCTCTCAACAAATGTTTAGGGTTTTGCGTAACGAAGTAAATCTCAAAGAATGGACATAAGGTCTTATCCTATGCTCATGCGATATTTCATGATTAAACTGCAAGGTGCCCCTCATCTTATATTGCTGCGTCTGCAATGAATTTTAACTTTGATAGAAGCATTATAATATTTAGCACGAGATAGTCAAATATAGACATTTTATCCAGTTTTCTAGGTATAAGATGCAAGTTTTCAAAGTGGTTCAGTGGGCGACTGAGGAGAAACCTGGGCGATACGCAAAATAATAAGTCAATTAACATATCACATCAGAGATCGTGGAATGCGTACCTAACATTTTCATCATCGACAATGGGGTTGCAGAACTTTGAAACCTATCAATGAATATCGTGCATTTCTTCCATCCTGCGATTGAAAGTCATTGGGTTGTTGCAGTTAGCGGGGCTTTTGCACGTTCGATAATAGAATTGCAGAACATTCAAACCTTGCAAGCAGCATGATTCAAGCCTCAAATCACTGTTCTTATTTTGATAATTCAAAGTGATTTGGGTTTACTTATTGGTGGAGGGAGAAAGTACCAGATTCATAATATTTAGCTAGAAGTCAAGTCCCTTTTGCATGAAGTAGAACCAATGTAATGCCAGGTCAGCATTACGCCAAGGAATGATATATGTGTCATTAAATAAAAGTGGAGTTCCTTCAAAAATATAATAACCAAATAAACTATAAATTATGAGTTAAGCATTTCAAATAGTGGAGGGGAGTTGGTTTTTTTTACAAATAAACCAATGTAATGCCAGGTCAGCATTTTGCCAAGGAATGATATATGTGTCATTAAATAATAGTGGTGGTCTTTCAAACATATAATAATCAAATAAACTTATATAAATTATGAGTTGATGCTTTCAAATAGTGGAGGGGAGTTGTTTTTTTTTACAAATAAAGAGTTTCATACACCATTTTTATGTTTGGTTTGGCCTTAATTTTAAAATTTAATAATAATAATAAACAAATAAACAAATAATTTTTCATCCGATAAACAAATAAATTTTTTATATCAATTCCATTTCTAATTTCATTATAATATAAAAAATAATTAACATTTTTATTAATAAAAATATAATAAATAATGATTAGAGAAAAATCATAGAAAAATAATACAAGTGCACTTAATGACAAAATTGTTATAACAGAGATTGGTACACACCTAAAATGATGTTGATGCTGAGAAATTTTCTAATTAAAATGAAATAAAGGAATTTAAAACCACATATGAAAACCCACAACGATATAACTTCAAAGCATAAATCACGATCCAAAATCTGTAATTTCATTCCAACAAAACTATTATATCAACTTTAATTACTTCCTAAAGGACTGTTAATACTCGGAAGTGGGGTGACTTGATGTCATGAGAGTAATGATTCTTCACTACTGCGGAGGTGCTTGTATGATATGACAAACACCAAAGGTATATTACCACCCAGTGTCAAAATTACTACGATTAACACGTTAACCAGAAATTAAAGGCTCGCCCATTATGCTGATGTTCACCTCCATAAATCTCATGGGAAATAAAATAATTAACAATTTCTCTGAAGGGGTAATAAAAATTCTTCAAGCAGTGTTATGTGCTTTCTACCTAAAATTTAATAAATATAAAATGAATAAAAGATATAACATTGATAGACTTACTAGTGTGCTTTGGGTGTAATAGATTGTGGGTTTTATAGATTACAAGTATATTGCAGAATGTAGAGGGAGCTCCAATGAGATTTTATTGCAGAGTGTAGAGGGAGTTCCAAATATTTGGCATCGTGTTTTTTTTAAACCACATGAGTTTTCTTTTATTTATTTGATTATCATTGTTTTGGTTATTTTCAAATTAGCTGTTTAATCCTTTAAATTTTTATATTTATTTGGGAGAAATTCTCAACTTAATGTGTTTTTAATTGATATGGATTCTGGATTTTGAAGATTTCATTGGTTGAATGCTCAATTTGGATTGAACTGTAGAAATATTGCTTCCAACTTTTAGTATATGTTTTTTTGTATTTCAAAAATTCTAAAACAGAGATTTTGCAATATGTCAGATGTAGAAATGTAGTTGACTGTGACATATCACATTGATCCAAATAATTTGGTTTGTGGTGAAATATCATATTGCAACTTTTATTTTCTTGACTTTTTAAAAATTTCCAGCGTCATAACGTAATGAGTATCGTACTGGCCATCTTAGTTTGGGTTGTCATGAGATACCACATTGCATCAAAGATTCTTTACATATGCAGACATCGAAATGTACTCAAAAACTTCTTTTGTCATGAGATACCACATTACATCAAAGATTCTATACATATCCAGACATCGAAATTTACTTCATTGTAAGGTAGTATTTATTAAGCTAAAATGTTGTTGATGAATAGTTAACACATTGCTCCCTACATTCGTTTGTCACAAAATTTTCCATCATATAAGCATGCATTTCCATGTCGCCCATTAATCTTTTAAGAACTTTCCTCGCAGCATATTTCATCACTTAATTTTTTTAGTGTTGTGCCATGTCAAATCACGACGAAGTTTCCTCTATGAAAGAGATCATAATTTGACGAGGTTTTATTTAATATAGCTTCGCCCATATCCTACTAAAATTCCAACGATTGTGACATAGGGCGCCATTTAAAAAATTTATCGTCACATCATATTGCTTTGAGGAAAACATGGATCTGTACGACCGAGTTCACTTTCCTATAATTTCCAGTAGTGCGGGGAAGAGAAAAGTTATAAAATAATATTGTGTAAAGTGGTTTTAATAATAAGAGCAAACTAGAATCGTATAAACTACGAGGGTTGCTATAGCTTCATGTACCAATTACCAAAACACACGATCATTTTCGACAATCATGTAGTCACATGCAGCAAACTTGCAAGTAGCTTCAAATTAGCTAGTGAGAATTTCAGTAAGGAGATATTAATTTAACTATATTTCATTGATGTCATAGAAAAATAGGTTCTTTGAATGCCTTTTTGGATTTTTTTTCTCTTGCCTTGTATATATTGATGGTGAATTTGATAGTATTTTATGGTAAAATCCCACAACAATAATTTTGTTTTTATCTTCTTCTTTTTTGAAAAATAGGTTTTTTGTATGCGTTTTCTTTGTATTTGTTTTCTCATATATTGATCGTCAATTTAATATTATTTTATGGTAAAATATCACAACAATAATTTTTTTTATCTTTATGTTATTATGCGATATTATTGTTTATATTGTTGATTATTTTTTATGATGGATTATAATATACCATGTTCATAGCATTAATAACGGTTGACGATTATAGACTATAGTTGATATTGATCTATTTCAGTTTTTAATAGTTAATAATGGTTGATTAATGTTTGAACAAAGTTATTTATGGTTGATTGTTGTTGATTATAATGTATTATGGCTTACAGTGCTTTGGTATTTTAAAACATGTTTCATTTGTCAAATAGTAACTATTGGTAGCTAAAATTGACCATGGTTGAATATGATAGTTGAATTTGGGTAAGTAGTTATAATTCTATGTGACTTATGCTTTGAACCAGTTTCTTTAGGACATATCACGTCATTTTAATATTTTTTTTCTTTCATGATATTTTCAATCATGATGAATTTTCCTTTTATGCATCAGAAGTCTTATTTTGAGAAATTTTCCTTAAACATGACATAGTAGGGTCGAGAGGCACATTCTATAATGCAGTATGAGGAAGATGTGTAATTTATTTATTTTATACTCAACCTCTAATTTACAAGTGTTATTCTTAAAACAAAAATGAAATATATAATAAAAGAATGAATAACATCTTTGTTTTAATTAAAATCTATATAAATAAAAATCTCATTTTCATTGTGCGTTATTCCAAAATGTTACAATTATAAAGGGGATGTACAAATATTTTACTTTGACTCTAACTCATAAATAAAATATGTTTATTTCAATATGAAGTAACATAATTTGATACCAAACTTCAGAGAAAGATAAGTAATTAAAGTGAAAGATATATTACATTTTATATAAGTAATTAAAGTGAAAGATATCTTATATTTTTATTTTTGAGTGTCAGGAAGATGTATAATTTTTATACAGTTTAAAAATGTTTCACTACAAATTCTTAAAAAGGCTATTTTAATAGTCATGTAACTAATTTATCTCAATATCAAATATATATATATATATATATATATGCATCTTTATTTTAGAATATAGCTTCCACAATTTTAATTTAATTCTTTATAAATATTAGCCGGATGGTAGGGATTTAACATTGGTAGAATATTCTTTGTAGTATACACAAATCAAAGACTAAGGTTTGTTCCAAAAGTACTCATGCATTTTTTTGATCTCTAATTAAAATTTTCAAATAAAAAATATTGGAATCTGAATAATTGTTATGAAATTAGTTATGATTTTTTTGGAAAGAGATTTTGATAATCCACAATATTGTCCCGAATATTTAATTCATTGGATAAACAAAATGGCATAGAAAAAAATGTCATATGAAATTTTTTATGGCTTTTTGGACATGTGGTATTGATAAGCCATGGTATTCTAACAAATCATATTTATATCTTAAGTAATCTTCATGATAATGTGGAGTTGAACCTCCCTGCTTAAAATCCCTGTTACAAGTTTATTTTGGCATCACCCAAGGGGATTTCAGCATTGAATTTATGTAACATACACCCTTAACTTCACATGGAAATGTAAGGAGATAATTTTTTTTATACAAGTTACTCATGGGTAACTAACCATTCACCATTAAATATTCCTTACTCATCATTACATAGAATGTTTAACAGTTCATAATGTAATTTTTAGACTAAGGATATTAAGCTCCTTAACCAATTACAGCTTCCATTACAATTCATTAACATATTACCATATGATGTAACCTTCCACTCATTTCATTTTTCATGTTGTCATCACATACTTGACATTATAAATATCACAGCAAGAAAGGAAATTAACATCATCATCTTGACACCATAATCAATCACATCATTGAACACCAATATACCCTGGAAACCCCATAGGGTGAAAACCAGCAAATGTTTAATTTTATTATTAAACGCTCGTGAGGGTGTTCAGCCCATCACTCAATGGCTTATAAGGGAGACCATCCCTTAACCATCGTTTATATAATCTTACAAGGAAATATGCAAATATCTAGCTTAAAGCCATTACAATAAATATGAAACCATTTACCCTCTGGTCTTCATATCTTCAGATCTTCACATCTTGGTGGCATGGATGTACCTACAATGGACCATTGGACCTTCCTACAACTCGCACTCATCTGTATGAATATTAATCATTTACGTGCCACCAGGACAAGCATAATTTTCCTTTGTACATGTCACCATCATTCCCTGCTATGATGCCTTGAACATCAAATGATGTCAATATTCATAAAGTATTAGTCACTCATTTCACATATCTGTACTATAGTAGTAGTTTCTCCATCTATTCATGTATATTCATGAAAAACAAGTAAAGCACCTTGTCGTTCACTCTTTAACGACCCATACCTCATATGTGATGGTTATAATTCATCACAATAACTAATGCTTCCATCGCATAAGCACACATTCCTGCAAGACAATGGCTACATCTCCCAAGCCTTTCTTTAAAATAAATTGATACATCAGTTAAGATATTTATGCATGTGCTTTACATAAATTTAGTCAAAATAGCTAACTCTTAAGCTATTACTTTTAGTGCATGGACTGCAAGCTATCACAACATTTGTTTCTTCCCTGTATGCGAATGCATACCGATTCTAAAAGACTCTCCCTAATGGAGTGCTTCACAACGAAGCACATAACCTCCTTCACGAGTCTTCCCAAAGAAAATCTCAATGCTAGTGAGCATGTAAACATATGTAAACATACGCAATTAAGAATATAAATATAAGTCTCATTTTCAATATTATACTAATAATCGTATTCAATGTAGTTTTAATACTACAAGCTATCTTTCTACATACAACTATGTATATTATTTTTCAATAGAAGTTAATACATATGTTTCATGTATATGCAAGATCTCCCTCCAAAAGGAATTTAACATCACATTCATGATAATATAAAATAATCACTTAGTTTATTCATCTAAGGAATAAACTAATTAGTTCCTTTAACCATGAATTTATTAAATAACTTAACTTTACCAACCCATGGTAATCTATTCATGGAATTAGGAATTAACTAACATTCGCAACCACCATAGTAAACTACCCATGGATTTTAATCTTTACCACTGTCATGGTAAACTATTCATGGTTTTATGAAACTAGCCATGGATTTATTAATTCATTACTAATTCCCACATGGTTAATGAATAAAGTACCATAACTAACCCTTATTTGGGATCTTTAAAATAATAACAAATTTAACATGTAACCTTTGCAAACCATTGCAAAGGAAATAACACAATGTGCTTATCTTCTACTCTCAAGATGAATATATTCTTTCGAAAATATCATTTTCTTATCTCAAGAAATATGAGAAAGATCATTAGTGTTCTTTCTATTTTCTAATAGTCTTTTTCAGAAAAAACTATATGATATATATAATCTTTATCTTCACCATGGTATTTACGCATGGATTTATTGAGTAACTAATATTTACCAATGTAATATCATTAGTTGATAAATCTTATTCGTATCTCACATATTTTAAATATATGCATATGTTTTTCCTATCTATCTGCATTAAATACAATGTATAGAGAATATGAAAACATGCATATTTATCCAAACATGCATGAAATAAATACACACAATAGACACATGCCTATTTTAGATATGCATGCATTTCAAATATCTCAATATAAGGTTACCAAAGCCTTAATCACAATATGTCCACCAAAACATATTTTCACCTTAAGAAAGAAAATCTCAACTTATTTCCCTTGAGTTATTTTCTCATATATTTACCCATCTTGATATGAGAATAAATTGTAAATTAAGTGAACTATATATTTCAACTCACAAGTGAACTATATATATTTCAACTCACAAAGAAAGAAATTATATAATAAATAAATTTATTCAAACGACTCTTACCCAGTCGACTATTATCAAAGAAAAACAATGGCAATGGTATCTTACTTACCATGCGTAGATAGGTAGGCATAGATTTTAATTCCATTTCTTTTCTGGCAGATGTTGCATGCAATCTCGTTCCACACAGACTCCACAAGATGCTCCATTTAGCAGAATTTCCTAAAGCACGCTGCACACTTGTGTCTGCTTGGCTCCATGGCGAGTAAACCCAAGTTTTCTCGAAGCATGAACCTATGTGTATGGAATGGCAAGCCACGTGAAACAGAAGTTGGATTGTTGGGATATCAAACGCTGGGGAAGTCTGCATTCGAAGCTGGAGTATCACTAGCCGAGGGCACCTCCGATCTTCCTCCCCAAAGTATTGGCCCCCCCTCCATATTTGATCCGAGCTCTTCTTTAATAATCTGGAGTGTGGGTAGGGTAGAATGTCACTGACAGCGGTGGGAACGATTGTCCATAAGCAACATTATTGACATAGTACACGGAAGTCTATTGTGAAGGGTTCCAACAAAGCAAACAGGGCCATTCCTCCAGTGCACTGGAATCCAGGTTCTTCCTCTACACACATTCTTCACACGTACAATCTGCTGGATACATTAAATCCCACATAGACTCCCGAACCATAGTAAGATTCACATGCTCTCGTAATAAATAATACCCATACAAAAATTCGTTTTACATCAACTGATTCAAGAATTCGTTCATTTTTTAACCGATTCTTGATTCAACTGTTTTTGTAAATCATGGTAAAAACTGTAGTTTACGTTGGCGTTACAATTTCATAGATTACTTAATACTGCAACAAACCAATAGCCTTCTAAATTACAGTTAACAAACTTTGTTACATATCTTTGAACTTTGTTACATATCTTTTGAAAATGTATATATGTTTAAATTTTATATTAAATATTTTTATTGTCATCAATAATAATAATAATAATAATAATAATAATAATAATAATAATAATAATAATCATCATCATCATCATCATAATATTTTTTCATAAATAATGTTTTATCTAATTTTTTTAGAAATTTGAGATGTTTGATGATTTTTTTTATGTTTATTATGGATTATCGAAATTTACTTATAATTTATTTTATATGGATGTACTAGTTTTTATTAATTAGAAACTAGTGTAGCTATATAAATTAAATGATTAATAAATATTTATATGTATCAATGGATTATAAATATAAAATAAAATCATTATTATGCTTATCAAATGGGTAATATTAATAAAAATATAAGAATGAGATAATTTACAACTTTATTTTAAGAAAATATTAATAAAAATATAGCAATACCTAATTACAACTTTATTTTAAGAAAATATTATTATTACAATGGGAAAAGTATTTAATGCAAAATCTAAACACACATCCTTAAAAATAAATTGTAACACTAATGTTAATCAGGTTCACCTTCACTTCATCCTAGATATTCTTAATCTTTAAAAAGAATTTGTTATAATACCATGACTTATAAATACCACATTCCAAAAAAGACCGCAACTCATTTCATATGAACCTTGTTCATAAGACATCATTTTAATCAATGAGTTTATTTAACATTGAAATATAAAGACATAACTACTTTGGAAGTAAATCTTATTTTTTGATTTGTGTATACTACTAAGAAAGTTCCATAATATTTTATGAAGGTTAAATCCAAAAATCCACTTAATATTTATGGATAATTAAATAAAAATTGAGGAACTCTTATTCCAAAATACACATGCCTATAGACATAATTAATACGTGAAAATTAAAAAATATTATTAATAATAAACAAATCAATATACATTATAAATAAAACATTGATGTGTATTTAAATAATATTGATGTGTATTTAATTATATATTAATAATAACAAAAACATTTTAGTATGGAAACTATGATCCATAAATAAAATTAAACTATGTACTATTATATATATTTCAAAAAGCAAAATTTATATATTATCCAAATTAATTGAAAATAAAATAAAATTCAGTGGTTAAATCATTTTAAATAATTTCATTAACTCGTTTTAAGGTATACTCTTTGATTATTTCTATCTGAAATCTAGTAATGATTGATTAGAATTGAAAGTTCAAGTGGTATAGAATACACAATTAAAAACAAATAAGAATTTTCCAAAATGTTTAATCCATATATATATTACAAAATACAATTTAAATTTTGGAAATACACAGAAATATAAAATACAATTTAAAAATTGAAAACTTAAAGATATATATAGATGAGAAGCAAGGACTTGAAGAGCCAAAAGTAAAAAGGTTGAATTATGGATTGCACTATAAACCAACCTTGTTGAGTAGAAGTTACATTCTCTGTAACGATAGCGGTAAAACCCAGCCAACTTAAAGCAAGTACATGCAAACACATTTGGAAACACATTTACCTCACTACTTGGGGACGCCTTTTTCCCAAATGCTTGTTGTTCTAAAAACCCGTTTTATCAGCATCTCTCCCCAAGAAGAGAAGCTTAATTAAGGGATTTGTCGGAATGAAATTTTTAGAATGTTGGATTGAAGTGTCATGATTCATGGCCGAATTTATTGCCAACTATTTACGACTAAACTTGTAACATTTCGAAGGAGACACCTGTTTGGACACTTTACTTTAAAGTTACACAAATTTTCACGGTGAAAGGAATGACGGGTTGGTTTAAGAATTATGTGGCCTTAAAGGAATGACGGCTTGGTTTATGAATTATGTGGCATCAGGCTGCGCAAATTTGGATTTCTTGTTTTCTCTTCATATCGGAAATGTCACGTTGTCATTATTATAATGGACCACATAATTGTTGTCAGAGATGAAGGACGACATTTCTCTTCTAATTATCAGGTCAGATTTTAGTATTCGGTTTTCTGGAACTCTGTTCAATTTGTTTTAATAATTTTATGGGTTGGCCTTTTTTCATGATGCTCTATACTATGTTTGAGGGATTTCTGATTTGGTTTTGTCACATTTAAAAATTTGGTGCTATTGAATGGTTTTCAAAATTTTGTCTATTCATTTAGAATGTATAAATATGAATTCCTTGATCTTTATAGTAGACATTATTCTTAATAGAAAGTAAAAGTATACAGAATGGTTTAAAAAAATAAAAATTACTCTCATTTTTAATGGTTCATGGGACGATATCTGTAAAAGTAAAGATGACAAGAAACCAAAAGAATATGAAGATGTCAAACAACTTGTGATTTAGAAGATTAAAGATAAAAAGGCAGAAGTTTTCAATTCTGCTTCGGCACCACAACATTTGAGTCATTAAAAAAAATTAAAAGAATTTTATGACTTTTATTTATAACTCGAAATTATACCGTTATTAATGATGTTATTTAATTTGAATTTGAAAGATAATGATTCAATGAAGTTAGCTTCAAAAATTGAAGTCATATTTCATGATTTTGAAGTGAGTCAAAGTTAATGTGAAATCCGCTTCCTTAATTAAAGCTTTATACCATACCTATTCACACTACATAGAGTCTCTTCAAGCTAGTGAACCAATGAAATACATAACATTTGATAACTTGTAGAGAAAATTGCGGAGAGAGAAATATTTTGGGAAGAAGGATTAATTTCCCAATTCCAATATTTAGACTTTCTATCTTGCGTAGAAAGAACAAAAGTCTCCAAAAGAGCCTACTCTACATGACAATAAAAGCAAAGTTTAAGGTAAGAAACTCCCGAAACGAAGTGGTGCAGGGGTGTAGGGAAATAATCACGAAGGAGACAAACCAGAAAAACAATTTCAAAATGATAGAAAAACTATGAAGTGTTATAGGTGTGATAGAGTTTGTAATAGTGCCTCGCAATGCCTAGCTCCTTGGGAAAATATTAACGCAAACAAATATTAACAACCAGAAAACTAAGGAAAACCTCGTGAATCTACTCACTATATTGTTTAACATTGTAATTTTAGCATACATGATGTTCTTGATACACCCTTTTCCTCTTGGAAAGACACTCGTGTAGCTACTTGTGATATAACTTTTAGAAGGGATTTTTTGAAACATTCAGTGATCATATTGATGGAATAGTTTATTCTTATGATAAATTAGAAATCAAAGATTTAGGAATTGGATATGTTTGACTTCAAGTACTAGGACTTGCTCACTATATTTTACCTGATGTTCTTTATATTCTTGAATTGAGAAGAAATATGATGCGTCTCATATATATCAGGAAGGAAGGGAATTCTATAAATAGTTTTGGTAGTATAATTGAAATCTATAGAGCAGTTGATAATTTGATTCTTATGACTGGTGTTGGGGAAGAAAAACTTTTGAAACTCAAAGGAATATCATATTTTACAACTAATTCTTCTCATTTGATCCAAAAACATGATACATTGTCTTCCAACTTGATTTCACATGCTTGTTTTGGTCATATCTATTAAGATAGGAATATGATTATGAAACGACAAGGCATTCAAGGGCTTCCTATAATTCCAAGAAAATGTTCTTAAGGTGATGATTGTGTATTGGGTAAGCATTCTAAGTTGCATTTTCAATGTGCCAATGGTAATAAATATCTATTGGCGTTTATTGATGATTACAAAAGGATGTGTTGGGTGTATTTGTTGGAAGAATTTTTTTGATTTTTTGGTAGCTTTTAAGAATTTTCATTTATGGATTACAAATTAAACTCAACTTAATATTGGCACCCTACAGACTGATAATGGTGGGGAGTACACATCTCATGATTTTCAAAATGATTTACAAGATAATGGCATCAAACATAAAACTACAATTCCTTTCAATATGCAACAAAATGATGTTGCAAAGCATATGAAGAGGAATTGCTAAATATTGTGAGATCAATCATTTTTTTTAAGAATGTTAAGTTGATGCTCTGTGGAGAAGTAGTATTTTTTGTTTTCTATATTCGAAATTGGTGTCCTATTGCCATCAATAATAATCCCCCTTATGAAATGTGGTATAATCATCTTCCTAATATTTAACATTTTATATTTTTTGCTTCTCCATGCTGCAATTTCATTCCTAAATAACAAAGAAATGAATTGGGTTCAAGGAGTCGCAAATCTATTTTTTTGGGATATTGTAAACTTCTAAATATTTTAGGTTGTATAATGAAGAAAACAAGAATTTAATTGTTTTAAGAGATGCATATTTTCTTGAATTTGATGAATATGCTTCCATTGTTTATATACAACTTAGTCATTTCAATAAATTCACTTCAAAGAAGTTTTATTATGAATCTTATAATGATCTTCCACATCCTAAAATGGGGACTCCTTTTCCAAATCAGAACCAGTCTCTCGATTTTACTTTAATAAATTTTCCATATTGAATTGAAAATGAAGAATAATTAGATGATAATGTGTCTGCATAAGGAGAATTGGATAATAATGATGACGTTTATGTAGAAGAAAAAAGGGATGATGGTACTCTCCCTACAAAATCAAATCTTCCTTCTCAAGAACCTGTTCTTCAAAATGAGAAACAACCACCATAATAAGTACGCAGATCAAAACAGACCAAGACATGTCCAAGAAGGTATGATGAATTGGGTACAAGAAGTTCTCCCAAACAGATTGAAGGAAGGAAGGAGATGTTACCTCAAAATCATGTAACGATTTCCATAGTTCTTATGATTATGAGTTTAATTTTTCTATTTTTAATGAATTTCCTACCTTTGAAGAAGCTACTAGTTGTAACGAATCGAAAGATGGTTTAGGATGTGAAGGTACTCTATCACATAACTGGGGCTATCACTTTTTCTAATGAAATACCATGGGTTCTTGAGCCCATATATATAGTACATGTAAATTTCATGTTATTTTGACATTTGGATTTTTTTTCTTTCTTTTTTAGTCTTATGATGAAAATTATGAACCTAATTGGAAGTTTTTTTGCAGTGGGGTACTATGTGGATCATTATGAATGAAATGTGTTAGATGTAGACCCTCTTGAATCTATCAAATTGTATTTGTATGAAGAAGAAGATTCAACTATATACACATGGTTTTATGACCACAAGACCCCCGCAAAAACAAAACATATAAATGGTCCTAGTTACAGAAGGTCGAAATTATTACTTCCCATGTTGGAAACTTTGCATTGTCTTGTAGGACAACTTCTTTCTGACTTGAATAAAAAAAACTATTTCTATCTCTTTGATATGGATTCATCTTTCACAAAAAAAGCATTGAACATGTGCATACGAGGTATTATGAAGTCTATGCCAAGAAAATCGTTGGGTCAATATTTGGTCATCTATTTTGTTTTCTCTTGTCATAGCTATTATTGTTACAATCAAGGTCATACTTTTACTGACATGTCTATTTTATCAGCAACATGACCAAAGTTTGAGCCTTTGTACTGAGATATGGAGAAGGGTGATGAAGAATGGAATGAATTCAATGATATTAATAAGCTTATTATCCACTGTTCGTTGCAGACATAGTATAGAATTTCATTTCCTCATCTCTACAACATTAGGCCTAGAAAAGCTAAGCTTTATGCATATCACAGTCCGAGAGTGATTTATTTAAAAACTAAAGATATATATTTAGTAGCATTTTATTTTGATTCTCTAAATCATCCAATTTATTTTCATAAGATTAATCTCCATGAGAAGAAAACTTATGAGGAAGATGGTGACAGTGCCTTTTTTGTTCCAAAAAGTGTGGAAAATTTATATCACGATATAGTACTTTACACATATACAACAATGACTAGTATCTCATTATTGTTTTCTCCATGTCCACTCCACATGAAATACATTCATACGTGATGAGCGAAAGATATTTTGCTTATGTCTAATTGGTACAAGGAGACTAATATGCATTTTTCCGATGCAGGACACATCTTCATGTTATTTTTTCTCTTTATCTGTGTTTATCATGTGCCATGTATTTTATTCCATGAATGTTTCATCTCATGTAACCCTCAGACATATCTAGTGAAGGTTCATGTGAGATATCAAAAGCTCCTAAAGTGTTATGTGTTGAATGAAATTCATGAGAGACTTCCAAAGGATCAAAATAACAAATAATTGTTTTATTACCAAAAATATCCCAAAATTTTGTAGACAACTAAGTTAGATTGGGTAGAGGATGGGATTTAATATGCTAAATATTCTTATTCATCGAAAGAACATGAATTATCATCATCTTGATTAAAATTTCAATATGAAGCCTATGAATAAAATCATAGAGAAGGAGCATGAGAATTCATGCTAAGGAATTTTTTTCCGTTTACATCGTTAAATTTTGCAACTAACAAAACTATTTTTTGATGAAAATATCCAATTTCGACTAAGAAATGTAGATGCTTTCTAGTTGGCAGACAGATTACAATATACATTTTCACATGTAGGTAAGTTGACTATTATGTATAGTTACATGTATCAACCTATGCGAAGAATCAGAATGTGTAAATATATGAAGAATTTGATTTATTATTGCTTTAAAATTGAGCCTTTTGGGAAAGGATCCGAATGTGGATTTTAGGCTACAAAATTGATAGTATGGTTGTTTTTCCTATGTTGTATGGTACCATTGCTAGAAATGTGGCTTCGAAACTTGTTTGGATGAGAGTTTTAAGGTCATCATTAAAAGAGAGTGGTAAACACTATGATGAAACAAAGGGTTGAAGGTAATTTTTATTTGGAGATTAGAGGATCTTTCATGCATGAGGTTCATGATATAATTGCAAGTGACTTTATTTTTTTCCTTCTATTATAACTAGTAGGAAATGGATGTTTCTATTGTTTGTAATGCACCCGTTAGTTTGAAGTCACTTCGATGCTTTTAGTTAATAGGTATTAGTTAATATATTCTAATTGTTCAACCCTTGATGGGCATGCTATTTCTCCTCTTCATAGCTCATTTTGTAATGATTAATTTGGTTATTGGATTTGAAGTTTATACATCCTGTTTCACCCTTGTTTTTGTTTTAGTGTTAGGAAATTTATGATTCTCTTAGTGATTATTTTATGTGATTTCTAACATAATAAGTCATATTGTTTTAAAGGGTATCATGGAGAACACATTTGACACCATTTTCAACATTTAAGTGAAGCCTCGAACTATGGGAAGGAAAACATACCCTGCAAGGTACATGTTGTTATATATATCTTAATTAACCATGGAAAATTTTATTGTTTATTTTATTTATGTTCTCTATTATATCTAAAGTTTGTAAATAATATAACTACTTTGGTACTATAGGTGACTGGCCAACCAGTGCCAATTAATAATATGATTCTTTATTATGTAAAATCGAAAGAAGACTTGTGGAATAATGTTGCTCATTATAATCACTAATTTATAAGGCGTGGTGAAATTGTGGATAGGATATCCTATAAAAAAAATCCAACAAGGTACACACATACTGCGTTGAAATCAGAAAAGGCATGCTTTATATTCCCCCTACACTATTTGAATGGGAAATTTTTAATGTTCAAGATCAAATAAGGGTGGAAACGTGAACCTGGGTTACACTTTTGGTGAGAATTGCGGGTTGAAATTTTTTTTCGGAAATAGTTCGGCCGAACATTTCACCGAGTTCGGCCGAACTATTAAATAGTTCGGCCGAACTTGTTTTTAACATTCGGCTGAACTCGTGATTCCGTTTAGCCTGACGGCCTACTGACGGCGCGGGCAAACAGAATTTTTGCCGGAGATTGGAAAACCGGCAACTAAAGTTCGGCCGAACTTATATAAAATTTCGGCCGAACATGGGGTTCGGCCGAACTTTTACATTTAAAATAGTTCGGCCGGACTATTTTCTATAAATAAATCGCCCGCGAAGGTATGTGGTTTATTGTTCCCGCGTTTTCTCCTATCGTTGTTTCTCCCGTGTTTTGTCCATCGCAGGTGCTGTAGCTGTTTCTCGTCGACGCGCTGGTGCTATCGCTGTTTCTCGTCGCCGCCACGGTCATCCTCGTCGCCGCGCTGGTGCTGTCGCTGTTTCTCGTCGCCGCCACGGTCGTCCTCATCCCACGGTCGTGTAATTGGGTATTACGAATCTGTAGGTTTAGTTTTTTATGTGAATTGTAAATTCTATAAATTGTAAATTCTATAAATTCTGTAAATTCTGTATTAATTGTAAATTCTGTAAATTTTGTATTAATTCTGTAAATTCTTTATTAAATTGTCAATTCTGTAAATTCTGTAAATTGTAAATTCTGTAAATTCTGTAAATTGTAAATTCTGTAAATTCTGTAAATTTTTTATTAATTCTGTAAATTCTGTATTAAATTGTAAATTCTGTAAATTCTGTAAATTGTAAATTCTGTAAATTCTGTAAATTGTAAATTCTGTAAATTCTGTGAATCATACCTAGAATCACCGCAGAAGCTACTAAACAGTGATGTTTACCAGTAATGCACTGATGCTATTATTCTTATTATGAACCATAATTTGGATGCTAGAAAAGTGAATAGGTGCATCGTGAACATCAAGCCTAATCTGCCGAATTCCCAAGACACACAGTGATTTGATTTTCACTGCAAGAGTTTTGTGGAGTTTGGAATTTTCTAAGGATAATCTAGTGTAGTGCTTGTGTGGCAATGGCCTGGTCTCAACTTGCAATGCACAGTAGAGATCCAACTTCAATAGACACTAAACTTTATAAAAAAACATCTCATGGTTGTGGTACAGTCTGCAAGACCCTTTCACCTTTTCCATGTAGCATGTTAATATGGTAGTCAATTCCAAACCAACTAATACATTAATACATTATCTGTGCTGTGTAATACATTATATGTTCTGTTCCTGTGCTGTGTAATACATTATCTGTTCTTATTGAAAAAAAAGGTTTCCATTCACTTGATGTCAAATGCGGGTAATTTTTCCCTCCCTGCAACTTTAAAAGCTACATAGTGTAAATAAGTAGAGACATTTCCTAGAAATTCAACAAAAGGCTATCTGAAGTTTATGTCACACTGTAGCATGTACATGCTCTATAGGTTGACCAAAATATGTCAATACAAAAGCCCTCCTATGCTTCTATCTCTCTCGACATGCTACATATGCATAATTTTCAATTTGAGATGGTATTTTTCAGTGTATAATTAATCTTTGGTATAGGAAATGATAACATTATAGTTGTTGTATGAGAAAAATATTCTGATCATGCATGTTAAGGAAAATGGATTGAATTTCTATAAAAATGCGTTGCTCTAGCCTTTTCTTACTCTTCTCTTGTATTACTCTACTCTGCTCTAGCGTTTTCTTACTCTTCTCATGTCTTACTCTACTATGCTCTAGCGTTTTCTTACTCTTCTCATGTCTTACTCTACTCTGCTCTAGCGTTTTCTTACTCTTCTCATGTCTTACTCTACTTTTCCCTTATCTTACTTTTTCATTTATATACTTCTTGTTAATCTCTTTCTCACATATGTACGTTAGTTAGTTAGTCCTTGTGCAACTCATTCAAAGTTAGACCTGACATGGGATCTCTTCCTAAAACTGCTAATGTTTAAATAGATCTAGGTTACAAGGATAGAGGGATAACCATAGAATAGAAGCATGTACACTATTCTATTGTTATATTTTTATGATGTTGTTTAGTGATTCCACTAATCTTAGAAATGTTAATCTTTGAAGAATATTTAGGCACTTTATAAAATTTTGATTTTAATTTGAAATATAAATATGCAATCACATTGTCTATACTTTTGAATCCTATTGACCAACCTTGTGGTCATTCATTGGACATCAATATATATATATATATATATATATAATTTCAGAAATAAAACATATTATTTATTGGTAATTGGAATGAAATTACATATTTCATGTTCAAAGAGAACTTCCCTGTAGTCCTACATTTTCCATAAAGTTGAAGGTCACCAAACAATTGCGGTCAATAATGTTTTGGTCCATTCCATTCTCAAGTGCTAAAATATCTAGCATTTCAAGTTTCTGGTCATCATAGCTATTAAGGAATGAAAAAGGACACTAGTATTGATATATTGCTTCCATTATATCATTCTTTTTGAAGGTTGATTCCATCTTTGTTGAAGTATATTTGTCTAAATCCTTATCTAGAAGGGCACATTGTGTATTGTGGTGCATGTTGTGTATCTCTTGTTGTGAGTCTCAAGTTACTTAAAAATTTGGTCACCTAGTATGCTTAATGAGCTTGGAATTACACTTTAGAAAGAATCCAATTACAATTGAGACTTAAGTTCTACCATCTTAAAATAAGAATTCACAAATTTGATAGTGAGATATGTTTCAGTTTTCCATTGTGTTTACATTTGTTTTTGTGTAGCACATATATTGTTGACTATATCTTGGTTCCACAAAACAACAATGTTTTAGTTATTTGGGGACTCTTTATTTCCTTTATTTTGTTTTCTCAAGGAAGATATTTGGTGGTTATTTTTGCTTAATATTAAGCCTCTCATGCCTTCTGTAGACCTTCAGAACTTGATTGTTTTGTTTAAGCTCTTGGACACCTACAATCTTGCAATTGTGAATCTTCTGTATTTTCATCTTGCTTCTCTTCTAAGTACAAAATGGCATTGAGAAATATACTTTGTTTCCCTGTTGTACACCTTACGAGTTCAAGTTTTCAGTTTTTTTCATTATTTTTTATCCTTTAAGCTCTTGGACACCTAGAATCTTGTAATTGTGAATTTCTCGTGCTTTCATGTTGTAGCTTTTCTAAGGACAAACTTGACAAAGGAATATGCTTTGGTTCCTCGTTGGAGACCTTGGGAGCTAAATTATTTTTATTTTATTTTATTTTATTCCTTTTTCGTAAACCTCTTGGACACCTAGAATTTCGCAATCGTGAATTTCCGTAACTTTCATCTTGCAGTTTTTCTAAGAAGTAGCACAAAGGACAACCAAATCATTTGGGTTATATGTAGATAAAATGTAACAGTTGAACCCTTGCCATCAGTGGGGATTTGGTTGGTTGGTAAATTGATGGTGCTTGTTGGTTTCCACATGTGTTATTTCCTTATTATTTAGATGGTTTCAAAGATGGATTATTAATTATTGTTTCATTAAATTGCAAAATCTTCAAGACTTTATGTATATTTATACTGATATTGAAAGAAATACTTTTTGGATAGATCTCTATTTCCCATAGTATCATAGATTTAAACCCCATAGTACATTGGAGTTAAAACAAATATATATAATTTTTGTTTTCACATTTAGCTATGATTATTTCACATCCAAATTCATATTTTAAGTAATATTTAATTTTTTTGAATTTATTGAATGTTTGAGTCCTAGGTAGCTTAGAATCCTACTTGTTTTCAAAATAAGGATGCGCTCCCATTTGATTCTCATGAATAGGTTGTAATCATGAGGATCTCGCTCAAGAGTGGACCTTCGCAAAATCTTGTGATGTCTTGTCACAAAAAAAACCATCAAACTGAAAAGACATCATTTTTCTCGTTCAAAGAAAAAAAAATTCACATCATGTGAATATGTCCATGTACTCTTACATATTGGTGTACAAAACCATCAACCAAACACAAGTTGACAAAACATGCCTCTTCAAACAATTGACTTTTAAGTCAAATAATAGAGCTCGTACAAATTTCCATATTTGTTTCATGTAAGTGTGTCTAACATAACTCTACTTTCAACATCTTGCTTCATGCAACATGCACCATACTTTGAATTTGCAAAGAAATTCATGAAACATCAAAATACATGCTAGGTCTTAATTGGATAAGAAATCTTTAACCATTTGTCAGCAAACCATTTCAATGGCGCTTTTTTTCTTTCAACTATGTTGAATTTAGGTTTTAGTTATATTTTTAATGTTGGAGAAAATAACTATTTATTTTATGTGTAATTAGATTAGTGATTTCATGTGTTAGGGTTGTGGATTCAGGCATTGAAACAACACCATTATATTTCAAATTTAAAAATGATGGTTTGAGTCCTAGGTAGCTTAGAATCCTACTTTTTTTCAAAATAAGGATGCACTCCCATTTGATTCTCACGAATAGGTTGTAATCATGAGGCTCTCGCTCAAGAGTGGACCTTCGCAAAATCTTGTGACATCTTGTCACAAACAAAACCATCAAACTGAAAACACATCATTTTCTCCTTCAAAGAAAAAAAAATTCACATCATGTGAATATGTCCATGTACTCTTACATATTGGTGTGCAAAACCATCAACCAAACAATTTGACAAAACATGCCTCTTCAAACAACTGACTCTGAAGACAAATAATAGAGCTCATGTACTTTCAACATCTTGCTTCATGCAACATGCACTGGATACTTTGAATTTGCAAAGAAATTAATGAAACATCAAAATACATGCTGGGCCTTAATTGGATAAGAAATCTAACCATTTGTCAGCAAACCATTTCAATGGCGCTTCTTTTTCTTTCAACTATGTTGAATTTAGTTTTTAGTTATATTTTTAATTTTGGAGAAAATAACTATTTATTTCATGTGTAATTAGATTAGTGATTTCATGTGTTAGGGTTGTAGATTCAGGCATTGAAACAACACCATTATATTTCAAATTTAAAAATGATGGTTTGAGTCCTAGGTAGCTTAGAATCCTACTTGTTTTCAAAATAAGGATGCACTCCCATTTGATTCTCATGGATAGGTTGTAATCATGAGGCTCTCGCTCAAGAGTGGACCTTCGCAAAATATTGTGACGTCTTGTCACAAACAAAACCATCAAACTGAAAACACATCATTTTTCTCCTTCAAAGAAAAAAAAAATTTCACATCATGTGAATATGTCCATGTACTCTTACATATTGGTGTACAAAACCATCAACTAAACACAAGTTGACAAAACATGCCTCTTCAAACAACTGACTCTTAAGTCAAATAATAGAGCTCATGTACAAATTTCCATATTTGTTGCATTTAAGTGTGTCTAACATAACTCTACTTTCAACATCTTGCTTCATGCAACATGCACCATACTTTGAATTTGCAAAGAAATTCACGAAACATCAAAATACATGCTAGGCCTTAATTGGATAAGAAATCTTTAACCATTTGTCAGCAAACCATTTCAATGGCGCTTCTTTTTCTTTCAACTATGTTGAATTTAGTTTTTAGTTATATTTTTAATTTTGGAGAAAATAACTATTTATTTCATGTGTAATTAGATTAGTGATTTCATGTGTTAGGGTTGTGGATTCAGGCATTGAAACAACACCATTATATTTAAAATTTAAAAATGATGGTTTGAGTCCTAGGTAGCTTAGAATCCTACTTGTTTTCAAAATAAGGATGCACTTCCATTTGATTCTCACGGATAGGTTGTAATCATGAGGCTCTCGCTCAAGAGTGGACCTTCGCAAAATCTTGTGACGTCTTGTCACAAACAAAACCATCAAATTGAAAACACATCATTTTTCTCCTTCAAAGAAAAAAAAAATTCACATCATGTGAATATGTCCATGTACTCTTACATATTGGTGTACAAAACCATCAACCAAACACAAGTTGACAAAACATACCTCTTCAAACAACTGACTCTTAAGTCAAATAATAGAGCTCATGTACAAATTTCCATATTTGTTGCATTTAAGTGTGTCTAACATAACTCTACTTTCAACATCTTGATTCATGCAATCAAAATACATGCTAGGCCTTAATTGGATAAGAAATCTAACCATCTGTCAGCAAATCATTTCAATGGCGCTTCTTTTTCTTTCAACTATGTTGAATTTAGTTTTTAGTTATATTTTTAATGTTGGAGAAAATAACTATTTATTTCATGTGTAATTAGATTAGTGATTTCATGTGTTAGGGTTGTGGATTCAGGCATTGAAACAACACCATTATATATCAAATTTAAAAATGATGGTTTGAGTCCTAGGTAGCTTAGAATCCTACTTGTTTTCAAAATAAGGATGCACTCCCATTTGATTCTCACGGATAGGTTGTAATCATGAGGCTCTCGCTAAAGAGTGGACCTTCACAAAATCTTGTGACGTCTTGTCACAAACAAAACCATGAAACTGAAAACACATCATTTTTCTCCTTCAAAGAAAAAAAAAATTCACATCATGTGAATATGTCCATGTACTTTTACATATTGGTGTACTAAACCATCAACCAAACACAAGTTGACAAAACATGCCTTTTCAAACAACTGACTCTTAAGTCAAATAATAGAGCTCATGTACAAATTTCCATATTTGTTGCATTTAAGTGTGTCTAACATAAATCTACTTTCAACATCTTGCTTCATGCAACATGCACCATACTTTGAATTTGCAAAGACCTGAACTCTCCACCCCCCATTAAAATGACCCTACAAGTTGATTCTTTCAGTTTTTTCACTCTATAAGCATCAACGTACGATTATGCATGATGGAGAATCTCTAGCGCTTTCCCTTGTTAATATATTTAATAATCTCAATATTTATTTAAAAGTATCAATAGTATTTCTACCATGAGATTTGAACAATGTGATGTCATCGAAATAATATTGATACTTTTAAATAAATATTGAGATTATTAAATATATTAACAAGGGAAAGCACTAGATATTCTCCATCATGCATAATCGTACGTTGTATTTGGTGATAATTGTCTCCATATTTTGGCTTTCTGACCCGCAAAACATAATTATTTTACAAGGGAGGGAAGGAGGGATGATCACATTGACTTGCTTGATGACATGTCTATGAAGATTAACTACCTCAAGAACTATTTTTTTGCGTAGGGAAAGAGACACATTCCCATGTCTGAGCATGAAAACGTTCTTTGATATTGTTAATGCCTCTAGTGTTTGCTTCTACAAGTTCTATAGGCAGAGTCTGTAAAGGGCCAGGTAGCCTCTGGATCTCATCTTTTATGAAAGGTGACATATCTAGTAAATGCCCCTGTAGTCAATCTCTGGAATGGATCTAAATAGAAGTTCTTCATTTTAATATCCGTAAAACACAACAACTTTAAGGTAAACTATGTACATGTTCCATTCATCATGAACACAAACCTCACAAGCCTCCTTGGCTTTGGAGCATTTTCCATGTTTTCCATAACAAAGACCCAAATAATTAGGCCCTTCTTGAAGAACATTTGGCTCAACTATGCCTTGTACATGCTTGCCTTTAAAACCCTTTACTTTCATAGCACATTTTCATCAAAAATTTGGACCTTATTCCTCTAATGTCTCTAATGTCTCTCAAAAGCACGTACACATTCATTTTCAGAGCAAATTGAAGCTAGAAACCAATAGCTAATTCTTCTAACTAACCTTGACTAAAATGAGCTAAATTGTACTTTGATACGAACTTGATTTAAATTGTCCACCCCACATTAGGCGCCAATGATTATAACCTTTAATGGGCTAGCACTGGTTTGTAATCATCCTCTCAAAATGACCTAGTAGATGAAAAATTACCATGTTTGTAATCATCGTTTCACACCATCTACATATGACCCTTCTACACATTATATGATTGAATTTATGGTAGGTCATCCCTTCTATCTAGACCATGATTGATTGTGACATTAGGTGAATAAAGGAAATTTGATAAGGAAGGGATCACTATAAATTTTTCCTCCTCCACCCACTCCATATCCAGTGATTGCCTATTTTTTCTCTTCCAACATTTTATTTTGGAAATTCATTTTGGTAGTTAATTGTACTAATAGTCACAACACACCTGGAAGTCAAATAAATTGTTATATACACTACTAAATTCAATTAACATTGTTTTTTATTGGACTTTACAATAACAAACAATGTAGAGTTCATTAATGTAGTAGTGTATATGATAATTATATGTATAGTGGTGTGGCTATCGATAAAATTAGCTGCTAATGAGTTTTGAGAATAGAAAGTTGGAAGTGGAAAATTGAGAAATCACTAGCTATGGGGCAGATGGAGGAGGACAAACTAGAAACTATCTTCTGCTTATAAATTGTATTTTATTCACCTGTTGTCACAATCATTCATGGGATAGGTAGAGAGGATGACATTTCAAAAATTCATGCATATAATATGTAGAAGGGGTCATGTATGAGATGGTGTGAAGTGATGATGATTGACATGGTAAATTTTCATCTGCCAAGTCATTTTGAGATGATGATGACAAACCAATACTAGCCATTTTAAGGTTATAATCATTAGCAAGAAATATGGGGAAGGAAATTCAAATGTCTCATCATGGAAATTATAAAAATTGTAAGGATGGGGTTATAAGCGTTATGGAAATTCTAAGTGCCAAATTCTAAGGAACAAGCCATATTTGCTTCTCAAAAACTTTATTTGATATATTCTTAAAAAACCAAATACAAATTTTAGTAATCCTAGAATCATGCTTTAAATAAGGTAAAATTGGGGAACTCATGACTTGTACTATAGATAAAAAAACATTTACACTTACCAAAAAATATATGATAAAATTTGACAAACTACATTTAAGCTTAAGCTTAAGGGGATATAATCATTCTTGCCTTCCATATAGATAACGAAAATGATTGTTCTAAGTCTCATGTTGCTTCTCATGTTATTTTATAAACCTTGGTTGGAAAGAAAAATAGGAGGGCTGAAATGTAAGAAATATAGAACATATTGGATTTAACAGCCCCAAATTGGATTTTACTCTGAGGTATTGATTTTTTGAAATCTATTTTGTGAATGTCGACCAATAGATATATATCATGGAGGATGAAAGACGAAGATTAGCCGAATCCCATATGGAGGCTCAGGGATCGGAGGATGTTCATGGTATTTAAATATAATCTTAAATCTCCATACATGTGTGTATATATGGAATTGATTTTTTTATTAACTTTGTGAGTGAAATTAGTTGTTAATAAGTTTCATATTTTAATTTTTAGGAGGCAAGAGGAGAAGGCTTTCTACTCCATCCATGGAGCGTGGCCAAGGTTCAACCGGTCGAGGTATGACTGGTAGCAAGTTGCGGGAAGGGGGTGATATTTATTCCCCCGAAGGCCAGCAATCAACGGCTTCTGGTTCTCAACAGGGTCACTGTGGGTCTGGTTCTCAGCAGCGTCATTCTGGGGTTGGTTCTCAGCAGGGTCATGTTGGAGATGATGTTAACCAACAACATCAAGGTTGCCATCAATTTCAATATTTTTTCATTAAATTTGTACAGCTTTTTTTACACGTGTTTTTTCTAATATACAAAATTTTATATATATTGATGCAGAGGCTGAAAATGTTCGAGCTAGTGGTCAAAAAAGACGCAGGGCAGTGCGCTACATTGAAGAAGAAGGTTGTCAACCCAACACAACTTATTCGACTGAGATTACTGATATACCATGGGAAACGAACATGGCGGAATGCACCTTACAAAGGTGTCAAAGCCTTCATGCAAAATTGCAAAGAGACCTTGAGTCTTTGTCTCTACCTGCTGAGAGTAGACAAAGCCTAGAAATAGTTACACATTCATTGAGTGAAATGGTAAAAGTGTATAAAGACTTGGGGCCAACGACTGATTCGTTTGTACAAGTGATGAGAAAGAGAAAAGAAACAGTGATAGGTCCCAATAAATGGCAGGACATAAAAAAAAGAGTTTCAAGAGATGATGCTAAGTCAATGTTTAATTATAAGGAAGGGCCAAAAAGAAAAATGTTGAAGGTGCAGTATTTCAAGCACCCAGACAAAGCACAATATTTGTATGGTCGACATCTTGTGGCCTTTGGAAGGATTCCATGGAACGATGAGGTTCCTCTTTATTTTGCACAAATATTTTATGCAGAATTTTTTTTGGGTATGAAACCCGACTACAATGACCTTCCTTCAGAATTTTTTGGCACGGGGAGAGGTCGATTATGTCAACGTAAGGGCGCTAAGCGAGATGTGGAGTTGCCTCGCCCTGAGCCGCCATTGGTGAGTCGACCGTCTCGAGTCGAAACCCTGCGATCAGAGATGGATGCGACTTCTCAAATAAGTCGTGAAGCAAGAGATGTTATGATCGAAAATGCTCATAGCGGATTGAGTGGAGTCGATATTGGCTTAAATCGACAAAGAGCACGTGAAAATGCACGTGCCAATTTTTTTTATCATACAGATGAGGAGATTTACAATATGAATGTTGAAGATCTCTAAACATACGCAATAAATTGTCGCAATGGTCTGCAAGACCTAATTTTTCGTGAGGAAGAGGGCACCAGAATGGTATGTGTTAGTGACCTTAGGGTTTGAAATTATATTTACATATACATGTGTACAATTTGTAATAAATACATGTGTATGTACACATGTATACATTTATTTGTATGTGTGCATTAATCTAACAAAAATGTATGATTATATGTTAAAACACCATTTGCAGTTCTCAGGCATGATGCGTGATGAAAATGTTAATATTACGTTCGGGACCTCTGGCTCAAACGATGCAGCTGGGTCTAGCCATCATGATATGTTGGCACATGTATGTTAGTGTTTTTTAAGTGACTCTAAAATAAATAATTGTTGCCACACATGTACATGTATGTATATATATAATTTGATTTTAAATGTTTTAACAAATTCCGATTCCGTCTGATGTTTTTGGGATGGCTGTACCTTCTTCTTCCTTAGGACATATACCTTCTACTTCATTGGGAGATGTACAAGTATGGACAATTTTTCACAAGTTAAAAATTTATGTTACCTCAAAAAGTTCCATTAAAAATTGAGATATATAGAGAGAGAGATCTATATTTTGAGTTATTTAAATTTTTTTGAATTTAGGTTCGTATAGAAGATTTTTTTAATCCGAGGACTCTAGCGACGGAGATAGGAACATCCACAGCATTTGAAAAAGTTGTCTTTAGTTCTTTTTTTTAATATTATTGTTCAAATAAGTTTATATATGTACACGTGCATTTTCATTTGAAAGTTTTTAATTTATATAAATTATTTATGTATATATATATTTATATTTAACTGTACATGTATATTGTACAGGTTACCACTGCAGATGTTTCTATGGCAGAACCTATTCATCAAATGGAGAGGCAACCTTACGAGGTATTGCGTGATTTTTTTGTTATATTTTGTTTTTTACATGAAGTTCTAGATATATATATTCTCATTCATTTTTAAAACTTCAAATTTTAATGTTCGAGTACATGTGCATTGTGTATGTAGGTTTCCTATTTACATGATAGGGAGCTAACCGAGACCCAGAGGCTAGATCCTCCATTTGATGGACAAGATTTACAGTAGATTTGATTTGATTTCAAAATTTAGATGGTTTTAAAATTTGTTAAACTTGATACAGTTTGATACTTGAGTGAGATTTACAATTTTTGGACCTATTTTATTACAATAAGTTTTTTGGACATATTTTTGGACATATGTTAAATGTTTTTGTTGGATAGTTGAATTATAATTGGCATGGCATGTGATATTTAATGTGAAATGTTTTTGTTAGATAGTTGAATTATAATTGGCATGGCATCTGAAGTTTTTAAAACTACATGAATGATAGAATGTGAACCTACATTTGCACATGTGGTAAATTGAAATGTTACTTGTAACAAGACAATCCCCATTGATTTCATTACCGTATATGTTGATTTCTGATTTGATATAATTGCATGTATGATGGTACATTACTTGTAAAGTCATTGGATTAATAGTGTTCATTGATTTCAGTGTTCTTTGGATGGTTTTAGTACTTTTGGCATGTGAATGTGAAGTAATGTTGTCATCTGAATTACATTTGACATGTGATATTTAATGTTCAATGTTTTTGTTGGATAGTTGAATTATAATTGGCATGGCATGTGATATTTAATGTTAAATGTTTTTGTTGGATCTAGTTGAATTATAATTGGCATGCCATCTGAAGTTTTTAAAACTACATGAATGATAGAATGTGAACCTACATTTTCACATGTGGTAAATTGAAATGTTACTTGTAACAAGACAATTCCCATTGATTTCATTACAGTATATGTTGATTTTTGATTTGATATAATTGCATGTATGATGGTACATTACTTGTAAAGTCATTGGATTAATAGTGTTCATTGATTTCGGTGTTCTTTGGATGGTTTTAGTACTTTTGGCATGTGAATGTGAAGTAATGTTGTCATCTGAATTACATTTGACATGTGATATTTAATGTTAAATGTTTTTGTTGGATTAGGTGAATTATAATTGGCATGGCATGTGATATTTAATGTTAAATGTTTTATTGGATCTAGTTGAATTATAATTGGCATGGCATCTGAAGTTTTAAAACTACAAGAATGATAGAATGTGAACCTACATTTGCACATGTGGTAAATTGAAATGTTACTTGTAACAAGACAATCCCCATTGATTTCATTACAGTATATGTTGATTTCTGATTTGATATAATTACATGTATGATGGTACATTACTTGTAAAGTCATTGGATTAATAGTGTTCATTGATTTCAGTGTAAGCGCAAAAAATTATTGACAATGTAGAACGATTTTTGTGTTATAATAATTAAACCTAATAATATTGGAGAGCGAGAGAGACTTGAGGTATGGTGTTTACTACAAGAGTTCGAGCTAAATATTTAAATGGTTTATCTATCTTTCAGAAAATAGTTTAAGATTGATCACAAGAATTAAGAGAATGTCTCGGTCCATCATTGGTATGGCTTATGCTACAACCATGAAGTCTCGTCCCAACACCATAGAATGATCATCCATGTCAATGAATCTTAAGTCTATCTTTCCAAACCATGACCCTACTCTCACATGTGTGCCTTTTATGACACCAGTCACTGCTTTCATCCTTGAGTTGACTGCCTTGAAAGCACTCAACTCTTTCTCGATGCTAGCCTTCCTCTTTCTAAGAGATGAAGCTGCCTTTCGACTTAGGAAGCTATGGGTAGCCTCCGTGTCTATCAAAGCAGAGAACTTTTTCCCATGTACGGTTGTAGACATGAATCTCAAGTCCAAGGAACTTTCATCATCATTCCTCCTCCTTGTCTTGCGCCTTACTTCCGCAATCTTCTTCAACATTTCCTCTTCCAATATGTCTTTCGAACTAGCCCTTGGCTTAATAGTGCTTTTCACATATCTCTTCTCATGAAGCTCCATAGAACAATCCGATCCCGGGTCTGCTTGAATTGGTTCAAGCTCTTTCCTTTTCGAATTCTGTCTAATTGCTCCAATACGACATATATTGACTCCTTCCAAACGAAGTGCACCAATCCTCATAGTGTGGTCGTCTTCTTTTCCAAGTGTGCCAACACATGCATTTTCTTTCTTCAAACCAATAGGTTTCGGATCAAGAAATTCCCTCTTGATCTTATCTTCCATGTTCTTGACTTTAGCCTGCAACGTGGTGCTTCTTTCCTTCAAGTGAGCGCTTTCCATAAAGAGTTCCTGAAGTCTTTGTTCACCTTGTCGTATCTCCATGTCAAGCTTTTCAATTTCAACAGTTTGTCTAGAAAGTCCATCCTTGGAATTTCTTGGGTGAAAAACCAAATGGGTTAAACCAACTTTGGTCTAGTGCATTGGAATTCATTAAAGAATTGGTCATTGGCGCTGCTTCAAGCTAGGGGTGAGCATCGTCACCAACCTACATTGAATATTTTACACTCCCTAGGGTGAATGATACTTTAAATTGATTGACAGTCTAAGACTTTCGAATTTTTCCGAATGCCAAATGATCTTACGAAATTAGTATTTATAATATCCTAGTAGGTCATTTGGTGACAACTTTTACCGGAAACTTGAAACGACTTTGGCATGTGATATTTAATTTGTTAAATGTTTTTGTTGTATTGTTGAATTATAATTGGCATGGCATGTGAAGTTTTTAAAACTTGAGTTTTGGATGGTTTCAATCTACATTTTGCATGTGATATTTAATGAAATTTAAATGTTAAATGTTTTAATGATGCACAATATATAATCAAAAGGGTTTTAAAACTTAAAGTTTTGGATGGTTTCAATTTACAACTTAAAGTTTTGGATGGTTTCAACCTACATTTTCACATATGGTAAATTGAAATTATGTTACTTGTAACAAGACAATCCTCGTTGATTTAATTGTATATGTTGATTTCTAATTTGATATAATTGCATGTATGATGGTACATTACTTGTAAAGACATTGGATTAATAGTGTTCATTGATTTTAGTGTAAGCGCAAAAAATTATTGACAATGTAGAACGATTTTTTTGTTATAATAATTAAACCTAATAATATTGGAGAGCAAGAAAGATGAGGTATGGTGTTTACTACAAGAGTTCGAGCAGGTCATTCGGTGACAACTTTTACTGGAAACTTGAAACAAAGAGAATCTATCTTTGGCTAGGACATCATGTAAGATGCTTGACATAAACAGTAAAATTGTACTTGAAAGCTGAGATTTGGGCAAGTGGGGACAACCACTTGTTATCTCGTCCCTTGGAGGCTAGGCCATATGGGGACCGAATCTGACCTTACAAAATAAAGTGAAATAATTTGTACCATATGGTCGGAGAACATATACAAGAACAATTAATATACAAGAAAAATTAATTTCATTCTATAATATATATATATATACAATACATATAACATTTTTAATCAATGCACATGTATAGAAAAACTACTTTCAGTTGATACTAGAGCACGTGCTTGTACCCAAACAGTTTGTAACATCTGCAAACCACAAATAACATAAGCAGCTCAATTTTTAGTTGAGTACTGAAAGGTCTAAAACATATTTAATCCAAAGATAATAAATTGTTGGACACTTCACTCAAAAAAATTCTAATGGAATTCCATCATCAATAATCCGTTCATGATCGGATTTTGACATTTTCCATTTCTTAATTTTTTATTTTTTCTTTGATTGAACTTCTATCAACTTTATGCGTGCTGCACACACCAAGTGACTATATTGACAACTTATGGAATCGGGTTCATAGTCTTCAAAGTAAACAAAGTCTCCACTTTGACGAGTTTGTTTGAAAAAATAACCTTTCAGTATAATAGACCCTTTGTCATACTGAAATCCGTGATCATTATAGTCTTGTAATAATTTCATTTTTTGTTCAGTGCAACGCATCAAATAATACTTCACCTTTTCATCGTTGTCAATAGGTGCAATTACAGCAAAAACATCTCCTGCACAATAAAATAAATTTAACATTTAATTATGCATATTTAAATTTATTTGTAGATCTTTAAATCATTAAAAAGTAATTCAAATGTTACCTTCTCTAACAAGATCAGAAACTCAATCACCATCGGATGATATTGTAGTTTCCTCTGATTCCATTTCTTCAAACATTGCAACAAACATTTTTCCCTTTGTATTTAGCTCTGTATGTTTCCAATCGTTCACATACATTTTGTTTTCACAGACGTCATTGGATTTTGTGTTGTCTATGCAAACATCACAAAAACAAGAATATTTTATTTTATCCAATGCAAACACATTTGTGGACAATTTTGTTTGAATTGAATGCAATTTTCGAGTCCCTTTTATTGTTCCAACGTCATTTCCAATTGATCTATTTACGTCTCCGATTCCAATATGCCAGAAAAACCTTTATATGGAAAATTAAAAAAAGAATTTGTAATCAAAAAACAATTGAAAATAATCATTGCATGATAAATGTAAATTGTTTAAAATTAGATTTCCAATATAAATTAAATTGAATGTACCTTTTCACTTCTCTTGATGGGTTAATCTCATGGCTTAGAGCATTGTTGCAACATTGAACAACTTCTTCAGCATTCATAAGTCGGTGTGCAGAGTGGTTCATTTGATATCTTTGAAGTACTCGTTTTATGCATGCTCCTGCACCGTCATGTTCTCCTTTTCCATGGCCAGTTTCAAAGAAATTCCAACAATTTTTAATGCATGTTTTCTTATGAAGACGACACAACCAAAAAAATGATCGTGCAGATTTGAATTGACCTGCGCATCCGTCTGACCATATCCAATGTTCATTGAATGTTATTCCACGATTTTTCAATGAATCATAAATTCTTCCAAAACAATGTTGTACAAAACATGTATCATGTGTACGATCGTCATTGATATAAAAATGATATTCTTTAATGATATGTCGATTTTCACTCGTGCTTTCTATATGATCGACATTTTGTTCAGCATGTCTATATAGAATATGGACGAGCATGGAGACTTGGTCAGAGTGATAGTATTCACTCTGAATTTCTTTTTGTGGAACAAATGTGTAGTTTTCTGCAAAATAAATCACTGACAAAATGGTTCCTGGTGGAAAAAATTCACGAGATTTTTTGAATTGCAAGTCTTTCCATCGAGCTCTATGGGAATGCTTGGTGTATTTGTAAATTTTTGCTTCAAACTTTCTCAAAAAGTCTATTAGAAAAATTTCGTCTTCTCGTAATTCGATTCTTTTAACACTATCTGCACCTTGAATCGATGTACTGATATATTCATATATCTTCCATTTCACTTTCATGTTGGACAATGATTGATCATTTATATCAATACGATATTTGTTTTGAAATTTAGTCAAATTTCCACAATCATCGCATTTTTACCACCAACACATTTCTTTTTGTAAAATAGTTCATCGCTTTCTCTTTCACATAGAATTTGAGATATGAATTCACGGATAGTGGAAGGAGGAGGTGAATCCTTCCATAATGTTCTACCGAAATCAAGGAATGTGTCATAATATAACTCAAATTTCACATGATAACGGCAACAACAAGTGTCGCGTACGGTGATAGGTTTTACATACCATGGTTTTTGTTGAACAAAAGCACTGAGTGAAACTTGAATTTGACGATTCTCTTCTTTGAACTTGTTGAATAAATCTATTTGAGTGGTTTCCAAGAGATGTTTTTTCATGTTCTTCGTATTGATTTCGTGCTATTCTTCTTCGCATCACATGTCTTGCAGTCGGTGAAACACGCGAATTGTTCTTCCAATATTCATATATTATTTTTTTAACATCTTCTCCAAGTCTATCTTTGTATGGTTGCCTACAAATAGCTCTCCAACAAGCGAGTTCATCATTTACGTCTATTTGCAGTCGAAATTTTCGATGTTTTTGCAGAGTTTTTCGCGAGGTTCCCAGTGCTCGTGCCATAGATGTTAGATTCAAACGATTCTCTTGAGTACTTGGTGAAACCATTTCCATTTGTATTCCTCTACGTATATTTGAAACATCTTTATCTCTAGATCTCTTAATTGACTCTATAGCACTACTCATATTTTTTATCACCTCTTCTTTCATTTTTTTTTTTATCTTTGGTTGATTTTCGAATACCCAATAGTGTCGTCGCTTCTTTTAATTTCCTTGATGATAGGAGACCTTTCAACATTTGAGCTTGAACTGTCACTTGCTCAGTTTTGAAAAACATTTCAAAAATTTTATCGACACAATATCGTATAACATGGTCAGGTTTTTTATCTCCATATGTGTGAGTGTCGACATTTTCTAACATCTCATTATCGATAGTGATTTCATCTGTACATATTCGAAAAAATAGTACATATTAAATAAATAACTAAATTAATAAATATGTCAATAAATATTAGGAAAATTTTAAATATATCAATAGATCATAATATTTACATTTACATACCCGATTCAATTTCTGCTTGAGGTTGATTTTCTTCTTCAATATTTTGGGGAGTATCTCTGTCTGTTTACATTAAACAAAATATTTTTCAAACTAGTTCATCAAATAAAAATTAAGCTTCACATTTTACATTGGGAAAACTTTAAAAATATATTAATAGATCATAATATTTACATTTACATACCTGCTTCAATTTCTGCTTGAGGTTGATTTTCTTCTTCAATATTTTGAGGAATATCTCTGTCTGTTTACATCAAACAAAATATTTTTCAAACTAGTTCATCAAATAAAAATTAAGCTTCATATTTTACATTATAAAATTTTAAATATATATCAATAGATCATGTAATATTTACATTTACATACCTGCTTCAATTTCTGCTTGAGGTTGATTTTCCTCTTCAATATTTGAGAGAGCTTCTAACTTTCTTTTGCGATATTGTCTCGTCTCTTCTCTACGTTCCTCAGGCTTTCTTTTTCGATCATATTTTCTCACATAAGTCTTCGATTTCCCATGATAATAGGGTATGAGGTTCAAAAAATTAGACAATAACTCAATTACAAACAATATCAAAAAATATTTAATTTAAAAAAATATTTTCTAAAAAATACGTAATCCAATCCAAAACACGTACATACCTCTAAGAAAAATCACACCGCCTCCAAGAAATGTCTTCCAAAAAAATTCTTTAAATCCAAAATTTGAAGAAAATTTTTGAACAAAGAAGCTCAAGAGATTTATTTCAACACAAAACACGTACATACCTCCAAGAAAAATCACGCCGCCTCCAAAAAATGTCTTCCAAAAAATTTCTTTAAACTCAAACTTTAAACATCCAAGAAAAATCACGCCGCCTCCAGAAAATGTCTTCCAAAAAAGTTTTTTAAACCCAAACTTTGAAGAAAAGTTTTTGAATTCAAACCAAGTTGTAAAATGAAATGAAGTGCGAAATGTGCGAAAATTGTGAATCATTTCGCGGCAATTTATATTGACGTGAAATATGTGTTTTGTAGGGGGCTCCACAAAAGTTTCTGGCCGACGGAGAATTACACAATAGTTTTGCCGAACCTTTGATAAGAAGTTCGGCTGAACTATTAAGACGTTATTTTTAACGACTCGTAAGCGGAAAACATAGTTCGGCCGAACTAACGCGTCACCAATTACGCAAAACCAGGCTCTGAAAACGGTTCTGCAACTTTGGATTGATTAAACTCCATGAAAGGTTGTTAATTAACTGTCGGAACCAAGACAAGCATTTTCAGAATTGAATCTACTTTCAGGAAATATAAATTTTATGGAATTTCGTAAAATTTTATTAATTTTAATTATTTTTCTAATAAAATGAGTGCAAACAATTTCTGAGGGTCATCGTGATTCGGTGAAATCAAAATTTTGTGTCTCCCAAAATACATTGTAAAAACAATTGAAAAAATTATGGGGCATTACATTGGTCCGTTGACTCTAATGGGTAGCTTTTAGATTTTTAGTTTATAACTTATATGTTAAGAAATTTGTTGCCACGCGAAACATATCAAAAATACGCAGTTTTTCGTATTGGACCAGTTCAAAAAATTCTAGTAATTATGATATGCATCCATTGTCTTTGTAAATATGACGAAACCAAAGTAGACTCTGTCTAGATTGTTGTAACACATTTTGTTTTTTCAAAAACACAAATTTTCAATGAATACAACGTTGCGACATAACATGACTTCTTATGAATTCTTTGATTGTTAAGAAACACACACTCAAAGAAACGCTAAGTTGACATATCAAATCTGCATAAAATTTTTTCAAAAAATAAGTAATAGAAAGCTAACAAAATTTCTCACAACTTTTATTTTTATCGTAAAATGAAATTCTACACAGAATTTTTTTTATAGTTTGCAAAAAGTTCAAGAACCGAAAAAAATGAAAAAAATTTCTCAAAAAAGGGCAAAAAGTGTAACCCAGCTTCACATTCAATCGTCTCTTTCCGAGCTAGATCAAATCTACATATTTAGAGCCACATCCACTTTTGGTATATAAGTGGTGTTGAGGAATCAATAATTTGGAGGATATATGGAATAATAGTGAAGGTCAATGTGTTGTGATGATTTGCAAAAAAATTGAAAATTTCTTTTAAAAAATATATTTGAAAATTTTAAAAATGTAATTTTTTTGTTTGATGCTGGTAGTTTTTGACCACTCAAAATTTTTCTTTTGATTCAATTATTTTTCTAGTATCTGAATTAACAATTATAGAAGGCTTTTGTGTTTGGTACTTGACCAAAAAACTAATGATTATGTCATTGAAAAAAAAAAGTGTGCTATCATACAAATATATGAGCCATACCAATTCATATGGGTTGGTTCAAGGTATTATGTTTTCCTCTTTTTTTGTGCAATACTATGATATGCTCTTGGATCTTTTCATCCTTTGTTTGACACGAGAAATTCAAATAACTGGTCCTTCATAGATGCTAAATTAATTTATTACATAGTAGGATATAAAAGTGGAGATGAGACATTCTATAATATTGTATTCTCATTATATTGACAAGGTGCACATTATTTTTAGATTCACTCACGAAGAGACAAGAGATATTATCTAGCACTACCTTATAGGAAATATAGATCCAAATAATGAAAACATGGTTGGTTACAACAACAAAAAGTGATGTTTATTATGTGCCATTTTATCTTATTTGATTGGTGTAGGGTCCATAACCTATTTCCGTGAAGCAACAATTCATACACATGAGCTTCTTGATCTCCTTGTCAAATGTGAAAATAAAATTCAAACATGTATAAAGATTGGTTTGAACTACAACATGACGATAAGGTGTCTTATGTCTCTTCATATGAAAAGGAGAATAATATGCATAAATAAAATACTCAGTAAATTTAAATTTCTTGGTTATATTTGAATATTATTCTAAAAATTTATGTTTTGAAAATTAGGTTTCCTCCTATTATCTTATATACATCTAAGGGAATTGGAGGGCTTGGAATGCTAAAATATGGTCCATAATATAATCCCAAAAAGTACCTATATTATATTGAATAAATGGATGTTGGATTTACACACTTATATAGTGGTATGGGCCATGAGGAAGATCAACTTATTCTAGATCTGTATCAATACATACACATAGGTGTAGGAAATTTGTCTCTAGTTGAAGATGTTTAAAAGTGCAAGTTCAAATTTTTTTAATGAGATATAAATATGGTCTATGGTATCCCTAGGAGAGTGAATTAATAGGCTCTCAATGTGTTTGGGATTAATATGTTTTGAAGAGTAAGGAAGCACCGATCATAATAAATGATTAACTCTTGAGGATATTGAGTTATGATTTCTACTAGATTATGTTTATAGTTATTGAACCTACTCTATTTACAACACTTCTTATACTTGGATATTACAATATTCATGGGACATAAGTATTCCTCAAATTAATACTCTCTTTCAAAAATATAGACACACATTGGCTTATGAAAAAGGTTGGAGGGTACGAAAAGACTTAAAATAGTATGAAGGGCTGAAACAAATACCATTTTTTTGGACTAATTAGTGACATGATAGTAAGATATGGAATTTGAATAATTATTGAACATATCTTATTCAAGGCCTTGGTGGAGTGGAAGGTATTCTGGAGCCAATAGAGAATTGGTCTAGTGATAATATTAAATCCAATACCCCACATGAGACACACATACATACTGATGGTCATGTTTTTAGACTCTAGTAATTCAACTACCATTCCGTAGCAACCCAAAGATAATGTTTTGAAGCAAGGAAACACTATTTCATGTGGAAATTGTAATAAAAAAAATATTAAGTTGGAAACTCATATTTTTATACATATCATTTCATATAATACAATTTATGTAGTTGAAATTATTATAGTTGTACTTGATATTATTTAGTATTGTAACTAACATATGTAACTTTGTGTTTTCATATTAGATGAACATGAACATTGTATGACATATTTTTAATTTAGTCGCAAAACCATACAAATTAATTTATGTTGAATAATAATAAACACATAAAATGAATATAAAACTACTAAATTAGTATTTTATATTGATTGATGATGGACATAAATAACATGAATATACGACTACTAAATTAGTTGTCTTTAATGATTATTAATGAAACTAAATGAAATAAATATAAACTAATAAATCAGTGATTTATTTAATGAATATGAAACTACCAAAAAAATATAAATGACTATTGTATATGATAAAATTTTGAGTACATGTGACGACTAAATTTTTCATATATATGACTATTAGTAGCTAATTCACAGTATCTTACAACACGACCAAAATTTAATCATATTTCTTTGGTCATTGATGGGTTTTGAATAATGTCTAAAATTTTCATATATATCACTATTAGTATCTAATTTACGGTATCTTATAATGCAACCAAAATTTTGGTCATATTTCTTTAGTCATTAATTTCTTTTCTTGGGTGATCACATGGTAGTACATTTTGTTGTGTATTTGGCCATTAAGTTTGGAAATTAATGACTAAATCAATGACTAAATTATGACTAAATATACAATTAGATGATAAAATTGAGACAACCAATTAACGACTTAGCTACAAATGATGAAAAGTTGGTTGTGTTATAAGATACTGTAAATTACCCATTATTGGTCACCGACTAAAAAGTGGTCGTTTATATGCAAAGTTTACTCATTTATTTAGTAACTAATCAACCATTTTTTACTGGTAATATGCATGTATTTAATGTATGTGAAGTATGAATAAGAATGTGTGATTTTATAAGTTTATGCATTTAATTAATTCAATACAAGTAGGCATGGTTCTATAATTATATGCATATATTAGTGCATTTGGAAGAAATGGAAAAATATACATGCATTTATAGGTATGCACATTTGTATAATGCATTGGAATAAAAACAAAAAGATTTTAGTTGTAAATTCTATTATTAACGAATGTAATGTCATTGGTAAAAAAAAGAATAGTTTTTTTCTTGAGGGAACAACTAGATTACGACACATGGTCTGGAAATAAGAAGGATAAGTAGAACAACAATACCATGGTCAATAAAACTTGTTTACATTTTTATTAAAATAATTAAAGGTATGGTCTTTCAAATTTTAATTAAGGTGTCGCATGTGGTAAATAGTTATGGGTTGTACTTTGATGGGACCAACCCTTCTTAAACTCTGTGTTTTAATCAATAATTAGTGTATTATTAATACGATGATTTTTTTTATCGGGTTCTCGTGATTTGTAATTGATATTGGTTTGTTTGTCGATTTTATAACTCATACTGGTGGTAGGTGTGAGGAGGACACCTTTTTCGTCCTCGGAATTCACTATCCCGCCCTTACCTACGTGCTTTACCTCTGTTCATTTGTCATCTTCTTCTTTACTCTTCGGTGGCTATGAGGGCTTTTCGACTATTCCTCTGTGGTTGTAATGACTCCTTTCTTGGTGGCACTTTGACCTGTAAGTGGTCACGACTCCTATTTTCTTTACTAGGCGCTACCTCTAGACTTTAGTTGTGGCTATGCTCTGCTAGCTAGGTTCCATCGCTGTGATGACTCTATTTATTTTTCTCATGTTGCCAATGAGCTCAAGGGTTCCGAGGCCTGGTTCTCTGTTGCCTGTAAAAGGGTTCCTCTACCCTGAAAGTTTTATGGGTGCTATTTATGATTGTAATCTCTTGAATGCATTCGTTTTGGTGTTGTTTTATCCACTCACTATATGTATCATGTTAGTTAACTAGTTACTTGGCTATGGTTTATCAGGTCGCATCCATCATGGGTCTCGACATTAGACCTCAATTCATCAGTTGCACAAAGGTAAGTCTTCTTTCTTTGCTTCAACTTTCCTGTTGTTTTTTCCTCGTTATACTAAGGGTTTTTCTCCTTCTGAGCAGGGTTCCCTTGTTGGTTGGCGACCGATCAATTCCTTCCTTCGGTCCAATGCTACTCTTCTGGTAAGCTAAAATTATAAACCCTCACCCTTTCTCCTATGTTTCAAGGTTTTTAACCTTTTCGCAATTCTTAATGTTTGGGTATTTCTATTGCACGTGATCTGTTGTCACTCTAGGCATGGTCTCTGATTCCAGCGACGCTAACCAAAATAGGTAGGGTCTCTCCCTGTAGTCGCTTCCAGTAATTTGGGTTTTTTTACGGGTGTGAGCCTCTGCTCGATGTTCAGTCATCCTCTATTTTGATTCTTCTGTTAGTTGTTTAATAGGAATATATTTTTCTTTGTAATCAGTTCTGGGATTTATTTGTGGTCACGCTCTTGGTTTATCAATCAGGGTTTTTAACCTTCGGTCCTGGTGTTTTTTACTGGTTGTATAGTTTCTATGCTGGGGTTTCGAACCCGGTTCTTTATTCAAACATGAAATATTTCTTTTTGTACTTGTAAAACAAACTACTTGGACAATATTTTGAAATGAAAACTGGTTATTTCAGTTGGATGGTACCTGTGACTTGTGTGTTCTCTTTGTTTTGATGCTCAGCGTGTTCCTTTAACTGGAGATCCCTTCTCGCTGGTGAATGTCTCGGCTTGTTAATTCTGTTGTTACTTCAACACCCATGAAAATAATTTATTTTTCCAGTTCTTGCTACTGTTTGCACATGCATTCAATTTATCATGAAAATGAAAAGAAATTGTATTTAGCTATGGATGGAGTTCAGATGGTTTTTGTAAAATCTCTTAAAATGATTTTATTTTATTTTCTGCTATGATAAAAATCAACTTACAATGTATCATTTTTCCCTTTTTGTATGATTTGTTAAACAAAGTTTTTTTTGAACTGTCAACAGTTACATGTAGTTACATTGGGTAACTGTTAATTCCTGTTCACCTAAATTAATTTTAAAAAAGTAACTAAAAAAAAAAAATTAAAATGAAATTAAAACATAACTGGTTGTTAAGTTCTAAAACCTAGAAACTAAGGAAATTAAAAAGAGAACTCAGGTAAAATGACCTGTAAACCTGTGAGACAAACACTGTTGTTTTTGTTGACCCTAAGCTGGATGCTCCTCCATCACGCTCTCGGGGTAACGAAATTTCATGTCTCCGTTCCATGAGTTCCTCCACTGAATGTCCTGCGCGTTGTATCTGGGCCGCGTCAAGCCACGAACTGTCCTCAATGGGACGGTTCTTCCACTTGAAAAGGTACTAAAGGTACTCTTTTCTGTGAGTTCGCTTAGCCATCTGTGTGTCGAGAATTCTCTCGATCTCAAGGGTCTGAGCCAAAGGCATTTGTGTCATCCATGAACCACTTTTTGTCTGGGTGTCCTGTTCTGGCCGTGTCGCACTGTCATCTTCAGGATTGGCAGTGTATGGAAACAGATCTGCCATGTTGAAGACATACAATATGCCTATTCCTGGAGGTAGCTATAATTCATAGGCATTCACATAGAATTTACGCAAAATTTTGCAAGGGAATTTTTTTTAAAACTTCAATTTGTTGTACTTACTCTTAGGGAACCTTTCTTTGCGTAAATGTGCGAGAACTTCTTCTCCCACCTAAAACTGTATCTCCCACCATTTTAGATCTACTTGCTGCTTATACCTCTGGCTGTTGTCCTGTAACTTAGATTTTACTTGCTCATGTAGGTCATTCATTTCTCTGGCGAAATATTCCCCGTCAACACTCCTCGTTTCTAATTTTCCCCGATCTCGTAACTCATGCACTCCATGAGGATGCATGCCATACAAGATCTGAAAAGGACTGTATCCTGTGCTTCTATTCAGTGAATCATTGTAAGCAAATTCTGCCAGGGCAAGTACATGATTCCACATTCATGAATTTTCTCCAATAAAACTTTGTAGTAGGTTTCCTAAGCTTCTGTTCACCACCTATGTTTTCCCATCAATCTGTGGGTGATAAGCGGAGCTGAAGTTCAATCATGTATCCAAATTCTTCCACAAGGTACGCCAGAAATGTCCTGTGAACTTCACATCCTTGTTGGAAATAATGGACTTAGGAAAACCGTCTAGTCTGACAATCTCTATGAAAAATAGGTGTGCTACGTGAGTAGCATCACTGGTTTTTTTACACGGAATGAAATGTGCCATTTTTGAGAACCAGTCCACTATCACCATCATAGAATCATAACCGCGCTGTGTTCTGGGTAGACCTAAGACAAAGTCCAAGCTGACTGAATCCCACGGTCTACTCAGAATAGGTAGTGGTGTGTAGAGTCCTATATCCCGACTGTGTCCTTTCGCCAACTGGCACACTTTACATCTGGTTACAAATCGTTGCACATCCCTTCTCATCTTCGGCCAGTAATAAAAGTGACTGAGCTGATATAGGTTCTTATCAATACTGAAATGTCTGGAAAGACATCCGCTGTGTTTCTCCTAGATGATGTTCTCCCTCATCGAATAGTCGGGAATACATAGTTGTCCTCCTTTAAAAAACAGTTTCTCTTGTAATTTATAGTCCAGGCATGGACTATTATTTCGCAACAAAGGATTCTGGTAGGCTTCATAAACCTCCTTGAAATCTGCATCTATTTGATACAAATCTTTCAGGTGTTCAAATCCCAGCACTTGTATCGTACTCTCCTGTAAGAAAAAAGATCTTCTGCTTAGCACATCTTCTACCTTGTTGGCATGTCCACTGATATGCTTCAATACAAATAGGAAACTCTTCAAGTACTCAACCCACTTTGCATGCTTGTGGTTCAGCTTATGTTGCTGCATAACATACTGCAATGAAAAATTATTAGAAAACAAAACAAATTCATTACCCAACAAATAGTGTCTCCAATGCTTCAGTGCTTGGACGACAACATAAAACTCCTTGTCATAAGACGAGTACTTTTGCCTGCTTTTATTCAACTTTTCACTGAAATAGGCAGCAGGTTTGTCTTCCTGGCTGAGTACGGCCCCAATGGCTGTACCACTGGCATCACAACAAACTTGGAACAGTTTGTTAAAATCAGGCAACCTCAAAATCGGTCTTTTAGTGATCTTCTTCTTCAAGATCTGGAAGCTTTTTTCTGTCGCTTCAATCCAACAGAAAGGTAGACTTGCCTTTTTTATTATATCCAACATAGGTGCGTAGATCTCACTAAAATTCCTTATGAACCTACGATAGAAACTTGCCAACGCATGAAAAATATGAATCTCAAACAGGCTCTTTGGGGATGGCCAAATAACAATAGCTGCAACTTTCTCTGGGTCCATCTTCAGCTCATTCTTTTTAATCACAAGGCCCAAATAAACTAATTCCTTTTGAAAAAAGGAACATTTTTCCAATTGATCAGCAACTTGTTTTTCTACAACTTCTCCAGCACACTCTGAACATGTCGGAAATGTTCTTCTTTAGTCTTACTGAAAATCAATATATCATCAAGATATACAATTATGAAATTTATGATGAAATCTTTCAAAATTTCGTTCATCAGACGCATAAAGGTACTAGGGGCGTTACTTAATCCGAATGGCATCACGAACCACTCATATAGTCCTTCATTAGTTTTGAAAAAAAAATTCCATTCGTCCCCTTCTTTGATTCAGATTTGGTTGTATCCACTCTTTAGATCAATTTTCGAGAAATACGCTACTCCACTTAAGTAGTCCATCATTTCATCCATTCGTGGCAATGGGAATCTGTACCTGATGGTAATATTATTGATGGCTTTCGAATCTATGCATGTTCGCCACTCTCCTCCTTTCTTGGGAGCTAAAACCATCGGAACTGTGCAGGGACTTAAACTCTCCCTTATCAATCCCTTATCCAGCAATTCTTGTACTTGTTTTCTAATCTCTTCGTTGTCCTTAGGACTAATTCGGTATGCTGCCTTGTTTGGTAAACTAGCTCCGGGTATAAATTCTATGTGATGATTGATACTTCTCTTAGGAGGCAATTTATCTAGAAAATAATCCACTACAAAGTCGTTGAACTCCTACAACACGTCCTGAATTTCCTCAGGAAAATATGCAATTATCGTGTATAACAACACTGTTTTTGGCCTCCTTACCACAAAATATTTTATCTCATTTTCTTCGATCTGTTTCAGAAATTCATTTCCTCCCACCAAAAATTCTTTGACTCCACTAGATTCTACTGTCTCTTCCTCCTTGATGGGTACAAGCATGTGCTTAATCCCATCTTTGACAAAGTTGTAACAGTTTGTCTTTCCGTCATGCACTACCTTTCTGTCATACTACCATGGTCTTCCTAGTAGTATGTGATACATTTCCATAGGCATAATATCACAAACAACCTTATCCCTGTACTTTCCAATATGGAACTCAACCTCACATTGTTCATCAACTAACGGTCGATGTCCTTTTTATAACCATGACACCTTGTAAGGAGTGGGGTGCTTCAACCTCTTCAATCCAAAATTCTCCACCATCTCTGTGGCAACTAGATTATCTGTACTCCCACTATCGATAATCCGTTTGCAACATTTTCCATGTGACTTACAAACTGTCCAGAATAATGCTTTCCTTTGAGTTGGGTCATCTATCTCCTTTGTTGGTTTCAGCAGTACCTTATTCAAAACTGAGGCTTCCTCTGTCTCCGGTACATTCTCTATCTCTTGGGGTGGTACCACTACTTCCTCTAGCTGAGCAACATATGCTCCTCTTGTTCCAGCATGTTCACCTTCAGGACACTCATAGGATTTGTGCCCCCATTTGTGGCACTTGTAACACTGGATGGCAGCTCCTCTGCCTCTGCCATTACCTCTTCCGCGCTGGTATGGAATTCCTTCCCTAGTGCTACTCTCCTTCTCTGATGTCCCTGAAGCCCTCGAACTGCTACCTTAATCATTTGGGTTGGCAGCTCTACCTCTGCCAAAATTTCGTCCTTTCCCTCTTCCAGATCCTCCTCATCTTCTGGCATTTTGTTTCCTATTTATCTTCTCCTCTACCTTCAAGGCACTTTGATAACCCTCATCTATGGTTCTAGGTAAAAGAATACTTATCTCATCCAATATTTCCCACCTTAAACCATTTACAAAACTTGTTGTTTTTTCTGGGGTGTCTTCTATGTAACCTGCTCTCAGGTTCAACCGATAGAATTATTCGGTGTACTCTTTTACTATCAGTCCCTTTTGTTTCAGATTTTGTACCTGCCTGTACATAGCAATTTGATAGTCCTTGGGTAAAAATTTACCCTTCAACTTGGCTTCCATCTTGGTCCATTTTTTGATAGGCTGCTTATTCAACCTCTTCCTCTCTGTTTGTATACTATCCCACCATAAGGTTGCATGCCCTTTCAACCTAGTGGCAGCAAATTTAACTCTCTTATCTTCCATGATCTCCTCATAATAAAAATACTTATTCAGCTCACTGAGCCAATCCAATAGTACCTCTGCTGACAAACTTCCATCATAATTCGAAATCTCATCCTTTGGCTTACCATTAGCCAGTAAGACTGATTTCAACAACCTAATCCTAGGCCCTTCTCCATCTAATCTATCTGTTGTCTCTGCAACTTTCTCATCACTATCATCTCCTCCATCAGGATCCCTTATTCTTCCTACTTCTACTGCCTCCAAACGGGCGTTTAGGATCCTAATCTCCTCTCTCGGTCCTTCATCCGCTACTCTCCGAATAGCTCTCCCATGACCTCATCTTCCAACTTCCATTTCAAAAACACTCAACCGACTCTGATACCAAAAATGATGGGACCAAGCCTTCTTAAACTCTGTGTTTTAATCAATAATTAATGTATTATTAATATGATGATTGTGTTTATCAGGTTCTCGTGATTTGTAATTGTTATTTGTTTGATTGACGATTTTATAACTCGTACTTGTGGTAGGTGTGACAAGGACACCTGTTCCATCCTTGGAATTCACTATCCCGCCCTTAGCTATGAGCCTTACCTCTGTTCATTTGGAATTTTCTTCTTTGCTCTTCGGTGGCTGTGAGGGCTTTTCGACCATTCCTCTGTGGTTGTAATGACTCGTTTCTTGGTGCTGCTTTGACCTATAAGTGGTCACGACTCCTATTTTCTTTACTGGGTGCTACCTGTAGTATTTAGCTATGGCTCTGCTTTGCTAGCTGGGTTCCATCGTTGTGATGACTCTGTTCATTTTTCTCACGCTGCCAATGAGCTCAAGGGTTCCAAGGCCTGGTTCTCTGTTGCATGTAAAAGGGTTCCTCTGCCCTACAAGTTTTATGGGTGCTATTTATGATTTGTAATCTCTTGAATGCATTCGTTTCAGTGTTTTTTTATCCACTCATTTTATATATCATGTTAGTTAACTGGTTACTTGGCTATGGTTTATCAGGTCGTAGCTGTAAAGGGTCTTGGCATTCAACCTCAATTCGTCAGTTGCACAAAGGTAAGTATTCTTTATTTTCTTAAGATTTACAGTTGTTTTTTCCTGGTTATACTAAGGGTTTTTCTCCTTGTGAGCAGGATTCCCTTGTTGGTTGGCGACCGATCATTTCCTTCCTTGGGTCCAATGCTACTCTTATGGTAAGCTAGACTTACAGACCCTCACCCTCTCTCGTCTATTTCAGGGTTTTTAACCTTTTCACACTTCTTAGTGTTTGGGTATTTCTATTGGAGGTGATCTGTTGTCACTCTAGGCATGGTCTATGATTCCACCGACGCTAACCCAAACAGGTAGGGTCTCTCCCTGTAGTCGCTTCCGGTAATTTGGGTTTTTTTACGAGTGTGAGCCTCGGCTCCCCATTCAGTCATCCTATGTTTTGATTCTTCTATTAGTGGTTTAATAGGAATATATTTCGGTTTGTAATAAATTCTAGGATTTATTTGTGGTCACACTCTTGGTTTATCAATCGGGGTTTTCAACCTCCCATCCTGGTGTTTGTTACTAGTTTTATAGTTTCTATGCTCGAATTTCGAACTCGGTTATTTATTTGAACATGAAATATTTCTTTTTGTACTTGTAAAACAAACTACTTGGACAATGTTTTGAAATGAAAACTGGTTATTTTAGTTGGATGGTGCCTGTGACTTGTGCGTTCTCTTTGTTTTAATGATCGACGTGTTCCTTTAACCGGAGATCCCTTCTTGCCGGTGAATGTCTCGGCTTGTTAATTTTGTTGTTACTTCAACACCTGTGAAAATAATTTATTTTGCTAGTTCTTGCTACTATTTGCACATGCATTCAATTTATCATGAAAATGAAAAGAAATTGTATTTAGCTGTGGATGGATTTCAGATGGCTTTGTAAAATCTCTTAAAATGATTTTATTTTATTTTCTACTATGATGAAAATCAACTTACAATGTATCATTTTCACCTTTTTGTATGATTTTTTAAACAATTTTTTTTTTAACTAAAACCTGTGAGACAAAAACTCTTGTTTTTGTTCACCCTGAGCTGGATGCTCCTGCATCATACTTGTTAATGCATGGAAAATTAAAATACTAGAGATGACTTTTACTTAAATATTTAAGTTTCGATAAATTAATATTTTACATAATTATGGTGTCAGGATTCACAAATGATAGTGGTTGTAGGAAAGCATCCTGACTCATGTAAAGAGTGGATTGATAGCTTCTAATCTGTCCCATTTGCAACAACATGTAAAGAGTGGATTGATAGCTTCTAATATGTACCATTTGCAACAACTAAAAAGTGTATTATAACTAATACTATTGGAGATGATAAGGTCTATATGTATAATTATTGTTACATGGTGAATGTAATACCATCAAATGCATTTTATAAGGGCTAAAAACAAACATTTCACGTGGAAACTATAATTGAAGAAATGTGGGGTAGAATGTTTGGGAAACGTGACATCATGAGAATGTATTGAACTCGATTTAATTATGCTCAAATTAAGGATGAATTTTGGTTATACATTTTCAAAAGTGGACAAATGATGGGCTTCCTTGATTCCATTGAGTGGGTGATTAACTCTCTCATGAAATTTTTATTAAAATAAACTTTTTTGGGTTTTCCCTTTAGGGTTTATATGGTATATCAATGTTTATGTACGGGTTTTTTCTATTTTTTATCTTGTTGATATTTCTACATTGCATGACATTGAAATTTGCAACATTCAATTTATTATTAACAAGTGTGATTAAATGAACAATGTTAATGATGAAAAGTCGTAAAAGAAAAGATTATGTTAATAAGTAATCTTAATGGTTGTTACTTTATGAAATTTTATATTCTTTTTATAATTTTAATTCATTTAATTATATTAATTATATAATTTTATTATGATTTGAGTATGAGATAATTTATTTGGGAATATTACATGTTGATAAAATTGGTAAAAAAAAGTAATTTTATGCATTTTGTACGAAGTACATTAAGGGATATTACACCAAGACCAAGACATTATCTGCAATGTAGTATGAGAGAGATGTTGTCCCATAACATTACATTTAAAAATCATAAAATAATGCTTACATTAACAAATTAAAATTTAGTAAAAAAAAAAAAAATGAATGTTTAGCCACAAAATAATTATGTTTACATCTTACTTTTACATCGGCTTTATATATAGATAAAATTGTTGAAAGTAAATATGAATATAAAATATTTGGGAATAAATACTAATTTACTATTGAGTAATAGATAGATATGTAATTCCTTCACTACCTAAAAATAACATTATTGATATTAGAATTATAGCTTATTTGTATTATTTGAGAAAAAAATATATTTACTATCATTTTTTCAATATTGATTATTTTTCTTATATTTAAATTTTACATTTTGAGGGATATGTAATATATTCCACTCTTAATATGGAGTATATATATAATATATAAAATTTAGAAATTATTAATAATAAAAAATAGTTTAATATGTGTTATATATCAATTATAATGCTACTGTGTCCATGCTTGAGTCATTGGATCAATTGTTAGACGATTGAAATGTTTTAGGCCATGAGATTCACAAGTAAATAGTTTTTTATATGTGTTTTATAATGTTAATTGTTTTCATTTTAATAAGTTATATTGAATTTAAGTTTTGGTGACTTTTAATTTAAAATTTTGTTATTAAAATTTTGTTAGATTTTGACCTCAATTTAACATTTTGGCTATGTCAAATTACACAAAAATAAAATTAAAAGTAAATTAAACAAAAATATTGACATAACGTAATGAAAATTTTAACTAGGTCAAAATACAATAAAAAATAAAACTAATAAAATAAAATAATAATAAACTATAAAAACAACCCATGGTATTCATGTGGAATGTAGTTTATTTAGAGAGGGAAATTAAGATGGCCTAGATCAATCTTAACTTTGGATTTACCAAGAGCCAAGAGGGATCATATGTCTTGATAAGAAAACCTCTTTTAGAGTAAAATAAAATATTTTAACTACGTCAAAATACAATAAAAATAATAAATAAAATAATAATAAACTATAAAATAGCCCATGGTATTGACCCATGGTAATCCTGTGGAATGTAATTTATTGAAAGATGTAAATTAAGATGACCTAGATCAATCTTAACTCTGGATCTACCAATAGCCAAGAGGGATCATATGTCTTGATATGCAAACCACTTTTATATTAAAAAGAAAATTGATCCCTCTGATAAATAATATAGATCTAAACTAATTATTTACTAAAACTGTTTTTAATTGTTTATAACCATTATTCTTTTAAAATTTTACTTAATAAAATGTATCTAAATTTCCATACATGCAAATATACATAGTTTTTCTTGTTCTATATTATTTTTGTTACAACTATTTTATTATTGAAAAAATACATGGTTTTTTTTTGTTATATATTATTTATGTTACAACGGTTTTATTATTCATGAGTAGTATTTATTAATATATAAGAAATTAAATTAATGATGATTTTTTTTTAAATATGTGATCTTTTTTAAATTTCCAAATTATTTCATAGGACATGATTTATCTTGAGCAATAATGATCAATGTTCATAATTTTCATTTCTTAAATAACACTAAATTTACCTTTAATTAGTTAATTGTAATAGTTTCTAACTACATAATAGTTTGTAACTACATACATACTCGTTCAAAAAAACTATATACATATCTTTAATTACATAATTTTAGCTAAAAAATCTTGCATAACTTTTTATTATGAAATTTTAAACAAATTATTTTCACTATGAAATTTTATCTTTTATAATTATTTTATTTTTCAATTCCAAATAAAAATTACAAAAGGAAAAACACACTCAGTCCTTATTGTAGATTATAGTTTTACAAAATTAACACTGTAATTAACAATAGAGTAAGTTGAGACAACCCTAAGGGGTTTTTTGTACATGTTTTATCATAACCTTTCCCTCCATCCAATATATATTGTAAAGTCTTCTAAAGAGAGATTATATTACAGTTTATAACTTGATCCACAATCAAATAAAATGGCTAGGGATATCACATGTTATTAGTTTATAACTTGATCCACAATCAAAGAAAATGGCTAGAGATGTCACAAGTTATCATTCGCACAGTGATTTATTGATTTTCTTAGTTGAAATGCATCCTATTATCTCTTATGACAACCATATTGTCTACAAACCATCCAAATTTTCCATCTTATACAACAATTTCTAACAATAACCGCTCAATTTACTCTCCAATTTTTGAAACCCCCACCCATGATGGTGTAAAATCAAATGTTCTTGTGGTTTTTTTAAAGGGTTCATAAACAAAATAGACAATGATAAATTAAATATTGTGGTATAATAACTTATTTTTGAATCACTATGACAAACAAAACATCACATTATCTCACATAATATATCTAATGCTATAAGGCTCTGAGATGATAGAAAAGTTTTGAATCATGATAACTATGTGACAACCAAAACTAAAGTGTAGTCACAAGAAAAAAATCACAACAACTCATATAATATATCCAAGGTTGCAATGAACCCATACATAGTGATGACCTCGTCGGAATTTTAGTGCACATAGAACACCAACATAAAAATTCTATACCCTCAATCAATTTAGAATAACCTATGATTTCTAGATTGGATGTCGAGGTGGGTGGTACAATAACTGAGGATGCTTCTTAAGGGGTAAGGGAATTTAGATACTCTACCCATCCACCAAAGCTATAAAAAGTGAGACTTGTTGATTATAGTTTTACAAAATTGACACTGTTTGATTAAGAATAAGTTACAAACATGGGGTATTTAAATAGTAATAAGAGGAATGTACATGAGGACCATGGTAATTAATGTGATTCTTTGTACTACTTTTATTTAAAATAGTAATTTTTATTTGTATTTTTTTAAATGAATATTGTTAAATGTGTTGTACTGTTTTAATTTAAAATAGTAATTTGTATTTTTATTTTTTAAATAAATATTGTTAAATGTGTAATTGAGTAAAATGTATTAAATTGATATTCTAATTTTTAATATATTTATTTAAAAAATTCAATGTATGGTGAATTTTGTTTTATTAAGCTTTACTATAGATGTGCATAGAATGAGTCTATCTCAAGTCCCAAACAAGAGTATTCTTTCTCTTCATATTATAGCTTGCACCTTGACACTCCTCCTCTCCTCCTCCTTTCACAAATTTAAACTATGAGGCACAATGTAGTTGTTGCATATAGGAACATTTAGATATGATAAGAAAATGTGACTCTCTATTGTAATTTTCTCCACAAATGTGATGGAAAATGTGCCCTAAATGTTGACAATTTCATGGTTAATGTAGTATAAGCTACATGAAAATTTACAGTCTTGTATACAAGATCAAGAAAGCTATGCCCAATATCCAACACCATAAAGAAATGCATGTTCACCAATTCAACATTTGCTTCCAAATCTCTCTCAGTGCTAGATTTGTTTTCTCAATAAACTTTTTTTTACTTCTCTGTAACTAATGAAAGCCATCGATGTTGCATATAGGATAATTTACATCTGATAAGAAAAGTGTGATAATGTGTTGAAGTTGTTTTCTCAAGAAGCTTGTTTTTACTGCTCTTAAGTGATGAATTCCATCGTTGTTGCATATAGGAGCATTTATCTCTGATAAGAAAAGTGTGCTACTCTGTTATAATTTTCTCTACAAATGTGATGAAAAGTATGCCATGAATGTTGGCAATTTCATGTTTAATGTAATATAAGATAAATAAAAAAAATCATTTCTTCTACAAAATATCAAGAAAGCTATGATGAGTAGCCAACACCAACACCAGAGACATGTTCGCCAACTCCATAAATGCTATCAAATATCTCTCCGTGTTGGAACTATTTTCTCAATCGTCTTATTTTTACTTCTCTTCAAGTGATGAAAGCCACCTGTCCATACATTCTTTTCTGTCTCCACAAAGAACCAAGAGAACCAACTTCATATCAACTATACTGAAAAAAGAATAACATGGCAGACACAAGGGACATTAGTGATAAAGAGAAATGTGATATTTTGAATATTTTCAAATATCATGAAGGAAATAATACATAGATGACTCAATAGGAATTGATCAAGATTAAATATGGAGGAACTGCACCAAAAAACCTTTTATTTTGAAGTTAGAAAATCACGATATATTTCTTTATTCATGAGGCATTCATGTTGGCATGATCAGACAAGGCATTTAAATTAAATTCAACATAGGCCTCATGATTTGTAAGGCTCGCATTAAGATTTCACTACTTTCTTCCATGGAAGAAAAAATTGATTTTCATTCCTTCAAGATGACTCCTTCTCTGCAACATCTTATTTCTTCTAGGCTACTCTTTCCTATGCTATTTCCTTATGATGTTTCTTTTGCAACAGGTGGTGCAATTTCTAGTATGTAATTTCTATAAAATTCAAAAATAAAATTTAAAAAATAAAAAAATTTCACATTATTTTTTGCGATCTAAAATAAGTTTGTTCCTAAAGAGATTTGATCCCTCTCAGCTCATATTAGATCCGTGGCTAAGATGGATCTATGCTGGTATTAATCCATTCGATATTATAACAGAAAAAATTGTTCTCCCTTCTCTCCTTCCTCAGATTCCCAGACCCTATCGGCTTTCCTCTCTTAACAAAACCAAGATTTTGGGAGGGTAAATACACTATCTGCTGCCCGTGACCATCCACAACTGTGTGAGTTTCTCACGTACTTTACTTAAGGTCAAGTTGTGCATTCTTCTTAACTTATGAAAATTTAACAAAATTACAAACATAAAAGATAATTGTTGTTTAGTTCATATTTCCTTAGTAAATAAAATAACAGTAAAAATAAAAGTCATTTGTTTTCCACCAAGGGGAATTACATCTTCCCCCTCTGAGCGAAACATCATCTCGATGTTTCTACAACTCAAATAAAGCGGGATAATAATCTCTTATGAGTCTTTCATCTTCCCAAGTGGCTTCGTCTGAGGTAAAGTGATTCCATTACACTTTAACATGGGCGCTAGCTCTCTTCCGGAACGTTACTTCTCTCTGATCTAGTATGCATAGGGGCTCAACTAGAATTCCCCATTTGGTTTGACCTGTCCACATTCATGGATACATAGTTAGTTAAAAATACAATTTATTTACAAGCACCATACAACTACATGCATCATTTATTATACCTACATTATCACAAGGGTAGTTACTTGTATCTCCTTCCAATCACTATTTATTTAAGGTCATAAATGTATTTTTAATACCGAAGGATGGAATACACTATGTATGCCTATTTTTCCTAGTAGAGCCAACTTATAGGCTACGGGTCCGATGCAGGCCAAGATTTCAAAAGGGCCACAAAATCGACGAGCCAATTTGGCACATCCTGCCCATTGCAAGGTGCTCTTCATAGGTCTAACTCGAGTGTATACATGATCACCTACTTGAAACACTCAATATCTTCATCGCTTATCTCCATAAAATATCTCTTTGTCTTGGGAAACTTTCAAACTTGTCCCTATCTTCCTTACCATATGTTCCATTTCCTTTACAATATCTGGTCCTAATAACAACTTGTCTTCTAGGCTACTCTAGTTAATGGGTGTCCTACATTTATGTCCATATAAAACATCGAATGGAATCATTCTCAATGATGCATGAGAGTTATTATTTTGTGTAAATTATACTAAATGAAAATTTTCTTCCCACTTAGATGGTTGTTCTATTACAAACATTCTCAGCATGTCTTCAAGCACTTTATTAACACGCTCAGTCTACCCGTTAGTCTAAGGGTGGTATGTAGTGCTAAATTGAATATGTGTACCTAATGTAGTAAATAAAATTTTCCAGAAAGTGCATCTGAATTTCACATCTTGATATGAGATTACTACCTCTCATAATTTGTGCAGTCTAAAAATCTCCATCATGAAAATCTCAGCGATTTGTACAGTTTTGTAGGTGAAACGCACTAGTATGAAGTGAGTGGATTTCCTTAATTTATTAACTACCACGATTATGTAATCATTCTATCTTCTAGTTTCAAGGAGCTCCATGATGAATCTCGAGTGATAATTTACCATTTTCAATCAGAAATGGGAAGAGGATGCAACAATCATGCATGATGTTGATGTTAAAATTAAAATTAATAATTATTACTAATTTAACAATTTTAAATATCTTTATCACATAAATAAATATTGTTTAAAAATATGATATAAAATAAAATTATAACTTTACTAACAAGAAGATACTTTGAAACGTACTATGTAATCTATAATTATTTTATTGTGTGGAGCTTAGGTGATTTGAAAGCATATTTATGAAAACTGGATGATTTGTAAATATTTTCATTCAAATTATTATTATTATTATTAATTGTAATGTTTAATTAATATTTATATTAATAATTTTTTTTAAATAAAAAAATAATAAATTATATATATATATATATATATATATATATATATATATATTTTATTTTTTTTAATTTTAATTATTAATTATTAATGATTAATTATTATTAAATTAATATAAATAAAATTATTTTTAATGTAGACAAAAATGCTAGCACCGAAAATTAAGTAGGATAAATTTACTCTCACATAGGACACTTAATTCGATGAAGTGTAAAGAGGACCAGGATGAAGTACTCGATCCATGCAAGGTGGATGTTCTAGAAGGAATGACGCGTATATTTGTGGCTTCTATGGTTATAGGACTCTATTTTTTACTTTATGGGATAAGATTTACGATAGTGTTGAACGACAAGTTTTTAGAAGTGTAGGGAGACCTCAGGTCTCATCCTTCCCTTTCCCATCATTCATTGACCAAGGTATTAGAACAAGTCTCACGAGTTGTGAGTTGATGCTAGCTTGGGAAATGTTCAGAGTAAATTGGTATAGTATTTAACTCATTTATTATATCTCATTATGTCCTATAGCGGTGGAGGATAAGGAGCAAGATCTTGGGTGTGCTAAAATTCACTACAGGAGGGATTATTTCAGGGTATGTGGTGTTCCCTTCTGCGAGGTAAAACTCTCAAGAGTTTTTTTTTTTTTTTTTTCCGTCAAAATTTGTGTCTTAGGAGGGCTAAATTAGGTTCTACCGAGGATTTTGTGGGGTAATTGGTGCATGTTGATGATATCATCGAGGGTGGCACCAACAAAAATGTGTTGTTTGTCAATTACCCATTCACATTTTCATGTCTATTGAATTAGAGTAGTGGTAAGTTTGTTTTCTTTCGGGTTTTTTGTCTAATGGTGGAGCACATGTATGCCCTAAGCCTTTAGGTAGTTATGTGGTGGTTGCGTTTCCATTAAAGGGGGGATAAGGTGGGTTGCGGGGGCCTATGTAGGGTTATATGGTTACGAAGGTGGATGGTTTTTCTTGGGTGGATACTAATATTTTTGGGTGAACATTATTTGGGTGAGACTTCTTCCGAGGAATGTTCTCGGCACTAGTGGTGGGAAATTTTGGTAGGAGGCTCGATGGGTTCTATGGGAAAAAACATGGTGGAGGATTATTCAGCAAAGGCGAGGTCATGCTTGTCAGGGGGCTGGGATGCGAAGCTAAGGTGTTTTCCACATCATGGAAGAGTGGGATGTGGGTGAATTAGTGGACTAGTAGCATATCAATTCGCTAGGAAGGTTAGAGTTACCAAACCCATTTGATTCCCTAGAAGCTTAGATTCATCAGGTCACCATTTAAGTGGAAAAAATATGATAATATATTCATGATGACTCGAATGAGTTGATAAAATTCATGAATTACCTATAGGACAACGATTTTCACATGATGGATAGGTTGGTCTCACTCCATCGAGAATCAAAAAGGATTTAGGAATGACAATACTGACTTGACTGTCAAATGGAACATATGGATAACCATGTGCATGAATTCTTCCATCCTCATCAACCTCCTAGAGGGGAAATTGATACTCCAGGTCTAGGAAATGCTAATAATCATGGATCCTTGTAGGTTACATTCTCATCCTTGAAGTTTTTTTTAGTTTCATAACACACATTAGCTATTTTAGTTTCATTTTCTAGTTGTATTTGTGTTTTTTTCATGATATTATATCAAACAATTCTTATATTAATAAGACTCAATTTTTTTTGAAATCAAGCTCTCCGCAATATACTAGATTATAATAACTTAATAAAAAAAAATTACCAAAAACATATATAAAAATATAATTATAATAAATCTGAAAGTGAAACTAGTAATTACAACTCCACGTGTACTTATAAGACTATAGTCTAAAATACACATTGGAGGATGGTATAGTTTGGAAAACATTTATTAAATTAATTAAAATAATATAATAATAAAATTCTTAAAGAAATCCATAACTTTATATGTACTCATGCCACTGTATTCTAAAATGTACTCTCAAAATTTAAAGAATCTTGTTTGAAAGGGGTAAAGGTTACCCTTTGTTTCAGGGTTTTAGACAGGTTATCCTTTGTGTCACGATTTTCGAATTTTTTTTTATTAGTGTACTTTGTGAAAAAAAAAAAAATATATATATATATATATATATATATATATATATATATATTTTATTATTATTTTTTTTCTATGTATGACTAATTCTATTATGTATAAAATTACTGGTACAAAACTGCCACAGCGTCAGCTTGATGAGCTTGAGCACTGGGCTTGATAATCAAGCAAGTCAAAGAGTGTCTGGACCACCCAGGATGGGAAACCAGTCCTTTAAACCACAAAGTCTGAACCGCCCATGAAAGGGAAACCGGTTTTAAGTTTACACAAAAAAAACTAACATGAAAGTAAATACTAAAAATAGTAAGCTGCTTATGCAGCAGAGCAGTAAAGCTGGGAAGCATATGATTCCTACAGAAACAAAACAAAAAAACCTGAGTAACTTTGCAGGTGCTATCCATGAATAGGAGAGGGAGGCTCTTCGATGACTCTGCAGGCATAAGCGTCGCTTCTGTCCTCTTGCCCTTCACTGAGAGCTCTCCCTCTACCGGTGCTCCCCATCGCCATGCTGTACTCGTGCTGAGAAGGTGGAACAGAAGTGGTTGGAGCTGCGCATGGGAAGCTGGAGCTGGGAGGGGAGATAGGACTAGCAAAACAGGGCGGAGCCAAATTGGGAACTTCTTCACGAAGAGTTACAATGCTAAAAGCAGTGAGGGTGGCGTTGCATGAGGTGCAATCAAACCGGAGCTCAGCATGCTGGGAGGTTTTTCTGATGGAAGGTCGAAGGGGCCGAGGAGCGAGAGGAGAGACCGGAGGGAGAGAGACGCAGGGAGACTCACAAGCAGGGGGTGGAGGGGCGGGGGCAACGACGGGAGTAACGACGAAATTAACACAAAACGCAGGAACAGGGGCTCCATCTTCCTCTGGCAAGGTAGGGACAGAGCCATGGCTAGGAGGAGGGCGCCGCTGGTTGGAATTCCCATGAATGGGTCCACGTCTGCATCTCATGCGTTCGCGGAGATGAGGCATGGTGATAGACACAGGACTAGACTCAACGAAACAAATTGAATTGGCAGGGGAGGAATGAAGATCCGGGACGCCACTGGGCGGAGCTGAGGGAGCAGGAACCAGACCACTGAGACCACAAACAGAGGGAGTATTAACACTGCACCACAGACTGTGAGAAAAATGATAATCCGGAATCGGTTCAAAGCAAGCGGCTAACGAACAGCGCCTCCCAGTGTTCGTTTTAATACTTGCATCAGCGCAGCCTGGAGAGAAAATCGCGTGCAGGGGAGGAGGAAATCCGAGACTGTCCGCCACACCAGTCGAGCCATTGCAAATGTAATCCATCTCACAGAGAACCGCAATAACCAGGAGCTTGGTGAGCTGACCAAGAGAATTAACGTTCACACAAGGTGGTGAGTTAAGAGACAAATAAATGCGAGTACCGGGAGCCACATGGGCTGCCCAAGTGAACCCCATCGGGAAGTGCACAGGGTGCCACGTTCCCTGGTGTGCATTAATCATCCGCATCCGGTGTAGCACGATCTTTGTGCACCTGCATAGTGCATTTCTGAAGCAAATCTTCATCATGGATACTGTGAAGAGGGCCATGAGTGAGAGTGCTATTGCTTTCCGTACCGAAATTGGCTAGGAGATCTGCAACTTTGTTGCCTTCCCTCTTAACATGGGTGAAGGATACAACCTTGTTAGTGGTTAACCAGTTGTTTAACCTGTTTATCCGAGCAGCCAAGCACCAGCTGTGGGACACCTTTACTGGGTTGGTGCCCCATAGTAGCCAGTTTGCGATGTTAATAAGAACTTGGGAATCCCCTTCTATTATGGCCGGGAAGAAGTTGTAATGATGGATGAGGCAGAGACCCTGCCAGAGACCTTCTAATTCAGCCGAGTTATTAGTATCCCATCCCACAGAGCCATATAAGATAATTTGAAGATCTCCCTTAGAATTTCTAACAATGCCACCAAAACCAGCTGGACCGGGATTTCCTCTGGAAGCTCCATCAAAATTTAGTTTAAAGACTCCGTCCGGAGGAGGAGACCAATGTAAAGGAGGATCGGGGACCATCCTGTTCCTATGTGTGGAGGAGAATGGGATTTTGAGATTCCAATTTTGCCAGATGGAGATTTCCTTAGGACCTTTGGGAAAATCGTCTTCCTGCCAAGATTGGAGAGCAAGAGTTTCTTGAATATTATTACATATTGAGGACCAGATGGTGTCCATGGAGGAGGCGTGATTTTTGAAGATACGTCTGTCTCTTTCTTTCCACGTGGACCAAAACACAAGCCCAGGGAGAAGAATCCAGAGAGCATTGAGAAGGGAGGAATTGTAAGGGCGTTTGGGCCAAGTACGAAGAATATTGGTTATATCTCTCGTGGATTTGGCCTTTTGGCATCGAAAGCTGCATTTTCCCAAATAAGGTTGGCTAGAGGGCAGGAGAGCATGAGGTGATGGGTGGTTTCATCGCTTTGAAGACAGTTGGGTCATTGAGAAGGGCCAGTAAATCCCCGTTTAACTAAATTGTCCCATGCGAGAATTCTTTTATGACTGAGAAGCCAAAGGAAATTAGAAATCTTAGGCCAAGAGGTCCTGTTCCAAACCATAAGCCAGAGAGAATCGTGAGGGCGAGGGATGGGGTGCAACAATGAGAATGCTTCCTTCATTGAGAACGTACCTTTGGTGGAGTATCCCCATCTGAGAATATCTGGCTCCTCTGAGCTTCTGATTTGCCTTCTCTGAAGCTCTTGGCTGAGCGCTTCCAAGTCATTGCCTTGGGCGTGAGGCGCTATGTCATGTGGAGATTTCTAGCACCTGAACCCATTACTGTTGGAGGCCGTCCACTGATGACAGAAGCTGGTAGCATTCATATTGCTATTGTCTCCTGCATGGATTTGAGGATAAATATCCAGGAGCTTTGGGTTCTGCTGCCAAGAGTTAGACCAAAACCTTGTCGAGTTACCGTTATGAATTTCCCAGAAACTGTGCTGTTGTATAAGCGAATGATGTTGTTTGGCTGCGTTCCAGATTAAAGAACCTGATTGTTCCGGGATAAGCCTTATTAAGTCAGCAGGAGATCTGTTATTGGCGTATTTGGCTGTCCATAATTTAGCCCAAGGGGAAAGAGGATTGGATATCCACTTCCACCAAATGCGAGCAGCCATTACCTCATTGTTGTGCATAGGATCTCGAAGCCCAAGGCCACCAACCTCTTTGGGGGTGCAAACAGTGGTCCAATTGACAAGAGCCCATTTGCGATTACGGCCAGAGGAGCCCCAAAGGAAATTGCACTGCAGGGCTTTGATTTGATTGAGAGCCCATTTCGGGGCTGCCAGGACCGAGAACAGATAGAGAGGCATCAATTGCAGAACAGCCTTTATGAGAGTGAGTCTGCTGACCATATTGAGGGCTCGGAAGGTCCAAGAAGAAAGCCGTGATTCAAGTTTTTCGAGGAGTTTGCTCCAGGAGGAATGTTTGATAGCAGAGTCAATGAGCGGGGCTCCCAGGTATTTGTCGGGGAGAGAGGCTATGGAGAACCCCAGGATCTGGGTAATGTTTGCTTGAGTAAGAGGGGGGGTGTGGAAGAAGAAAATTTGAGATTTCAAATCATTGATGGATAAACCAGAGGCAAGAGAGAAGAGGTTGAGAATAGATTTGAAGGAACGGGCTTCTTGGACTGAAGGGTGACCAAAGAGCATGTTGTCATCCACAAATTGCTAATGAGTAGAGGGAGGGGCGCCATGGAGGGAGATACCACACAAACAGTGCAAACTGACCTCCTTGTGGATTAAACGGCCCATACCTTCAACCATTAGGACAAAGAGAAAAGGGGAAAGGGGATCCCCCTGCCTAATTCCTTGAGAAGGATAAATAGGGGAGGACGGGATCCCATTGACCAGAATAGAGAAAGAAGGGGAAGCAATGAGACTCGTGATCCATCTGATCCACATTTGATCAAAACCAAAAGCGCTTAAGATTTGTTGAATGTAATTCTAATTGAGCTTGTCAAAGGCTTTGGAGAGATCAATCTTGAGGAGCATACCTGGATTTCTGCAGACTTTTAATGAGTGTATGATCTCATGAGTTAGGATTATGCCATCCAAGATTTGCCGCCCTTCTACATAGCCAGTTTGTTTTGGAGAGATGAGAAGTGGTAGGAGCGGCTTGATTCTGTTTGCTATTACCTTAGAGATGACTTTGTAAATCACATTGCAGAGAGCAATGGGCCTGAATTTCTCCAGTTTGCTGGGCTGTTCTTCCTTGGGAACCAGCGCAATGAATGAGGCATTGAGTGAGGGTAAGAGCTAGTGCATGGTTCTTGACTCCTCCACCAGAAGCCAGACTTCATGTTTAATGAGATCCCAAAAGTGGTGAAAGAAGTTAGCAGTAAATCCATCAGGTCCCGGGGCCTTTCCATCCTTGAACTGCGCCATCGCTTCACCCACTTCTTGGGGAGAAACTGGGCGAAGAAGCATTTGATTATGCTCAGTTGTGACTAGGTTAGTGATGAGCTGCTTGATTTGATCTATAGCAGGTTGTCTGTTTATCGGCGGTTCTTGTTGAATGCCCTTGAAGTAGTCCACTAGTTCCCGCTCCATTTCTTCATGACCCTCCAAACGCTCTCCTTGCTGATTGATGATATGACTGATTCTGTTTTTCATCCTGCGCTGAATGGTAGAACTATGAAAGAATTTGGTGTTTCTTTCGCCCTCCTTCAGCCATCGGATTCTTGATTTTTTCCTCCAGAGGATCTCTTCCTGCTTATATCTTTCCTCCAGCTGGTGTTGAAGATCTTGCTCCTTGGAAGCAAGGGAATCTGACCGCCCATTGGTGATGATTTCCTGTTGCACTTCAGTCATGTTTTGCTCCAGGATATTTTTTTCCAGAAATATGTTCCCAAAAACGGTTTTGTTCCAAATATTAATTTGTCCTTTGAGGAATTTTAGCTTCTGCTGAAACTGGTACATTTTTGAACCCTTTGGTGGAGTAAAGCTTTTCCAAGCGGCATGTATCATTTCCTTGAAGGAAGGATGAGTAAGCCAAAATGCTTCGAATCGGAATGGCTTCTTTAAGTGAGACCCTATATTTTGCCACTGTAGCAGAATAGGCCAATGATCTGATCCAGCAAAGGGGAGAATTGAGCTTGTAATGTCCCCTCCCATATGGATGGCATTGTCCGAAACTAGAAATTTGTCTAATTTAGAAGCAATTTGTTGACTGCCCGCTCTTCTATTGTTCCAAGTGAATATGCCATTGGAAAAGGGAGTATCAATGAGCCAGTTATTGTTAATGAAATTTTTGAAGTGGGTACTTTCCGGTTCCAGCCTAGATCTTCCTCCAGTTTTCTCATCCATTCTTGTGATCATATTGAAGTCTCCTCCAACGATCCAGAGGGGATAGGCTCTACATGAGTTGAGATGCGCCAAAGTGTTTAGGAGCGCAATCTTACTATGTTGCTCTTGTGGGAAATAAACATTGGACAGATGCCCATGTATATTAGTGCCAATAGGATGGAACGTGGCCTGGATCATATTATGCGCTGTATGGAAGTCATATAGCACCATGGACTGGGTGTCCCAGGCTATTGCCAGTCCTCCGGAGGCTCCAGAGGCATCCACTGCTACCAAGCTACTGCTGGGCCAAGCCTTGGACAAGATTGTACCAAGCAATTGGCTGTTGCATTTAGTTTCTTGAATAAAAAGAAGTTGAGGCTTCTCTTTTTGAATCATGTTCTTAATCATCCTGCACTTACCTTGGCTGTTAAGCCCTCTTACATTCCAAGATATCAATTTCATGGGGAATTAGTTGGGAGGGGTTTGAAAAACCGAGTCAACTTGGGATATCGCCCAGATTCCACCAGCATTTCCCCTAGCTTGATGGTTCTCTGCCATTCAGGTTTTCTTCCTCGTTTCCGAGTTTCTTTTAGCACTTTCAGGCTGTCCCAGTGGCTGCCTGACTGTATGCCCAACTTCCTATGTTGATGTACTTTGGTGAGGACCTCCTTGAGAGTGTCTATTTGCTGCGGTTGAATCCTGTCAAAATATTTCCTTTTGCATGCATCTTCTAGGCCTATGAGGTCCAGTTCCCCTAGATCGAAGCTCTCTGAGTCGTCCTCCATGAAGGAGGGCTGTTCATTTTCGGATAGATCTTTTCCTGCCTGACTAGGGCTGGAGGGAAGCCCGTCCAGGTCCATGAGGTTGGGATCCCAGGAAATGTGCTTCTGCTTTGACGGGGGGGCGGAATCAGAAGGGGAGGCCAATTGTGAAGGAATTTGAGAGGGTCCAGAAGTGGAAGGATTGGGCTGAGTCGAGGGGGGATCAGAAGGAGCAGTAGGGTTAGGGTTAACAGGGATGTTGTTATTTTGCGGGTCGATCTGGTCAAGGATGGAAAAGCTTTTGCTGGTAGAGGGGGCAGAAGTAGAAGAGCTTGGTTTTTTCCCAGATGGCGTGGATTTCTTGTTGTTTCTTCTTCTGGAAGATACTTTGGTGAACCCATCCGCTTCCTCCTTGTCTTCATTGTCTTGACTTCTAGTTTGCGCTGTTAAAGGGAAATCCCTGAAGAGGTGCCCATGAGCATGACACCTTCTGCAGCGAAAAGGGACATGTTCATAATCCAACGGCTGTATCCATTCATAATCGTCATGAAAAATACTTACCGCATCAGGTAGTGCTCGATCCAGCTGCATATAGACACAAATGCAAGCATATGAGGTGTACCGCCTTAGCTTTGTTTCTTCTGCTATTTTAATGAATTCGCCTATCCTTTTCCAATGGGTTGAAGAGAATCCTCATCCCAATATTCAAGGGGCGGGGAGTACAGACGGATCCATACCGGTGCCCAGTTGAAGTTTTCCTGATCTGGGTTCAATCTTTCTACCTAGTTCCGAAGATATAACCCTGTCGAGTTAAAAAAATAAGGGCCCCCGTCCATGACCCTGTTCGTGTCTTCAATGCAGTTAAAATCAGTAGTAAAGAAGCCTTTTGGACCCAGTTGCAGCGAAACATGCCCCTTGGGCTTCCATTTGGACGCGATCCAACCTTGTAGGGCCTTTTCAGTTGGCCAGAAGCCAATAAATTTCCCAATGAGTGCGTGATCTCTCATGTATTGAATCCTGGCATTAATCCAATGACTGGGAAGGTCGATTTTGGGTCTATCTAGAGCTATAGGTTTGCAGGTCGATGATGTAACCTGCGGATTTTCTGCATGTGTTTCAGAGACCGATTTCTCAGCCGACACTGTCTCCTGCGAAGAGGCAGAGTCTTGTTTCCTCGAATCTGAGTCTCCTGCTTTTGCGCTGTCGCCGGCAGGGGGAGGCTGAGTGCCCCCCCCCTATCTCCGTTGCCATGTCTTCGTTCAGGCCTGTGCGTATTGAGAGAGGGAGCTTCTTCAGAACCTGGCGGAGTTGCAGAGGAAGCTAGGGTTTCGGCAGAGCATGCGAGCTAGGGTTTTCCTCTCATTCCGCCTTTTTATATATATTTTATTATTGGACTTTGTGAAATATTTTATTTCAATATATATATATATATATATATATATATATATATATATATATATATATATATATATATATATATATATATATATATATATATTTTTTTGCATAGTTGTATTAATTTGTATATATATATATATATATATATATATATATATATATATATATATATATATATATATATTTTTAATTTTAATGTTATTAGAATTAGAATTTTTTATTTTAATAGATTAGCATTTTTTATTTTGGAATAAAGTTTTTAGAATTTTAATTAAATTACTCATAGTTATTAGTTGGGTTGTAGTTGGTAGCGATTTGGCTTTTATTAAATATTCTAAAATATTTATAATAATATATAAAAATAAAAAATTAAGATTTATCTTTAAAATAGTTATATGTTTTTATCATTTTAATTAAATTAACAAATTAAAATAATGACAATGGAAAGATGGGAATTTAAACTGACTTGTGGTTTTTTTGAACATATAGTATTGATAAACTAGAATATTTTTCCATGTTATTATCTAATGCCTTTGACATATTAAGAATATCTATGAAAATGTTAAGACAAATATCTATGATCAACAATTTTTTTCTATATTATTTTTAAATGTATATATATTTAACATAAATATTAATTCTTTTTATAATTAATAATAATATATTAAATTGAAATACATTTATAATTTAATTAATTTATGTAATATTTTAAGTTTAAAAAAAATAAAATGTATAATTAGTAAATTTTTTTAATACTTATTATTAAAAAAACTTATTAATATTTATCAATAATTTAATTTATATATCTATACTAATCATATATCTATTATTTTAAAATGCATCTCCAAATAATATTATGCTAATTCTATATCTCCAATAATATGAAATTATGGAAGAATTGCTAAAAATATTCAATTCAATTATATTTTGATGAGAATATACATTTAGTTAATAAAATGGAGAGTGAAAATCCATTCATGTTTATCTATAAGTTACTATGCATACCTAAAATATATATAATAATAATCCTTATTATATTATAAATTATTAATATAGATTTTTTATTTTATTTTTAATTAATATTAATTAAATTTTTTGTTTATTTGAATTTGTAAATAATAATAATAATAAAAAAACAGAATAAACAAATAAAAAACCAAATAAAAACACCATACACAGAAATGAATAAAATATTATCATAGAAACACAATACAAGACCAATTCTAGTCCAGGTGAGACCTATTGCGTTCTCTTTTGATTATAAAATTCTCATTAAAAAAAGTGTTAATTTTTATCTCTATATATTTAATTTTTATATGGTGTAAAAAACATTATTAGAAAATCTCTCTTTTCTTTATTATATTATAGTCTTAAAAATACTATTGTTATATGTTTCTATCATATATATTTTTCTCACTTATAAGAGGATTTCAATTCTAAAGAATGGAATTCCTTTTTCTAGTAGCATGATATTTAGTGTAGTTTGGATTTCTTATTCTCAATGTTATAAGGTTTTGGACTTTTTAGAATTTTTTTGGTAAGTCTTTACATAACTATCTTCTCCCTACATATTTGTACGTAGGGTTGTTGTCACATCCACCCATAGTAGTGCTGAAGTGGGTAGATCAACATGTGAAAAGCATAATTTATATATACAAATAGAAATTTCAATTTCAATGATGTTTGGATCATTGGAAAGATCTTGGAGAGTATATCAACATTGAAAGTGCTGTCTTGATTTTAAACTTTCCAACTCAGGAAAGAAAAAATAATTGAAAGTCTGACATTTAAATCATAGCATTCCAAATTAAAATTAAAACATGCTATTAAACTAATCGCTATACCTTATTTCTTAAAAAATGTCCACCAACAAATATCAAGACATATCACAAATAATATATTGGTCCCATATGAATCACATTTATACACAAATTTTAAAACATTCATTTTTGCATTTAAAGAAAAAATCCGTCAAAATGATGTTTTTCAGGACAAACACTTCTCACACTGCAACTTTTTCTCACCATTAAAAAAATTCCCCCATTGTAATTCATCACATTTCAGTTACTTTTACTATATCACACAACGACAATGTTTCCATACTGTACACAAAATAACAAAGTTTCTGTGTTCATGCCAACGGACATTCTTTATTTGTATTGTAAAGCATGATTTTTTATATAATAATCGTAAAAAATACTATAAATAAAAACTAAATATTAATATGATATGGTACCCTCACCTCTAAAGTTCTGTGTTCATGCCAACGGACATTCTTTATTTGTATTGTAAAGCATGATTTTTTATATAATAATCATAAAAAATACTATAAATAAAAACTAAATATTAATATGATATGGTACCCTCACCTTTAAAGTTCTTATATTTTATATTTTCCAATTTGAAAAGTTGGACCTCCAAAACCAACCATTAACGTATAATATCTTCAAAAGTCTACGAGAACTTGGTTCTATGTTATTTATTACTATTTCTCTTTGGCCAGGAATGTCTGTCTAATCTCGGAGCACCCAGATTCCATTTGTCAATATCCTTAGATTGAGTTTGATTTTGTCCATCTTCTTAGATTACGTTTTAATGCATTTAAATGCATTTGTCGTGTTCCTTAGTCTCTTCACCTTTTTTTTTTGTGAATTCCATAGGACCTGCATTTTCTATTATATAGAGCAAGTTGCTAAATATATACAAACCAAAATATGCGCCTCAACATGCCTGAAGGAAACTAGGTCTGTTGGCCATCTGAGAAAGTTGAAAGCTAACCAAAATTGGTACTATTTCAAGCACTAATTAGCGACATGTACTACACGACTATGACCATAATATTTACATATGAAACTACAAGAATATCTTTGATGGACAAAAAACATACAAAAAATAGTAAATCAGACAGTGCCTAGCCATCCGAAGAATCTATTGGGGCTAGGGCTTTCACTGAGGACCCATGCATCTCCACACACTGCATTGCACTCAATTGTTCCTCGATGCGTCCAATTCTGGCATTCTGTTGCATCTGAGTTTTTGTCATGGAGATGATATCCTATTTGATGTGCTGAAGGTCAAACAGAATGGAAGTATGAACTCCCTGGGCCTTAATACTCATCATTTCTTGAGCAAGAACACACTTAAACTACCAATACATTTTAACTGATTGCTGAAATAGAGAGATCTTGCCTCGAGTACTGCCTGGGCCGTTGAGAAAATCCATCAAACCTTGCTGCTGTGGAGAGCCAATCTCATCAACATAAGTCTTCTTTTTCCAACGCTGTATCCTTTCTTGAATATGTAGAGGGGTATTAACCGTATATGTGTTGACCAACCTGTCAACAACTTGCGCATTCGTTTTCTGGCCTCTCTTGCTGGCCCCATAGGGATAGTGGATGAAGGACTGTGTGCTTTCTGCTTTCAGCCAGAAGATCTAGATTTTGGAATTGTAAAACCAAAGGAGCCAAAGCCTGGTTCTTGTAAGATGGAGAGGTGAGCATCCATTGAAACACCACAACAAACGCTACAACATCCAACACCGACCACTACTGTGCGCACTACCAACCCTGAGTGAAATGGAGGTATTATAGAAGGCGAAAAACAAAGATAGCAAAAAACTTGCGAGCGAAGAACCGTGCTGGAGCATCGCATCAATAACGAGAGGCATTATTACCAAAACACAAGTACGCATGCGAAGAGGCGGTGTGTTAAGTGGGAGACTGACTGCCAGCTGGGATTTTAAATGCAACTGAGAGATAGATCAGTGATCCGCTGTCGATGATCAAGGTGGCACCCCGATCGGGGGTCTTCTTTACCAATGTGTTATTTATTGAGAAAAATCATTTTTTTTCGTGTTTGCATGCGGATATTTGTTTTAGCAAATGGTAACCAGAGGAGATAAAATTTATAGGATTTGAAATCCAAAAATGATTAGGTGAAATTGGAGATTATTGATATCAAAGTGAAAGTGAAAATACTTAATATAAAGATCTATAGTTTATATAAAGATACAACAATTTAATAGATTTTTAGAAATGACAATGTCTGGGAAATTTACTAAAAGATAGACTTATAGGATTTAAGATCCAAAAATGCATTGGCTAAATTACACCTAATTGATAGAAAAATAAAAGTTTGATAACTAATATAAAGTTATATGGTAATGTGTTACTTATTTAGTAAAATATTTAATTGAATTTTCACATGCACGGCTTTTCTTCATATACTAATCTTATATTGAGTTCATGTTAAACCATTTATAGGATTTGAATTCGGAAAATGTATTGGTGAAATTGCAACTTATTGACGGCAAAGTGAAGGTTTATATGATTTGAAATATAAGAAAAAGATTATTGGTGAAATTGCGGCAAATTAATAGTGAAGTGAAAGTGAGATAGCTGATATAGAAACCTATAATTTAGAAAAGCATTTAATTTATCTTTTAAATCTATAATTTTTGTTTTTTTTGTTTTTTTAATAATTATAATTAAGAAATAAAAATTTCATCAGATCAGTGCATGAGGTTAGCATGGCGGATGTGTGAACGCATAACAGTTGATTCTCTGCTAATGTTGGCTACCGGCCAACAAAATCAGTGCTTGAGGGTTTGTAAGCCCATCTGATTTCAAGAAACAACCAAAAGATAGCCACTGCAGCTGTCGTAAACGACCATCACTGCGTGCTCGAAAAAGTGAGCATGCCAGAGCCATAGCCGTCGTGAGGCAGAGTAGTTAGTTATTGTTAAGGTGAGCAACCTACAGAGCCACCACCATATCAAGAGGAGATCCACTCGATAGCGAGTCCAAGGGAGCTGCGTGGGGACGCAGTGTGGCGCAAAGGAGACGGAGGAAACTCACTTCTACAGCTAACTGGCGACTAATTTCGATTTTACAGATATCGATAACAGTAGGGGAGCCGCTAAAATTGACAAACAGGTTAAAGTTTCATTTGCATGATTGCGAATTGGTACAGTAAATTTTGTGAATCAACGATATATTTTGTGAATGGCAATGCAGCTTGCGCGGTTTGACTGGAGCATGGGAATCGATCAAGTCAACTGTCCGATCCAAAAAGAAAGTCGAATTGTGTAAGGAAATCTCCACTGTCAAGTTCTGGCATCGTGAAGGCCAAGTTTGGTGGTTGATTGTGTTCAAGGATTTGCACCTATTATTGAAGGGTGCACTCGAGTGAGGTTGCATCATATTTAGTTGAGTGGCAGAGAATCCAATCTACAAGGTTCTATAGTTTCTATAGTTGAAGAGTTGTGAAAGGGAGAAGTTTCTCATCTGTCTGGTAATGGGGTTGTTGGAGCTCGTTACTAGTTAGAGCACTTAGTGGAGTCGAAAAGAAATTTGGAAGCAAGACAAAGCTGGAATTTTCCAAAATGGCTATATTTTTAAACATATTTGACCCTGATGATATTTTTTCATGAAGTTTTGGTTTTATTAGTGACCACTATTACCAAGATATATTCTCTGCAATAGCATGAGATTGAAGACTCACGAGTTGTTCCTCATGAAGGATGTAAAGAGAAACATGGTTGAAGATCAAGAAGACCCATTAGTTGTTTTTGAGGAAGGAAGTAAAGAGGAACATATTGTTGAAGATAAATTGGATGAGCCACATGAAGCTCATTGCAAAAACATGGCAGAAGAAGACAAAGCTAGAGAAAATTTAAACTATGATGATCTCATGAATATCTCTGTGTGAAGATGTTTGCAACCACAAGAAGGAAAAGGCAACAAATTTGAAAAGGAATTGAAGTTTCTTGAAGCATGGCTTGAAGCACCATGTCTTTATGAAGTCAACACGCAAGTTGCATCAACAAATGATGAATACAATGTCGCTGACGTTTAGATGGTTGACACCGGACATAGTGAGAAGAAAAATTCTCCTATCCAGCGTGTCATAATTTTGAGAAGGGTGAGGGTAAGAGTTCAAGAATTCTGTGATTGGGGAATAAATGAGTTGAAGATCTATCACTACCTCATGGCGAGGAAAGTGAAGATGAAGCCAATGAACAAGTATGGATTCGCAAGCAAAAAGACTAAAATGAAAACCTTTGTTACCAAGTTTTTCATGTTTTTTTACTGTAAGCCTAGCTGAGACTAGACCAACATAAGTATGTTATTTTTCCATAACCCTTTTTCCATTAAGGGAGAGTTTTGGAATTAATGGAGAAAGCTATATTTAGATGTTTGTTGTGATGAGGATAGGATTGAGACTCTAAGATTAGATCTCAAATCCTACTATCTAGGGAATGGTTGAAACCACCCTCTTTGTGTGCAAGTCTATATGTATGATGTTCTTTTGTATGAAAGATCAGTTCATTTTGCGTGGAGTACTTGTATGAATGTTTGTACACTCTCCAAATATCTCACGTGGAGTGTCATTTAGTTTATAAATTAATAAAAATAGTAGTTTAAAAATATGTATTGATGAAATTACAACGTGTGAAAATGAGAGTGAGTTAACAGATATAGAGATTCATAAGTAAGACAATAGAGTATGACATGTATGAGTATATATTATGATGAATATGATATATTACAAGGATGTTATGAGTTTTGTATTTTTTATTTTTTATAATTAAAATTAAAGGTAATAATATAATTTTTTTTTTTATAATTATTAATGAATAATTAAATTTTATGAAAGATATATAAACAATTTAATTATATTTTTATTTATTCAATTTTATTTTATTACATCACGTGATGTCATAATTAGCCTATACTACGCTATCAGAATTCTATTATTCACATTTTGCGTATGCAATGGGATATTAAAATACAAAATAAGTAGAAGGTGATTCATAGAATTCTAAGCTTCATATATTAATGGTGAATTCGGTGTTTTAAGAAAACACATCTCCATGATGGAAGAATGATGTCACAATTGTTTATTGTGAATTAGATAATATTAGATAAGTATAGTAAATTATGTATTAAAAAGGTTAGGTTTTTTCTTATAAATATTTGGGAATTGATTTTTCTCATCATTTCAACTAGAATTATAGCATTGAAAAAAATATTATTGGGGGTTGGAAAACATATTATGAGCTAGAAAACAATTATAAGTCGTTCTATCTTTACATTTGGAGTAAAAAGAGATTCTTCCTTGAGACTCTTGTCACCCATGTTGTCTTATATGGATGTGAGGCTTGGGGTTGCAGTATATCCAGAGATTCATGGAGGACGATTGAGATGATTCAAAAGAAATTCATCAGCTACAACCTTCAAATCAAAGGAAATACTCTTTTTCTTATCTTCTTGATCGAATTTGGTTTGTTCCTCATTGAGAGTACGACTATGTTTAGATATATGGTGTATAAGAATAATCTTAACAACATGGAATCTAAACGGCTCCCTAAGATTGCCTCTAAATGTAGTCAAAATGTAACGCCCACGTAAACCATTGTAATTTATAGTTTTTACGATGTTTTACCGAGACGGTGGTATCAAGAAAATCAAGAAACTGTTTTATGTAAAACGGATTCTTTATAACGACTTTGGTATTCTCTATTCATAAAAGAACTCGGGAGTAATATCTGGAGGGCAGACAGTCATACATTTTTATTATTTATTCATGAGTATCTCTGCCTCTGCAAGCTTTCGTATATAAATAATTTTGTCGACAGAGCTTCCTTGCTCAATGGTGGTAGTGAAGTGAAGTCCTCGTCGAGAGCTGCCAGAAATCTTTTCGAGTTGTGACAGCGTTTTCGTTTATTGTGTCAAAATATAACAGGTAATCCAACTATTTGTTTCTGTTATGGCATATCTAGGAACGAAATCATCAGGCTCTAGCAATTCACTAGTCTTTTTCTGTTTAACTCACTAGTCTTTTTCTGTTGAACGAAGCTTCACATATTGCAAGCTTTAAAGAACAGTTAACTTTTATAATAGCAGCATGGCGTATTCTTTCTCTTTGCCATAAATGTTGCAGTTTACACTAACAGAAATGCACCAGCGAGTATTTTCACCATGAAATTCTGTTATTGAGGCCATTGTAAGGTTTTCTTTTGATGTAGGAATAATCAGTACTGTGCCATCTATGTTTTAGTTCTTGTGTAAACTTCCAACGCAAGAAATCTTAGTCTTTGTCGTCTAAGTATGGAATTCAGTGTTCTTGGCTTACGCTAAGTCTCTCGTATTTCCTACCATTGTTTTCTGCTAAAGCTGGAACAGGAGTTCGAAGCTTTACTATTTTTTTTTTAATCTTTCTTGAAGCTCAAATGACTAGCTTACATCTTTTTGTTTCAAATTATCAAGTTTAGAGGGAGATACTGTCGAAGTAATTACCTCATGGCAAGTTAGCCCTGCCATCACGAATGCTCCATAGCTCTGTTCTTATTTTCATTGCTTTTGCAACATAAATGTTCAGATCACTAAGAACAGTGGATATCCATTAATTTTCAGTAGTTTGTGATGGCTTGTTTATCATTGCAAGCCCAGTATATATTGGCAGATCGATGCTTATCTATAAAATTTATATCGAAAATATTACAATTTGTGGTAAATAATAATTATTTAATAATCCATGGATAGTTACCATGATAGTGGTAGAGGTTAATGAATTAATAAAACCATGGATAGTATTCATAAATCCATGGATAGTTACCATGATAGTGGTAGACGTTAATGAATCCATGGATAGTATTCATAAATCAATGAGTAGTTTTCCATGGGCTTGATGAAGATTAATTATTTAATAAATTATTTCATAAAACCATGGGTAGATTACCATGGTGTTTACAAACATTAGTTATTAATAAACTAAGTGATTATTTTATATGATCATCAACATGATGTTAAATTCCTTTTTGGAGGAAGATCTTGTATATACATGCAACACATGTATTAGCTTTTAATTGAACAATAATATATATTATTGTATGAAGAAAGATAGCTTGTAGTATTAAAACTACAGTGACTATGATTGTTAGTTTAATCTTGAAAATATGACATGTATTTATATTCTCCATTACGTATTTTTACATATGTTTACATGCTCATTAGCATTGAGACTTTCTTTGTAAAAACTCGTGAAGGAGGTTAGTACTCCATTATGTAAGCACTCCTTTAGGGAGATTCTTTTGGAAAGACTCGTGAAGGAGGTTAGTACTCCGTTATGTAAGCACTCCTTTAGGGAGAGTCTTTTGGAATCGGTATGCATTCGCATACATGGAGGAAACAATTGTTATGTTAGCTTGCCTTTCCATGCACCAAAAGTAATAGCTTAAGGGTTAGCTATTTTGATTAAACCTATGTAAATCGAATGCATAAATATCTTGACTGGTGTATCAGTTTATTTTAAAGAAAGCTTGGGAGATGTAGCCATTGTCTTGCAGGAATGTGCTTATGCGATGTAAGCATTAGTTATTGTGATGATTTATAATCCAGCACATATGAGGTATGTGTTATTAAAGGAAGAATGACAAGGTACTTTACTTGTTTGTCATGATTACACATTGATTAATACTTTATGAATCTTGACATCATTTTATGTTGAAGGCATCATAGCAGGGAATGATGGTGACATGTACGAAGGAATATTATGCTTGTCCTGGTGGCAGGTAAATGATTAATGTTCATGCAGATGAGTGCAAGTTGCAGGAAGGTCCAACGTACGATGGTCCATTGGAGGTACATCCATGCCACCAAGATCTGAAGATCTGAAGATATGAAGACCAGAGGGTAAATGGTATCATATTTATTGTAATGGCTTTAAGCTAGATAATTGCATATTTCCTTGTAATATTATCTAAATGATGGTTAAGGGATGGTCTCCCTTATAAGCCATTGAGTGATGGGTTGAACACCCTCACGAGCGTTTAATAATAAAATTAAACGTTTGCTGGTTTTCACCCTACGGGGTTTCCAGGGTATATTGGTGTTCAATGGCGTGATTGATTATTGTGTCCAGATGATGAGGTTAATTCCTTTCTTATTATGATGTTCATAATGGCAATTATGTGATGATTATATGAGTAATGAAATGAATGGATGATTACATCATATAGTATTAAGTTAATATACTGTTATGGAAGTTGTTAAGGGATTAAGGAGTTTAGTATTCTTATTTATAAAATTACACTGTGAACTGTTTAACATTCTATGTAATGATGAGTAAAAAATGTATAAAAAAAATTTAACTCCTTACATTTCCCTGTGAAGTTAATGGTGTATGTTACACAAAACCTTCACCTTCGCCTCAAGCGCAGGTGGCATAAGGATGCCCAGTCCTAGCTCAAACTTTGGGGAATTAAGGAGGAGATCAGTATGGGAAGCAAAGATAATATCAAGAATACTATTACCTAAGTTCAAGGACAAGCTATGGGAGGATCAGGAGCTCAAAGGTAAAAGGAAGCTAAGATACTATAAGGAAGTGATTAACCCCACCCTTGATAATCAAAATTATCTCTCTGTGTTGTCCAGCAATAAGAAAAGAGAAGAAAATTTCTAAGATAATAACTAATTCCCATTAGTTACGGAGTGAGATCACGCAGTGGTATATCCCCAAGAACCCTTGGAACGATAGAATCTTTCACATTTGCGATTCTAAGCAGGTGGAAGATGAAAATAACTTCCTTTTAGACCGTCCCACTCTTACTCACATTTGCTCTCAATTCCCTACCATCTGCGACAATTCTAATCTTCTTGGCCTATTAAGACAACCCACCTATAGCGATCTTGGAGCACTTATTTCCCTTCTCTTCGACCACAAAAACATGATTTTGAAGAATCAAACTTAGATTCTTTCTCTTATTCTTTCTGATAGACTGCATTTGTCTTAAGGATGGTAACCATCATCATCATCATCATTAATGTCAAGAAATAAATCTAGTGATAAAAATACAATGTTCTTATGCTAAAAAAATCATTTTGAAAATAATTTATTTAAAAAATTCAGACCAATATAAATTTTTCAATAACTTAAATTGTAGAAAATTTATTCTTTTCCTCGAGGAAATAACCTATTTTCTTTGCTCTTAAAACATCTTTGGTTAGTATCTGGCCAGTGAACTCTATTTAATATAATCTTGTGTTATTGTGTAACATATATGTATAAAAAATATGGAAATTATTTGAAATATTAAAATGAATAATATATATTTTGAGAAAAGAAATAAAATAAAAAAATTGAATTATAGGTTTTAATACATTATTGTGTTATTATTTAATATAAAAAATATTAAAATTATTGGAAATATGAAAACAAATAATATATTTTTGAGAAAATAAAATAAAATTGAATTATAGGTTTTTGATAAAAGAGAGTATATTATATGTTTTTGACATAATTATTGAAAATATAAAAATGTTCTTTTTAGAAAAAATAAATTTTGTAAATAAAATTTTAAGTTAAAAAAATAATAACAAAGATATAGTTATATGAAAATATTTATTTTAATAAAATTTGGTGTTATTGTATGAAAAAAAATAATTTTTTAATATGAAATAGGTATACAATTGTGTGGATAGGTGTGTCTATTTTGAAATAAAATTTTAGAATTTAAATTAATTATCCATAATTATTAGGTGAGTAGTGGAAACCATATGTATAGAATATTTTGAGTAGTACTCACAACCTATAGGTTGAGATTTATCTCCAAAATAGTTATGTCATTTTGGTCATTTAAATAAAATTGATTAATTAATGAGAATCACATATGAGCATGTGTGATATGTAATGAACTGTGATTTTTTTGGCATTTTGTATACGTAACCGATGGTATTGGCTCATGATATTGTAAAAAATTTACAAATTAAGAATCTCCATAATAAATTTAGTGTAAATCTCCATGATCAAGAATATTGTGACATATTTTTTACCTGTAGATAACTGATATATTAACTATGCTCAATAATAATAATAATAATAATGATGTTAATTTTTATGGTGTTGTTAATTTTAGCATCATGATATGTATCACCAAATATAAATTCTTGTTATTTTATTTAAATGATTGTATTTGTATTTATAAATTCAATATGAAATTAATATATAATATTAAAAATATATATTAATAAAAAAATTAATTGAATATTAAGTGATAAAATATTTCAATATTAAATATAAAAAATACTCAATAATTTTATGACATTTATGAAATTATTAATAAGTTTAAATATTTGAATATAAATAATAAATAAAATATTATTATTAATATTTATTGGCATGAAAATATGGAGAAAAAGAAGGCAATGTGGAGAGATATCAGTTTAGGGTGAGGGCTATGGCCAGTGCCAGGTTCAGGGTGGGAGCTTTCTCATGAACCCTTCCTTAACAGTATAAGTCGGTCAAAACGAGAAAATTATAATTATAATTATATATATATATATATATATATATATATATATATATGAAAACAATAATATATTTCATAATATTGAAAAAACTCTAATTATTATAAATTTATATTAATTATATATAAAAAATAAATTAAATAAATGTATAATGATGTCAATATTTAAGGTAGAAGTATACGAGGTTGAAAAAAGGGATTTTGGGGCACTGCCGACCAACCTAAGACGTGATGGGTATTTAATTATGGGGGACGTGGCCTATCCTCACATGCATATGAATGAAACTTCCCAATTTCCAATTGTTATTAATATAGGTCTTATGGCGATTTTCGAATCTATTGGTTGTGGTTATAGTGGAAGCAAGGGATGGTCCTCAACCTCTGAGTGCATGTATCCGGATCTACCTCTTGTAGTGAGGAGCTTTGTGTTTGGGTTTGATTGTGTGAGTGAGGCACTGAGATGTGAATGTTTTTTTCCTATGAAGGTGGTAGAGGAAGCGACTAAGATCCATGGGCATCCTGGTTTGTGCATGGTTGCTTAGAACCTTGAATTTTGGTGGGCTAGCGAGGGCACAAATTTCTTCTTGCAACACAAATATTCATCTCATTTTCCTACTATGGATATTTATTTTATTTATTTCTATCATTGTGTATTAGCCCGAGGTGCTAGGGTTTGTGTTGATGTGTCTTGATCTCTAGTCTAGGTCTGTGGATAGTGCTTGGGGCGTCTCACTAGCCTCTGTCCATCTGTTGTTTCACAACTCCTTTAAATGGTTAGTGCTTATGTAAGAGGGTAATGTTTGGGTTACGGGATTTTTTTTTCATTGTGTAAAGTATATAGTGACACTCGTAAGGCCCTTGTGGGTTAAATATCATGGTTGCTTTCGCCTCATAAGTGACTAGGGTTATCTGTTCTATTTGTCTCGATTCTTTTGTTTAATGGTGTGAGGGTGTCAGACCTTTGTAGATATTGTCATGAACATTTTTATCCATGAAGATGTATTTATTGAGTTTGATTTTTATGTATTCATTTTCACGAACGATATAGTGTGTTGGTGTCCTAGTCCTATAGGAGGGAAGTCTAGTTTTTTCCTTCTTTCATTGCAATAAGAGTAATTCATGGTAGCTTTTCCAAGTATGTCCCACTAGGTATTAGTTATGTTTCCAAGATAAATAAAGTGGTGTACGTGGGGGGTGGTGGCAGTTCTCTGTGAGGTAAGAGAGGAGGCAGAGTCTTCGATCACTATTTAGATACTAGTTACTTCAACGTTGTTCCACCAGATAGAAGGAAGGAAATTCACAACATTGAGACTAAAGCGGGTGTTGAAAGATAATTTCATTTTCACCCTGAAATCATGGAGGATATGTGGTCATGGGTTGTAGACCCTGGCACACCATTGGTAGGAAAAAGAAAAATCTGAATCCAATGGCTCTATGTTATCAAATAAAGACCTTGTTGAGTCTTCTATTGAAATATAATAAAGTTGAGAGGTATAATGTCTCCACCATCTTAGAAGACATGACATTAAATGGAAGCTTAGAAACAAATTCTTACTCTTCGACAAGATTGACTTCCAAGATAATTTGGAGAGTCATATTGTTTGTGAATTGAATAGTGGTGATTTGATAGATCGTGAGGGCTCATGTGCGAGGGCTCTTGCAATAATCGCCTCTTAAGAAAATGACGAGTGATTTAGTTGGGCGACTTTGAAGTTGGGTGACTTATGTAAATGACTTTGGCCTGGTAAGTAGGGATCTTGTATGTTTTTTTATTATTATTATGAGTCAAATATGGCATTTATGTTCGTCCTATTTTATTGATAGATTTTTGGATTATTCACTTTAATGTGGATTAATGGCACATAGTTGTGTGTGGGAACCTTTTTATTAGAGCTTGTATAATTATTTTTAAATTCATTTTAAAGATATATATATATATATATATATATATATATATATATATATATAATTTAAAAATAATAAAATGAAATATTTTAATATAATTAATAACAAATTTATTTAAATTTTCATATCAACTAAACTATTTCATCATTAACATTCCTTCTCTTATATATATATATATACACTATTTAAAAGTACCAAACTGTTAATATATATATATATATATATATATATATATATATATATATATATATATATATATATATATATATAATTCGTTTTAGTTTATACTTATAAAAATAAATAAATATTGGTGTTTTATTTTGATAGTAGATTTCAAGAATCTAATGTTGAGAAAAAAATTCGAATAATTTACAATTTACATACAGATAACATACCAATAATATAAAATGTAATAAATTATAAATATTTTCAAAATTTACAAAACCACATATAAAACGTAATAAATTATAAAATATAATAGATGAGATCGTGGTTAACGATAATATGAGGCCACTTATTCTTTCTTATTATAAGGACCAGTATCTCATGGAATAAATTTTTGAATATAATAAAATAATCGATGCGAAGATGTTTTATAAGAAAGACGACTTGTACATTGTATGCGATGAGTTGGATTTTGAAATATTTTTGATAAAGTTGCAAGCGGTATGATAAGATATCGTATTTTCTATAAAAAAAAAAATGATATATGGACATTATTGTTTTTCTTAAGCAGCTACATAAAATAATGGAATCAGATAGGATTGATGGAATAGTCCCGTGAGCCCTTGTTTCTTGGTTTCGACAGACTTTTAAAAGATTTTTTTTCAATACGAAAATAGTAAGGTTTTATATAATGTATTAGTAACAAACTTTAAACAAGTGGAAGGCTTTTTTACATTGATTTATAATATAGTTATAGTTCCTCAAAATGGTCCACGCAGCACTGTCTTTAAAAGACTGGGCTTTCTTTTAGATACATGCATCAACAACTAGTTCAAAAACAGTGCCTTCAAAACCATAAGGCTACGACTTACAATATTACAGACCTGAGCAAAAAGCAAAAATTATCATAGACTTTGTTGTATGTTCCTTCAAAAAAGTAGGAAATGAAGCTGCCTCTCACAGAAAATGAGCAGCACAACTACCTTCTGAAACTAGTAGCTCATAGTGCATTTCCCCGTAGTTACCTTTTAGCCCTTTGTTTGACAGTCTATCAGCTACAACATTCTTCTCTCTGAAAACATGGTGAAAAGAAATCACAAAAAATTATTTCTTTAGAATATCAATTCTCTCCAACCAATGTGCAATCGAAACCAATCTAATGGATGCTTTCTGGTTCATATGGTCAATTAATACATTAGAATCCCCTATAATGAGAATCTTATCCATGTACAATTGGCTAGAAAACCATACGAGCCCCCAGAGAGCCAGAACTTTGGCCTTCATGTTCATACCTACACCACCATTTCAATAAATTTTATATTGGCACTCAGGAGAAATCAGTAGCCATGCCCCATAGCCACATAGTGAATGTTGTGATGCTCCATCAAGAAAACCAACAGGATAACTGATCTCATGAGGGAAAAAAACGTTTCGATAAATCCAAATGAGGCTTTTGCTTGATCTTTAAGTGTTTCAAAGACCAGATGATTTGGAAATCAGTGTTCTTTGGATTACTGAGAGTACCCTCAAATATAGCTCAGTTCCTGGCACACCAGTTATACCAGTGGAAAAAATAGGCATATCTCGGATGAGTTCGCCTCTTCCCATCCACCACTTCAAAGAGACCTTCGTTGACTGATACTTCGGTATGTGTATTTTTAACTTATCACAAACCATTTCCAAAGTATTAAGTGCATAGGAACATGAATAGAAGAAATGGAAGTTGTCCTCCGCCGCGAGCCCATAGAGTAAGCTAATCCCAGGGCCCTGCCACCCTCTTTTTTGAAGATTTAGCCAGGTAAAATTTCTATGCTTCCAAACCAGCCATAAGAAAATTATCATCTTAATCTGCGCTTTAGATTTCCATAAAACTTTGAACCATCAATCAGCTTCCGACGCCTCTCTTGTTTTAATGAGATGTGAATAAATTTCCTTGACTTTCAAAGTATCAGTTGTCTTCTTACCTTTCCATGTCATCCGGTCCCCCCCTGCCAACTTGCACAGACCCAAAGTCCTGAGCTTGTTCGTGTATAGCTCCCATTTTCCTTCCCACTTCGGCTCCAGCCCCATCTCAGAACAATCCTTCCATCTCGGGATCTACCCGATCCACTCCGTGATGCTCTGTTGTATGAAGAAACAACCCTTATGATTTAAACACAGAACAAGGTCCTGTATCTGTGATTGAAAATCAGCCATGCCCATCATCATCCTATTACCAATAAGGATTTTAGACCCATTTCCAAATACCCAATTCACATGTTGCATGACTAAAGGCCACATCATACCGAAGCCTTTCCAGAGGTTTGATTTGCATTTGTTTGCAGGCCAACCCGAGATGACTAGCTCCTCCACAGTAACATCTCCTAGATATTTGTGTTTAAATATTTCTTTCCATTTACGTTTACTAATTAATCCTCGCCAAAGAGTCTTGATAATGAGATATTGCCCAAATAATACCATATCTGAGATGCCCCATCCCCCTCTGTCTTTAGGGAGGGTTAAGGCCTCCCATTTTGCAATATGAATGGCCTTTTTCTCTCTCCCCCATCCCCACATAAAATTTGTCATTATCTGTCTTATATTATTCAAAATTTTCTTTGGGAGAACAAAGAGATGAGCCCAATATGTAGTCATCTGTTGTAGAACATCTTTCAACAAGATCAACCTATCTTCTTTAGTCAACCATCTTCCTGTCCAGTTATTTAATTTCTTTTGAAATTTATTAAACAACCAAGACCAATCCTCCACTGTATATGTTGCGGGTTTCAATATGAAGCCAAGGTAGGTCAATCCTTTATCTAGCGGAGCCTTTATAAAATTGAAAAGATCAGCTAATTCCTGGAATAGTGCCTTCTCCCCACCAGCGAAATAGATGCAAGAATTTTGAGTACTGGCCAACATTCCAGTGGCTTCACTAAATTTTTTTAATATGTCATGCAAAACCACCCAAATTTTTTTTATCATCATCCCAAATATGAGTATGTCATCGAAAAACAGGCTGTGGGTAGACTTCATTTGAGGGCTCAATTCAATGCCACAAAACAGACCACTCTAAGCTGCTCTATTGATTTTTATACTGAGTGCATCCATAACAATCAGGAAAAGGAGTGGTGACAAGGCACACCCCTGCTTTAATCCTCTACTGGGTTTAAAAAACATTGACACTGAACCATTAATAATCACAACAAGATAAGCATTAGTCACACTGGCCATAATCCATGCTACCGCCTCCTTGCTAAGTCCAATTTTGAACAGAACAAACCTAAAAAAAACCCAATCAACTCGATCATACACTTTCTTGAGATCAATCTTCATTACTGCTACCTCCAGTTTTTTCAAGTGAATTGTATGAATCGTTTCTTGAGTAGCTGCAACTGCATCATGGATATTACGATTTTTTAAAAATCCATATTGTTCCGGGGTGGTAAAGTTTGACAGGATACCTTTCAAACGATCAGCAATAATTTTAGAAACTAACTTGTAAATAGTGTTGCATAACGATATGGGCTTGAAATCATCAAAGGTGAGAACACCTTTCTTTTTCGAGATGATAACTAAGAGAGTAGAGTTGATTGCTCCATTTATCTTGCCAGTGGTTCTTACTTCCTCAACCAGATCCTTCAAATCTTCTATAAAGTCTTCAATAAAATGCAAGAAAAAATCTGGAGACCAACCATCAGGCCCCAAACTTTTATAAGCAACGATGGATTTGAGGACTCTTTTGACTTCCTCAACCGTCACCTCCCTGAATAAGTTAAGATTATCAGATTCCGAGAACATAACAGGGAAGCCACTAATTAATTCCAAGTGATCCTTCGAAATAGGTACTCTTCTCTGCTCATAAAGAGTCCCGAAGTATTCCACCGCTATCAACTTGATTTCCTCAGTGGAGCATAAAAGCCTTTCTCCATATTTGATTTCCCATATCAAATTGTCCTTCCTTCTGCCTGACGCGAACTTATGGAAATACTTATTTTTCCTATGTCCCTCATCCAACCAAGTTGCTCTACTCTCAAGTCTCTAGGAAGCTTCCTCATTCTTCAGGAAAATCCCAAGTTCACCTTCTATTTGTTTTAACTGCTCCCAATAATCATCTTCCTGAGTGCTCTCAGCCACCTCCGAGTGTATCCTATTTCTTTCCAACAGAATGTACCGGATCCTGGCTTTTTCCTTTTTTAATTTATTCCCTTCCCATCTTCTGACCACAATCTTCATCTCATTTTGTAATCTGGCCAGATGCGACATCACCGATGAGCCCTCCTCCTGCTTATGTTTCTGCAAATAATCCTTAATCATGACATTGAAGACGGCATCTACCAGCCATCTTTTATTGAACTTGAAAGTGTAGCCCGAAGGCTTCATCTCAAAATCCCATGGCAATGAGATAGGCCTATGATCAGAAAGTGTTATCTCCTCTGCAATCGCTTGAGCATCCCTCATACATAATGTTAGACTAGAACATATAACAAAACGATCTAATCTCTTCCCAATGAAATGCTTACCTTTCCTTCCATTCATCCAAGTTGGACAGATAACTTTTAAACGCACGTCAAACAGATCGGCCACCTTCAATATTCCTTTAACAATCGCAGCAGATGGATCAATCTTGCCTGTCTCTCCCCAAATCTCATCAGGATGGAAAATGCAATTGAAATCGCCCGCGAGTATGCAATTTTTTAAAGTAAGAAAGCCAGAGACCTCCATACGATGCCAGAGGGAAATCTTGTGAGCATAAGGAGCATAAATATTGAGTACATCTATACGCCTACTGAAACCTCTACAATAACCTGAGAGGATCATACCACCAAAGAAGCCATAGCGTTTAATGTTAACGAGCTTCGGATCCCAAATAGCACCACATCCACCCGACATCCCAGAAGCGTAAGTCGTCGCCATGTTCCACTTAGGAAACATGGAACGAAGAACATCAATGGACCTATTAGCACCAACCATGGTTTCTTGAAGCAGAAAAATAGACGGTTTAACAGTAACAACAAAATTCTTGAATGACAACAATTTATCCTTGCCCCCATCCACGAAAATTCAGTGACACAATCCTCATATTGGAGAGTCTGAAGCAGGGGACAGCGTACCCTTAATTTTGGTGGAGATGCGGGTAATTAAAAGACTCTTAAAAGATAGTAATTAAATTAGATAAGCACAGTATATACATCCAATAATTTCAACGTTTTCGAAATTTTTGGTCGGTTGGAAACTGCGGGTAATTAAAAGACTCTTAAAAGATAGTAATTAAATTAGATAAGCACAGTATATACATCCAATAATTTCAACGTTTTCGAAATTTTTGGTCGGTTGGAAACTAAGCACTAAAGAATTTCAGACTGGTTATCATCATCACTGAATATAATGAAACATATTATGAAAATGGTGCTCACCAAGGGTAATGGCGAACATGAGAGGATTACTTTTGAAGAGAAAATAACGGGGAATACCATCAGCATTACGCAACCTATATAAACAGTGAAACAATGATGCCATTACCATGTCATTGCTGATGCTCAGTTCGCGTTCTAGTTTTCTGCAGAGATAAGGAGTTCGCTAAGGAATATTTCTTGTAATGCTCTGGCAGTGCTGTCGCTGACTTATAATTTTCGTTCTGTTTTGATTATGACGTACTCGAGATCTCAACACATGTTTAGGGTTCGTACTACGGCTCTCAACCAATTTTTAGGGTTTTGCGTAACGAAGTAAGACATAAAGGTCTTATCCTATGCTCATGAAATATTTCATGATTAAACTGCAAGATGCGCCTCATCTTTTATTGTTGCGTCTGCAATGAATTTTAACTTCGTTAGAAACATTATAATATTTAGCACGAGATAGTCAAATATAGACATTTTATCCAGTTTGCTAGGTATAAGATGTATGTTTTCAAAGTGGTTCAGTGGGCGACTGAGGAGAAACCTGGGCGATACGCAAAATAAAAAGTCAATTAACAGATACACATCAGAGATCATAGAATGCGTGCCTAACATTTTCATGATCGTTAATGGGGTTGCAGAACTTTGAAACCTATCAATGAATATCGTGCATTTGTTCTATTCAGTGATCGAAAGTCATTGGGTTGTTGCAGTTAGCGGGGCTTTTGCACGTTCGATAATAGAATTGCAGAACTTTCAAACCTCGCAAGCAGCATGATTCAAGCCCTCAAATCACTGTTCTTATTTTGATAATTCAAAGTGATTTGGTTTTACCAATTGGTGGAGGGAGAAAGTATCAGATTCATAATATTTATCTGGAAGTCGAGTCCCTTTTGCATAAAGTAGAACCAATGTAATGCCAGGTCAGCATTACGCCAAGGCGTGATATATGTGTCATTAAATAATAGTGGTGGTTCTTTCAAAAATATGATGATGATGATGGCGTGATATATGTGTCATTAAATAATAGTGGTGGTTCTTTCAAAAATATGATGATGATGATGATGTAAAATATAAATTAACATAATACAAATAAATAAATGGTTAATACAACTGCAGCTAATGACAAAATTGTTATACACCCAAAATGATGTAAGACAACTGCAGTTAATGAAAAAATTGTTATTACAGATACTGTTATACACCTAAAATCATGCTGACGCTGAGAAATTTTCAAATTAAAATGAAATAAAGGAATTTAAAAACGCATATCATAACCCACAAGGATATAACTTCAAAGCATAAATCACGATCCAAGATATATAATTTAATTCCAACAAAACTATTAAGTGGGGTGACTTATGTCGTGCGAGGAATGATTCTTCACTACTGCGGAGGTGCTTGTATGATATGACAAATACCAAAGATGATATTACTACCAAATGTAAAAATTACTACGATTAACACGTTAACCAGAAATTAAAAGCTCGCCCGTTATGCTGATGTTCACCTCCATAAATCCAATGGAAAATAAAATAATTAACAATTGCTCAGAAAGGGTAATAAAAATTCTTCAAAAAGTGTTATGTGTTTTCTACATAAAATTTAATCAAAAATAAAAGGAATAAAAATTATAACATTGATAGACTTATTAGTGTGCTTTGGGTGTAATTGATGGTGGGTTTTATAGATTACAAGTATATTGCAGAATGTAGAGGGAGCTCTAATGAGATTTTATTGAAGAATGTAGAGGGAGTTCCAAATATCTGGCATTGTGCTTTTTTAATCGACTTGAGTTTTTCTTTTTTAATCAACTTGAGTTTTTCTTTGATTTGATTGTCATTTTTTATTATTATTTTCAAATTATTTGTTTAATTGTTTAAATTTTTATATTTATTTGGGAGAAATTCTCAACTTAATGGATTCTCGACCGTCAATTTCATAGTATTTTATGGTAAAATCCCATAACAAAAACTTTTTAGGTTCGTTTTATTATGTGATATTATTGTTTATATTGATGGTCAATTTGATAATATTTTACAGCAAAATCCCACAACAATAATCTTTTATCTTCTCTTTATTATGTGATGTTATAGAAATGCAATGATGGGTTGAATATGTCTATGTGTGTCAGAGATTAGCTATTGTTAATTAAAATTAGCATTCGTTGAGTATTATTATTGAATTTAGTTAAATAGAGAACACAATGGTTAAGTACGGCTGGTTGTAGGTTACTTTGGTTATGAATAGTTTCTTGTGGATGATGATTGTTAAGTATTGTTATTGAATTTAGCTAAATAGAGAACATAATGGTTAAGTATGGTTCGTTGTATGTTAACTTTGGTTATGAAAGTTTCTTGCAGATGATGATTGTTGATTATTTTTTTATGGTTGATTATAATACACCATGTTTATAGAATTAATAATGGTTCACAATTATTGACAATAGTTGGCATTGATCTATTATAATTTTTAATGGTTAATAATGATTGATTAATGATTGAACAAGGTTATCTGTAGTTGATTTTTGTTGATTATAATGGATTATGTCTTATAGTGCTTGGGTACCATAAAACATGCTTGATTTGTCAAATAGTAATTATTGGTAGCTAAACAGAGTATGGTTGAGTATGATAGTTGATTGAGAGGTACATTCTATAGTCGAGTATGACGAAGACATGTAATTTATTTCCTACTTAACCTATAATTTATAAGTGTTCCTAAAAATAAAATATAATATATAATAAAAACTATTAACATGTTTAGCTATTTTTAATTAAAATCTATATTAAAAACTAACAATATCATTTTCATTTTTCTAGCTGACATTCCAAAATATTACACTTATAAAGGGGATGCAGTACAAACATTTTACTTTGACATAACTCATAAATAAAATATATTGATTTCAATATGAAGTAACATAATTTCATGGAAAACCTTATAGAAATATAAGTAATTAATGTTAAAGAAATCTTATATTTTAATTTTTGAGTGTGAGGAAGATGTATAATTCCTAAACAATTTAAAAATACTTCACTACAAATTTTTTTAAAAACTATTTTAATATTCATGTAACTAACTTATTTCTCTCTATATATATAGGAATATGACTTTTACAATTTTAATTTAATTATCTATAAATATTAGGTGGATGGTAGAGATTAAATTTAGGTAGAATATTCTTTTTAGTATACAAAACTCAAAGACTAAGATTTATTCTAAAAGTACTTATGCAATTTTTAGTTTTAATTAAATTTTTTAGGTAAAAGAAATTTGCATATGAAGAAGTGTTATGAAATGAATTATGATTTTTTTGGCATGAGATTTATGGAATTTGTTATGGCTTTTTGGGCATGTGGTATTGATAAGCCATGGAACTGTAACAAATTGTATTTATATATTAAGGAATCTTCATGATAATGTGGGGCTGAACCTGCATGGTTAATACTCTTGTCACTTGTTTTTTTCGCTTGACCCAAGGAGATTTTAGCATTGAATTTCATAGTTTACTTAATACATCAACAAACCAATAGGAAACTAAGTTTTACATAGTTTTTGAAAATGTATATATATTTTAAATTTTATATTAAATATTTGTATCGTAAATAATAATAATAATAAATTTTTCATAAACAACATTTTTTCTATTAACTGAAACTAGTGTAGCCATATAAATGATATGACTAATAAATATTTATATGCATAAAATGATTATAAATATAAAAACACTTACCTCATTATATTTGCCAAATGAGTAATATTAATCAAAATATAACATTGAACTAATTTACAGCTGTATTTTAAGAAAATATTATTATTACAATGAGAAAAATATTTAATATAAAATATAAACATATACTAATGTTAACCAGATTCACCCTCACTTCATCATGGAGATTCTTAATATTTAAGAAGAATTTGTTGTAATACCATGACTTGTAAATACAACATTCCCAGAAAACCACAACTCATTTCATATGACTCTAGTTAATATGACATTTTTTTAATCAATGAATTTAATTATGAGTCAAATATAAAGGAATAACTACTTGGGAATTAGATCTTATTCTTTGATTTGTTTATATTACTAAGAAGGTTCGAGAATGTTTTATGGAGGTTAAATCCAACCATCCACTTAGTATTTATGGATAGTTAAACAAAAATTGTTACACATGCCTATAAACATAATTAATATGTGAAAATTTTAAAATATTATTAATAATAAACAAGTCAATGTACATTATAAATAAATTTTTTTAATATTTAGCATTAACTAATATTGATCTGTATTTAAATATATATTAATAACAACAAAAACAATTTAGTGTGGAAAACATGATCCATAAATCAAATATTTGAATGTCTATGCTAAGTAAAATATTTCATGTACCTACATTATATATACCTCAAAAAGCAGAATGTATATATTATACATAGTAATTGAAAATAAAATTTAGAAGTTTAATTATTTCAAATAGTCTCATTAGCTAATTATAAAATATATTCTTTATTATTATTATTATTATTATTATTATTTATCTAAAATATAATAATGATGGATTGGAATTGAAAGTTTATATTGTATAATATACGCCATAGAAATACCTAAAAGGATTTCCAATATGTTAAATCCATATATTTATTACATAATTTAATTTAAAATTTGAAAACACAGATATATAGAATACAATTTGAAAATTGAAAACACACAGATATAGATGAGGAGAAAGGACTTGAAGAGCTGAAAATAAAAAGGTGAATGAATGAGATGGACTGCCTTGAATGATGGATTGCACTATAAACCAGCCTAGATCCATCTTAACTCCACATATATCAAGTGCCGAGAGGGATCAAATCTCTCGAGGTGCAAACCTATTTTTTGAGTGCAAAACTTGAGGAAAGTTTGCACCTCAAGAGATTTGATCCCTCTCGGCGCTTTATAGATCTAGAGTTAAGATGGATCTAGGCAGGTTTCAGTCGTGTGCTGCGAAGGAAAATCTATCGAAGATATGATTAATTTTATCAATAATATGTAAATATATCAAATATTAATATAATCATTTTAAATATGCTAAATATTTATGAGATTAACTAGGTCGTTTTAATTTTAAATTTTCTTAGCTACCTCAGTTCGTTGAGATGATAAATATTGTTAATAACTATAATGACGAAAAATGATGAAATACTTTTTTTGGTTGAAAGATAGAAATTGTGAATAATAAGAATGTACTCATGTTACAAATAGTCTTCATTGTGATCAATATGAAACTATTTTCTTCTACTATTCTTATTGCCACGTTTTGTTGTCTTTTCATATCGATTATATGAAAAAAGAAAATTTAAATCGTAAACCATTTAAATATTTAGCTCGAGCTGTTGTAGTAAACATGATACCTTGTCTCTCTTGCTCTCTAATATTAATAGGTTAAATTATTATAACACAAAAATCAATGTACATTGTCAATAACTTTTTGTGGTTACACTAAAATCAATGCATATTGTTAATCCAATCACTTTAAAATTAATGTACCTTCATATATCCAATTACATCAAATCATAAATCAATATATACATTGAAATCAATGCATTTAATGCAAACAATCAAATAAGATTAGAAAATAATTTCTACATTGAAATCAATGCACCTAATGCAAGCAATCAAATAAGATTAGAAACCAACATCTACACTGAAATCAATGCATTTACTCAAAGAAATCAAATAGGATTAGAAATTGCCATCTACACTGAAATCAATGCATTTAGTGCAAACAATCGAATAGGATTAGAAATAATCTACATTGAAATAAATGCATCTAGTGCAAGAAATCAAATATAATTATAAATCGATGTCTAAATTGAAATCAACACATCCAGTGCAAGCAATCAAATAGTATTAGAAGTCACCACCTACACTGAAATCAATGTATCTAGTGCAAGTAATCAAATATCATTAGAAATAAATATCTACACTAAAATTGATGCATCTAGTGCAAATAATCAAATAGGATTAGAAATCACCATCTCCACTTATGTCAATCCATCTAGTGAGAGAAATATTCCTCCCTCTCTCCACCTTCCATCCATATCTATATCCCCCTCCATCTATTCTTTTTTGTCTCTCTATCTCACCTCCCTAAACATACACACTCTCTCTCCATCTCTCCCTTATCACACACACACTCTCTCTCCACTTCTCTCTCTCTCTCTCTCTCTATTTCTTCTTAGTTATGTAAACTAATGAACGTAAATATTCGTAAATATAAAGCATATTATGGAGTAAATATGAAAAGAGGTTTTATTTACTTACCATAACTCTGGTTTATTTATGTTTTTATTTATTTATCGTACCTCTTTTATTTACTATGATATTTGGCCCATAGGCTTGTTATATAATTATATTTTTATTTATAATCCTATTTGATATATTGTATTTACTTACCTTACCTCTTTATACCTTTATATTTATTTATTTACCATACCTCTTTATACCTATTTCATATTTATTTATTTATCACACCTCGTTATACCTCTTTTATATTTATTTACTTACCATACTTATTTTATAAATATGGTATTTGGCCCCTGGTATCAATATTAATTTGTCCCATGGTATTTGTCCTATAGGCTTCATCTAAATAAAACCTATTTTTTAAGTCTTTTTAAATATAAAAAGGTTTATGGAGTAAATTTAAAAAGAATTTTTATTTATTTACCATACATCTAGTTTATATATATTTTGTATTTATTTACCATATAGTTTGTCTTTAAATATTTTATTTTATTCATAGAATATGGGTTTTCTTTTTAAAGATTCATTTTACAAATATTTAATTAAAAGAAATATTAAAAGATTTTGGATTTTGATTGTTTGTGTTGAATTAACTCTTTCCTTTGATTTAGAAAATGGTATTGACTTTAGTAAAGAGAAAAGATGTTTAAAATTTTACTTAATTTGGAAATTTAATGTGGTAATTTTTTTTGGTAAAGATAAATTTATGATCCATTCAAATTCAAGTATATAATTTACTATCCATTCAAATTATATAAATAATACATAGTTGTATTTTAATAGTTAATCTTACCCAATTAATAAGTTAAAAAAGGTATATATAATCTAAATATTCAAGTTATATAAAATTCAAGATTAGGTTACAAAAAATAAAATTTATTATTTTTTGAGAACGTGACATACCAAGTCATACCGAGGTATAAATTGCACCTTTCCATTGTTGAATGAAGTCATACTGAGCTGTAAATTGCACCTCTAAAACCCAGCCAAATTAAGGCAAGTACATGCAAACAAATTTACCTCACTACTAGGGGACGCCTCTTTCACAAATGCTGGTTGTTCTCAAAACCCGTTTTATCAGCATCTCTCCCCAAGAAGAGCAACTTAGTTAACGGAGTCGTCGGAATGAAATTTCCAGCCCGCTGGATTGAAGTGTCATGATTCATGGGCGAATTTATTGCCGGTTATTTTAGACTAAACTTCTAACCTTTCGATGGAGACACCTGTTTGGACACTTTAAAAAGTTACACAAATTTTCACGGTTAAAGGAATGACGGCTTGGTTTATAAATTATGTGGCATCAGGCTGCACAAATTTGGATTTCTTGTCTTCTCCTCATATCGGAAGTTTCACGTTCTCATTATTATAATGGACCACATAATTGCTGTTAGAGATGGTAATGATGCTCTATCCTATGTTCGAGGGATTTCTGATTTGGTTTTGTCCAATTTAAAAATTTGGTGCTATTGGTTAACAAATATTGAACGGTTTTCAAAAAAGATTAATGTCATTTAGAATGTATAAATATGAATTCTTTGATTTCTATAGTAGGCATTATTCTTAATGGAAAGTAAAAATATAAAGGAAGGTTTCAAACAAAATTCTGTTGATTTAGTGTGTATAAATATGAATTCCTTAATTTCTATAGTAGACATTATTCTCAATAGAAGACATTATTCTCAATAGAAGGTAAAAATATAAAGAACGGTGTTCAAAAAATTTTCAGTTCATTTCGAATGTATAAATATCTTGATTCTATAATGAATTTCTTGATTGCTATAGTAGTGGTTTAAAAAATAAAAATTAAGTAAAAATATAAAGAATGGTTTAAAAAATAAAATTACTCTCATTTTTAATGATTCGTAGTACGATATCCGTAAAACTAAAGATGACAATAAACCAAAACAGTTTGAAAATGACAAACAACTTGATTTGGAAGATTAAATATCAAAAGACACTAGCTTTGATTTCTGCTTCTATAACAAAAGAGGGACACAATTTTCCCAGCACCACATCATTTGAATCATTAAAAATAATTGAAAGAATTTTAAAACTTTCATTTCAAAATGGGAATTATACCATTATTAATGATGTTATTTAATCTGGAATTGAAAAATAATGATCCAATGAAGTTAGCGTCAGAAATTAAAGCCATATTTCATGATATTGAAGTGATCGGTGTCAAAGTTGATATGAAAGTCGCTTCATTCATTAAAGCCCTATACCATACCTATTCACACTACATAGAGATACAGAACATTTGATAACTTGTAGAGAAAATTGCAGAGAGGGAGAAAGCCTTTGGAAAGGAGTAACCTCGCAATCCAATGTTTAGACTTTGTGTGTTGCATAGAAAGAACGAAAGTCTCCAAAAGAGTCTGCTAAACATGACAGTAAAAGAAAAGTTCGCGATAAGAAACTCCTTAAACGAAGTGGCGCAGGGGTAGGGAAATAATCATGAAGGGGAGAGAGACAAGAAAAACAATTTCAAAATAATAGAAAAATTATTAAGTGTTATAGGCATGGTAGACTTTGTAATAATGCCTCTCAATCCCTAACTCCTTTGGAAAATATTAACACAAAGAAATAATAATAACCTCCAAAAAAGGAAAACCTCGTGAATCTAATCACTATATTGTTGCACATTGTAATTTTAGCATCCACGATGTTTTTAATACTACCTTTTCGTCTTGGAAAGACACTTGGATATTAGGAATTGTAGCTACTTCTCATATAACTTTTAGAAGGGATTTTTTGAAACATTCAGTAATCATATTAATGGAACAATTATTTTTATCATAAATTAGAAATCAAAGATTTAGGAATTGGATATGTTCGACTTCAAGTACTAGGACTTGCTCATTATATTTTTCATGTTGTTCTTCATATTCCTCAATTGAAAAGAAATATGATGTGTTCAGGAATGAAGAGAATTATATACATATGTTTGGTAGCATAACTGAAATCCATAGCGCAACTGATAATTTGATTGTTATGACTAGTGTTGAGGAAGACAAACTTTTGAAACTCAAAGGAATATCATATTTTATAACTAATTTTTCTCATTTGATCCAACAACATGATACTTTGTCTTCCAACTTGTTTTCACATGCTCCTTTTGGTCATATTAATTATAATAGTAATAGTATTATGAAACAACAAGGCTTTCAAGGGCTTCCTAAAATTCCAAGAAAATGTCCTCAACATGATGCTTGTATATTGGGTAAACATTCTAAGCCGCCTTTTCAATATGCCAATGGTAACAAATATCTGTTGGCTTTTATTGATGATTACACAAGGATGTGTTGGGTGTATTTGTTGAAAGAATTTTTTTAATTTTTTTGTAGCTTTTAAGAATTTTCATTTATGGATTACAAATGAAGCTCAACTTAATATTAGTACCCTATGGACTGATAAAGGTGGTGAATACACATATCATGATTTTGAAAAGTATTTGCAAGATAATGTCATCAAACATAAAACTACAGTTCCTTTGAATTTTCAACAAAATGATGTTGCGAAGCATATGAAGAGGACATTTCTAAATATTGTGAGATCAATGATGTTATTTTAAGAATTTTAAGTTGATTTTTTGTGGATAAATAGTGTTTTGTGTTTTTTGTATTCAAACTTAGTGTCCTATTACCATCAATAATAAGCCGCCTTATGAAATGTGGTATAATCGTCTTCCCGCTATTTAACATTTTATATTTTTAGGTTCTCTATGCTACAATTTTATTCCTCAATAACAATAAAATGAATTGGGTGTGAGGAGTCACAAATAAATTTTTCTGGGATATTCTAATACTTCTAAAGCTTCTAGGTTGTATGATGAAGAAAATAAGAAATATATTTTTTCAAGAGATGTATCTTTTCTTGAATTTGATGAATATTCTTCCACCGTTGATAGAAAAATCAGTCATTTGGATAAATTCACTTCCAATAAGTTTTATTATGAATGATATAATGATATTCCACATCCCAAAAGCATGATTCCTTTCCAGATCAAAATCAGTCTCTCGATTTTACTTTAATAAATTTTCCATCTTGAATTGTCAATGAAGAATAATCAGATGATAATGTGTCTGCATAAGGAGAATTGGATGGTAATGATGAAATTTATATAGAAGAAAAAATGGATGATGGTACTCTCCCTAAAGAATCAAATCCTCTTTCTCCATAATCTGTTCTTCCAAATGAGAATTAGCCACCACAATTAGTGCGTAGATCAACGCGGACCAAGACATTTCCAAGAAGGTATGACGAATTTGGTACAAGAAATTATCCTAAATAGATTGAAGGAAAGGAAGGAGAAGTTACATCAAAATTAGGTAATGATTCCCATAGTTCTTATGATTGTGAAATTAATTTTTCTGTTTTTAATGAATTTTCTACCTTTGAAGAAGCTACTAGTTCTTATGAGTGGAAAGATAGTTTACGACATGAAGGTACTCTATCACATAACTGGGGCCATCACTTTTTCTAATGAAATAACCTGGGTTCTTGATCCCATATATATCATATAGGTAAATTTCATGTTCTTTTGACATTTTTATTTTTTTCTTTCTTTTTTAGCCTTATGATGAAAATTTCTGCCATGCTAGAAGTTATTTTGTAATGGGGTACAATGTGGATCATGATACAGAGATAGAAAGAGATATAAAACATTCTAAAAAAAGTCAATTTCCACCATTTGATGATAAGGAACCTCCTTTATATTATTCATGAAATTTTTTTGATGCAGGCCCTCTTGAATCTATCAAATTGGATTTGTACGAGGAAGAATATTTGACTGTATACACATGGTTTTGTGAGCACAAGACCCAACCGAAAAGAAAAAAAAAACTTATACATGGGCATCGTTACAGAAGGTGGAAATTATTACTTCCCATATTGCAAACTTTCCATTGTCTCGTAGGAAAACTACTTTAAGACTTGACTAATAAAAACTATTTGTATCTATTTGATATGGAGTCATTTTTCACAACAAAAGCATTGAACATGTGCATACTAGGTATTATGAAGTCTATGCCCAGAAAATTTTCAGGTCAATATCTAGTCATCTATTTTTTTTTCTCTAGTCATAAATTTTGTTGTTGCAATCAAGGTCATACTTTTATTGACATGTCTATTTTAACAACAAGATGACTAAAATTTGAGCCTTTATACCACTATATGGAGAAGGGTGATGAAGAGTGGAATGAATTAAATGATATTAATAAGCTTATTATCCACTATCCACTTCATATATAGCATAGAATTTCATTTCTCCATCTCTACAACATTAGGCCTATGAAATTTAAGTTTTACACATATCACAGTCCCACAGTGATTTATAGAAAAATAGAAGATCTACATTTACTAACATTTTATTTTGACTCTCTAAATCATCCAATTTCTTTTCATAACATTAATATCCATGAGAATAAAACTTATGAGGATGATGACAATGAAATTTTTTTTCCATAAGGTGTGTAAACTTTGTTTCATGATCCACTACTTTACACAGATAAAACAACGACTAGTATCCCATTATTGTTTTCTCCATGTCCACTCCATATGAAATAAGGTCATATGCGACGGGAGGAAGATATTTCTCTTATTTCTTATCGGTAAAGGAACACTAATATGGATTTTTCTGATGCATGCCACCTATTCATTTTATTTATGTTGTTTATTTTTGTTTTTCATTTGCCATGTATTTTATTCCTTGAATGTTTCATGTGATGCAACCCTTGCACATATCTAATGAAGGTTCGTGTGAACTATCAGAAGCTCCTAAAGTGTTATTTTTTGAATGAACTTCATCACAGGCCTCCAAGGGATCAAAATAATAAATACTTGTTTCGTTCCCTAAAAAATCCCAGTTTTTCAAATAAGTTATATTGGGAAAAGGATTGGCTTCAAGTTTGTAGATAGGGTTAAAATATGTTAAATATTCTAATTCACCAAAAGAACATGAACTATCTTCATCATCATTACAATTTCAGTCTAAAGAATATGAATACAATCATAGCTAAGGAGCATAATAATTCATTCTTCGGTTCAAATATTTTACATTTACACCATTAAATTTTGTGACTAACAAAACTAGTTTCCAATGCAAATAACCAATTTTGAGTAAGAAATGTAGATGCTTTCCAGTTGGCACACAGATTACAATATACATTTTAACATGTAGGGTAGTTGACTAGTATGTATCATTACAAGTACTAACCTATGAGAAAGATAAAAATGTGTAAATATATGAAGAATTTGATTTATTATTGCTTTAAAATTGAGCCTTTTGGGAAAGGACATGCATGTGGATTTTTGGCTTCAACGTCGATAATATAGTTTTTTTTCCTATGCTATATAGTATCACTGCTAGATAGGTGGCTTGGAAACTTGTTTGCATTATATTTTGAAGGTCATTATTAAAAGGGAGTGGTAAACACTATGATGAAATAAAGTGTTGAAAATAATTTTTATTTAGAGCTTAGAGGATCTTTCATGCATGCTGTTCTTGATCTAATTCCAGGTGATTTTATTTTTTTCCTTCTATGATAACTATTAGCAAAGGGATGTTTGTGTTGTTTGGAATGCATCAATTATATTAAACTCACTTCGATGATACCAGTAAAGAGGTATTAGTTAATATATTCTAATATATTTGGCCCTTGACGGGCATGCTATTTATCCTCTTCCTAGCTCATTTTGTAATCATTTATTTGGTTATTGGCTTTGAATTTTCTACATCCTTGTTTCTCCCTTGGTTTTTTTTTTTTTAGTGTTATGCAATTTATGATTCTCTTAGTGATTATATTATCTAATTCTAACATACTCAGTCATATTGTGATAAATGGCATCATGTAGAAAAAATCTCACACCATTTTGCAACATTTGAGTGAAGCCAAGAAATGTGGGAAAGAAAACATCCCCTACAAGGTACATGTTGTAAAAGATATTTTAATTAATCATTGCAAATTTGATTGTTTTATTTATTTATGTTCTCTATTACATATAAATTCTATAAATAAGATAACTACTTCAGTACTACAAGTGACTGGCCTATTAGTGCCAATTGAAAATATGATTCTTGTTATGTAAAATCGAAAGCATACTAGTGTACTAATGTTGCTCATTATAATCATTAATTTATAAGGCATGGTGCAACTATGGAAAATATAGTTTTTCAAAAAATCCAAGAAGGTTCATACATATTTTGTTCAATGTAACGCACCCCATTTCACACCACAATTTTTTTTTTTCTAAAGCACTAATTCCGGTTTCTAGAACTAGCGCATTCAATCAAACAGTTTACCCTACCTGTTTACTAAATCAATACAATTAAATTATTCCAATGGTAATTTTTTTTTTTCCTTAGTGGTTCTTAAGACGGATTTTGGTTTAGTTCCTTTTACACACCAAGTGAGATTTTGCTATGTATCATAGTGGTACCATGGTTTTACATAGTCGTAGAGCTTTAGAACGTTGTTGTACTCCCATGTATATACATAGGGACTATGTCCAGCTCCCTTATATACTATGGGAATTTTGACCAATACGTTCCAACGTGGCTATGATATGATATTTACGATGGTATTGATTTTGTTGTTTTGTATTCCACGTTGAATGCAACATATACTCTGTTCTCATGGTTCATAAATGACGTTCAAGTGATAATTTTGTTTATTAATCTGCATCTCATGTCAATTTAATAAGCAGGAGTACTTTGTCTGTCGTGTATTGAATTTCATTCTCATCGTCATTCGAGTCACATAATGGAGCATTTACGTTCTACTCTTTTCGGATTTCCAAATCTATATGTATGGTATTTTATATTTCTTTATGGATAAATCACTGAGATTGTTTTATTACTCTGGTCTGCGCTAGTTCGTTGGTAATAATCTTAGTACGTTCTGCGTTAAATGTGAAATTTTTGGGTTCACCTCGCTCAGTCACTTCTCTATCTGTGTGCGAGATGACGGATAGTCGCCACCTAGACGGTTGGACGCGTCTAGTGTTTATGGTGAAAATTGGTATAACATACGCCATGTTCATTTGTTTTTACTTATTTACTCTCTGTTCTTATCGGCTTTTCTTTCGTCTTCCTTACCTGACGAGGCATTGGTGCCGCCTCTGCACTATGGCGAGAACTTGGCGTACGTCGACGTCTCCTCCCAAGGTATGATGCTTAGCGCGTTTAATACCAGTATTGCATTTCTCTGTCTCCGGATTTTAAATATGGTGGCTCATATCCTTTCTTTTTTTTTTGTCAATGTTATGCAAGTCATTACGTCTCGATTGTCCATGGCACCGTACAAGGCTCCCAGCGTTTTATTCCTGAGGCTCTGTAGTTTGTAATTTTATGGATTTATCAAAATCCCCAATTCACCTATGATAATGGTAGAAAGCCCATAGGCGTGGTTGTGTTATCTTTCATAAAATTTTATTTTGTTCTGGGTGATAGATTATTTCTACACTGCGTCTCATACCAAGATGGATATTCTTGTCGGGTTGTGATACGATTTGAGTGTAATTTGGTGGACGTTGGATTGAAGTGGGAGATTTTCTCCTCGCGTCATCCATTCTTCCCTCTCGCTTGCATAAAATTTGATTTCCTTAGGGTGGGCCACAGAGCTCTCGGCTCTCCCTAATTCATTTCAAGCCACTCTCATTTGTATTCCCTAACGCAAGGATAGGATGTCGACGTTTTTATATATATAATTTTTGTTTTCATAACTCTGAGGTTGTTGTGTATTTTTCTCTTAGCGTTCGTTCAATACGCCTCAGTCATCCCTGGAATGATGGAGGACTTTCATCGAACCTGTATTTAAATGGCGTCCTTCCTTGAGTCGTTTAGGTACCAATCTGAATGGCTACGATGTATATTATTATCGAACTTTTCATTCAAATTGGCTCACAAGGTTTACTCATTTTTTTTTTCTCTATTGAAATTTGGTCAGGATTTCATTTCAGGCGCTCTCTCTTTCTCAGGTGAGGACAATTATTTAAACATCCCTTCTCCCATTAACTACTTCCATTCATCGTTTTTTTACAGTCATTTTATTATTTAAGTTCGCTTACCCCCAACCTTACAATAGTATCTAATTCATTCAGACATCATATTATGTACAGGTAACGGACATGGTTAGAAATTCCATGAGTTTACTTATCGAGCTATTCCTTACGACGCTTAAGTTTTAATGTTCGCTCTGCTACTATTCCAGGTCTGTATTCACCGTTACTCTCGAACAGAAATGGAGGCATTACTCCAAAACCTGTTACTTTCTATTTCAAATTTTGATATAACTGTAACTTGAATTTGTTGAGATTCGGACATTTGGATAATTTTGCTCTTTATGTCCTGTTTGACAGTCGAGGGTTTGAATGTTCTACTCCATAATAAACACTATTATATTATGCATTGATATTATCTGGTGAACTCAGAGGGTTTTATATACTTCCTTTCCCAACATATATAATTTTTTACTTGAGAATATTTACCCAGTGTAAATTTCACATGCGTTTTTCTTAAAATGTTTCTGTGATGTTCTTGTATCAGAAGTTTCTATCTTAGTTGAGGTGTAACTCTGTTTTCTAGAATTTAACTCACCACCATCTTAGAAATCTCAGTACAGTATATATATTTATTTCACCTATATTCCACTACTCCTACTGTTATAAATTTTATACCGTTCTACTGATGTATAAGTAATTGGTTCTTTTCCCTATTTCTATTTCACTATTATATCAATAGTGAAATATTGTCAAATGAAATAATATTTCATGCTCTACTCTATTCTGCATGCAACTCATCTAATTATTAATTGATCTAGCCAGTAGAGAGATTGTCATGAAATAAAATGAGAAAATTTCTTATTTACTTTTGTGGATTTAATAAAATTACATCTATCTCTGTGAACTAATATTGTTTATGGTTCAGCTTAGATTTGTTTTCCTACAAATACACAAGTATATGTTGCCTCAGCTTGGGTATCTAATTTATTTGTATAGCACTTAATATTTACATCTCCTTCTAGTACACCAATAATCTTCTACTACTAAATGTCTGGCTCATACCTAGTTAAATCAATAATTGCACAGAAGCAGATTAAAGTTAATTTTTTTTTAATGGATTATAGGAGTAGTTTAAATCTCCAGATTTAGACCAGCACAGGTTTAGAGCTTCTGGATGATTCTCCCTATAATATTTTTTCCTACAACTCTACAGAATTGGGAGGATTTATTTCTTCTCAATGATTCTGTTAAATGTATGGGAGATCAAATTCAGGTTTAAATTAAAATAATATTCACCATCATAATTCATCAAGCAAGGAAATTCAGAAATTCAACCATACATAAATATTCTAAGCATACCACTTCTGTAATTGACCAATCCTCCCAACCTTAGAGTTCTTCTATCCATAGAACTCACCCCCGAGCTGAGATCATCTTCCAGAACAGACCAAACTCTAATATGTTATGAAATAGGTCATTTAAGCTTTTGCTCCCCAAATCCCGTTTCTAATTCTGCGTCCAGAATTACAGGATTATTTTCTTCCTGTTTGCCTAGGCTTCCCTTATTTAGGGACTTTTAAAGCTGCTTTCTACTTTTCCCAGCTTTTTACCTCTTCCCAACTACTCTCCACCTCATTGGGGAAAACTAGATTTTTCCTCAAAACTCTAATTTGGAAATAAATTCTTTCAAGGATTTTTTGAAAGATTTTTGGGGAAATCTTAGCCTTTTTCCATACCTTATGGATTTGGCAAGTGATCTCATAATTCTCATTTGGTCAATATGCACAGAATCATTTTATTTATTTTTAAAAATTAAATACTTAAGTACATCCACAAAATACTTATCCATTGGGGTCCACTCCCTTTTGGATCTACAGTTCAAATGTCTAATCTTGAAGGAAACATAAAACTAGGGGTGATACATATTCCCCCTCCAAAAGCAAACACCATCTTCGGTGTTGATAACTAACTACTAGAGTTTATTTTTCAAACAAAGATGGATATTTTTCCATCATCTAAGCTTCTCTTTCCCAGGTAGCTTCTTCAGTAGTAAAGTGCTCCCACTGCACCTTTACTCTTGCTACTGTTCGATTTCTCAATTCAATTTCTTCCCGCTCCAATATTTGAAGCGGCTCTGGAAGGAAATCCCCTTCTGGTTCCACCTATATCACATTCCAATAAACAATGTGAGAAGCATCATGTATATATATTTTTAATAACAAAACATGAAATACATCATCAACTTTAACATGGGGCGGTAGGGCCAGCTTATAAGCCACTGGTCCCACCTGCTCTAACACCTCAAAAGGCCTGCAATATCTAGGAGCCAATTTTTCACAACTTCCAGCATAAAGTGTGCTCTTTTTGGGTTTAATACACAAATACACATGATCCCCCACTTTGAACTCTCGATGCACCCTCTTCTTATCAAAATAATTTTTCTGGCGATCTTGTGCTATCTTGATGTTTCTCTGTATTTGTTTGACAATCCTTTCCATTTCTAATAAAATATCTGGCCCCAAAACTAGTTTATCTTTAGGTTGGCTCCAAATTAAAGGAGTACGACACTTCCTTCCATACAATGCCTCAAACGGGCTCATTTTGATGGAGGATTGATAGCTGTTGCTATAAGCAAATTCCGCCAAGTGCAAATAGTCTTCCCATTTTGATGGCCTATCCATCACATACATTCTCAGCATATCCTCCAAGATCTGATTTGTTCTTTCTGTTTGACCATCCGTCTGCGGGTGATATGCGGTACTAAAATTCAGTTTAGTGCCCATGCCCCCAAACAGACCTTTCCAAAAGGAAGCTATGAACTTAGCATCTCTATCAGAAATAATCATCCTTGGGACCCCATGTAGCCTTACTATCTCTTTTAGGAACACCTCTGCTACTTGGGCTGTCCCAAAAGTAGATTTTACAGGTATAAAGTGTGCAGCTTTTGTTAAAGTGTCTACTACTACCATAATTGAGTCATGCTGGTACTTGGTTCTGGGTAATCCTATTATGAAATCTATAGAAACGGTATCTCATTTCCATTCTACAACTGGAAAGGGATTTAATAGACCAGCTGGGTGTTGGTGTTCAACCTTGACTAGTTGGCATTCCATGCACCTAGCTAAATATTCTGCTACATCCCTTTTCATTCCTGGCCAAAACAATTTCTTTTTCAAGGCTGTAAGAATTTTCTGATATCCCGAATGTCCTGCATATGGCTGTTTATGGTATTCATCTAGGATCTCTCTTTTCAAATATTCAACATTGGGGATATACAATCTGTTTTTATAGCAAATCATCCCTCTCTGGTTTTGGGTATATTCAGCCATTTCCTTTAGTATTTTTATCTGTAGATTCTCATAATTTGGATCCTGGTCTGTTACCTTTTTCACCAGTTCTTCTAAATCAAAATTAGCACTGCTTCCAATGTTGTTTATGTTTCGGCAAACATTTCTGCTCAGTGCATCAACAATGTTGTTTTCTTTCCCTCTGATATGTTTTATGTCTATATCAAATTCACTCAGAAAAGACAACCATCTGGCTTGTTGAGCATTCAAATCAGTTTGGGAAAAGAAGTATTTAAGACTAATGTGATCAGTCATCAATGTAAATTTCTTTCCAAGAAGATAGTGTCGCCACATCTTCAAGGCATGAATTACAACAGCCAATTCCAAATAATATGTACTATGGTTCTATTCATGTGTCTTAAGTTTCCTAGACTCATATGCAATAACATAATTTTCTTGCAACAACACTCCTCCCAATCCTTCTCTACAGGCATCGGTACACACAACAAATTATTTATCAGGATTTGCAATCTTCAGTATAGGGGTTGTAGTGAGTTTTAATTTTAATTGTTCAAAACTGTTTCGGCATTTTTTAGTCCACTCAGATTTGACACCTTTTATTTGTAGGAAAGTTATGGGATATACTATTGCAGAAAATCTTTCCACAAATCTACGATAATAACTGGAAATCCCCATAAATGATTTCACCGCTGAAACATAAGTTGGCATCGGCCATTCTCTAATGGCCTTTATCTTTTCCGGGTCAACAGCCAACCCTTATTCAGAAATAATATGTCCCAAGTATTGGATCTTGTCCTTATAGAATTCACATTTACTGAACTTGGCATATAACTGGTTTTCTTTCAAAGTTTGCAACACTATCCTCAAGTGCTCTTTATGCTCCTCCTCACTTGTTGAGTAAACTAAAATATCGTCTATGAACACTAATACGAATTTATCCAAGTAATTGTTTAAAACATTGTTCATTAAGCACATAAAGGTGGGAGGGGCATTTTTCAAACCAAAAGATAAGACTACAAATTCGAAGTGACCATACCTGATTCGAAAAGTTGTTTTACTAATGTATTCCTCCTTAATTCGAAGCTGGTGATAACCAGTCCTTAGATCAATCTTAGAAAATACTTAAGCTCCCCTTACTTGATCAAAAAGATCATCAATTCGGGGAAAAGGGTACTTGTTTTTAATGGTCAACTTATTCAGTTGAAGATAGTCAATGCACATTCTAAAGGTTGCATCCTTCTTTTTCACAAATAGCACCGGTGTTCCCCAAGGAGACACACTCGGTGTGATATAACCCTTATCCAGCAATTCTTGCAATTGCATTTTTAGTTCCATGAGTTCGAGGGGCTCATTCGATTAGGGGCTCTGGAGACAGGTGTTGCTCCAGGTACCAAATCGATTGAAAAGTCAATCTCTCTTTTGGGAGGAAGATAAGGAATCTCATCTGGAAAAAATTCCTTAAATTCTCTTACCACTGGTAGAGTGTCCAACAGATTTTCTTCAGGTTGCTATCCTAATTCCTCAACATGTACAGCATATGCTTGATATCCCTTCCTAATTGTCCTCTTTAATTGCAAAGCTGATATTTGTCTTACCGAAATTGGTTTTGGTTTTCCTTTGAGGATAAAGGGTCTCCCTTCCTTGTCTATGTAATGTAAATTTTTATCCCAACAATTCATCATAGCCTTTCTCTTTTCTAACCAGTCCATTCCGATCAGAAAATCATATGAGCCTAAGGGCAGAATGTTTAAGTTTACTTCTGTCTGAAAATCATTTAATTTAATTGCTGTCTGAGGTAACTTATGAGTTACTTTCCTCTTCGTGCCAGTGGCTAACTGGACCAACCAAGACTATGGAAATTTTCCAGTCTTGATATTGCATTTTTCAACAACTTGTGGACTAATGTAACTCAAAGAAGCACCCGGATCAATTAAAACTAAAATATATTGGTCAGCAATCTTACCTTCCATCTCAACCATGGTAGCTTGGTGTTTTGCTTGTCGATTCTCCAAGGCTGCACTAATATTAGGTATATTTCTTGCTATGTCATTTACTGTGGTAGCTTCTCGATCTCTCACAATCATCTGGATGTTTTGGTGAGGACAATCCCTCAACAGATGAGGTTCTCCACAACCCCAACATTTCAAAGGCTCCCTCATTTTAACTGTTCCTTCCTTTTTATTATCTCCATCTAATTTTTTGGAACCAACTTGGGACTGTGTAGTTTGACTTTCTTTTGATTTATTAAATTTTTTCCGTTGATGGTCCCTACCAAAGTTCTTTAAGTAGGCTGGTTTCTGTTTCTTTCCTTTGATTTCACCTTTGTTTACCCAGCCTTTACCAGGTTCACCCTTTCCTTTAAACTGCTGATAGCATAATCTTGATTTCCTCACTGCTTCGTCCATAGTTTTTGGATTATCGAATTCGATCCTCTCCTTGTACATAGTAGGAAAACAGTTCAAAAACCTTTGTACCTTTGCCTTCTCCTCTCGAATGTAAGGGACATACCTTAACAGATTTGTAAACTTGGTGAAAAACTCATCGATAGTGAGTTGTCCTAGTCTGAGTTCATGGAATTCCTTTTCTTTATCATCATAATAGTGTTCATTTAAATAGTGGTTTTTAAACTTAACCTGGAAATATTCCCAAGTAACTGTATTTTCATCAATGGCATGGACCATTTTCGTCTCCTCCCACCACAAGGTAGCCTTACCATGTAGCTGGTAGACTGCTAATCTGGCCTTCAGATTTCTTTCATATTCATAGACCTAGAAATACTTAATCATATTCAACAACCAGGCTTCAACATCTTCCTCCTTCTCCCCATCATAGGAGGGAGGTTTGATCTTTCAGAATTCCCCCTGTAATTCCTTTTTCTGTTTATACTGATGTCTAGTAGTGTCCTCTTCCTCAGAATCATTAGAGAACTTTCCCTTCTTCCTCTTTTCGGAACCTTCACCTTCCTGGCTATTCCGTGAAGTCAATTCTCTGATGAGCTTTTCCTTCTCCTCACTGGATAATGACAATATACCATTCTGGCTTCTTAACTCAGCCATCTCTCGTTGCAAACTGTGCAACATAGCCATCACTGGAGCATTGGGATCTGGTGTATTATCTTCATGACGCAGATCCACATAAATTTCATCACCTTCAGCCATTTGGATTTTCTGCTTCAGCACCACTATACACTAAATAACACATATCAGTAACAAAAAATAAAAATAAAATTCAGCAAGAATAATTGATACAATGAGCACAACAACAGCCCAGTTTTATCTAACATGAGCTTTGATACCATTTGTAACGCACCCCATTTCACATCACAATTTTTTTTTTTCTAATGCACTAATTCCTGTTTCTAGAACTAGCACATTCAATCAAACAATTTACCCTACCTGTTTACTAAATCAATACAATTAAATTGTTTCAATGGTAATTTTTTTTTTTTTCCTTAGTGGTACTTAAAATGGATTTTGGTTTAGTTCCTTTTACACACCAAGTGAGATTTTGCTATGTATCATAGTGGTACCATGGTTTTACATAGTTGTAGAGCTTTATAACGTTGTTGTACTCCCATGTATATACATAGGGACTATGTCCAGCTCCCTTATATACTATGGGAATTTTGACCCATACGTTCCAACATGGCTATGATATGATCTTTACGATGTTATTGATTTTTTTGTTTTGTATTCCACGTTGAATGCAACGTATACTCTATTCTCATGGTTCATAAATGACGTTCAAGTGGTAATTTTGTTTATTAATCCGCATCTCATGTCAATTTAATAAGCAGGAGTACTTTGTCTGTCGTGTATTGAATTTGATTCTCGTCATCATTTGAGTCATGTACTGGAGCATTTACATTCTACTCTTTTCAGATTTCCAAATCTATATGTATGGTATTTTATATTGCTTTATGGATAAATCACCGAGCTTGTTTTATTACTCCGGTCTGCGCTAGTACGTTGGTAATAATCTTAGTACGTTCTACGTTAAATGTGAAATGTTTGGGTTAACCTCGCTCAGTCGCTTCTCTATCCGTGTGCGACATGACGGATAGTCGCCACCTAGACGGTTGGATGCGTCTAGGGTTTATGGCGAAAATTGGTATAACATAGACCATGTTCATTTGTTTTTACTTCTTTACTCTCTGTTCTTATCGTCTTTTCTTTCGGCTTCCTTACCTGATGAGGCATCGGTGCCGCCTCTGCATTATGGCAAGAACTTGGCGCACGTCGATGTCTCCTCCAAAGGTATGATTCTTAGCGTGTTTAATACCAGTATTGCATTTCTCTGTCTCTGGATTTTAAATATGGTGGCTCGTATAATTTTTTTTTTTTTTTTGTCAATGTTATGCAAGTCATTACATCTGGATTGTCCATGGCACCGTACAAGGCTCCCAGCGTTTTATTCCTGAGGCTCTGTAGTTTGTAATTGTATGGATTTATCAAAATCCCCAATTTGCCTATGATAATGGTAGACAACCCATACAGCGTGGTTGTGTTGTCTTTCATAAAATTTTATTTTTTTATGGGCGATAGATTATTTCTACACTGCATCTCATACCAGGATGGATATTCTTGTCAGGTTGTGATATGATTTGTGTGTAATTTGGTGGACGTTGGATTGAAGTGGGAGATTTTCTCCTCGTGTCATCCGTTCTTCCCTCTTGCCTGCATAAAATTTGATTTCCTTAGGGTAGGCAACAAAGCTCTCGGCTCTCCCTAATTCGTTTCAAGCCACTCTCATTCGTATTCCCTAACGCAAGGATAGGATGTTGAAGTTTTTATATATATAATTTTTGTTTTCATAACTCTGAGGTTGCTGTGTATTTTTCTCTCAGCGTTCGTTCAATACGCCTTAGTTGTCCCTGGAATGATGGAGGAATTTCATCGAACCTGCATTTAAATGGCATCCTTCCTTGAGTCGTTTAGGTACCAATCTGAACGACTACAATGTATATTATTATCGAACTTGTCATTCGAATTGGCTCACAAGGTTTAATCATTTTTTTTTCTCTGTTGAAATTTGGTCAGGATTTCATTTCAGGCACTCTCTCTTTCTCAGGTGAACAACTATTTAAACGTCCCTTCTCCCATTAACTACTTCTGTTCATCATTGGTTTACAATATTTTTATTATTTAAGTTCACTTAACCCCAACCTTACAATAGTATCTAATTCATGCGGACGTCGTATTGTGTACAGGTAACAGACATGATTAGAAATTCCATGAGTTTACTTATCGAGCTATTCCTTATGATATTTAGTCGAGCTATTCCTCTATCTGTGTGCGAGATGACGGATAGTCGCCACCTAGACGGTTGGATGCATCTAGTGTTTATGGCGAAAATTGGTATAACATACGCCATGTTCATTTGTTTTTACTTATTTACTCTCTGTTCTTATCGACTTTTCTTTCGTCTTCCTTACCTGACGAGGCATTGGTGCCGCCTCTGCACTATGGCGAGAACTTGGCGCACGTCGACGTCTCCTCCCAAGGTATGATGCTTAGTGCGTTTAATACCAGTATTGCATTTCTCTGTCTCCGGATTTTAAATATGGTGGCTCATATCCATTTTTTTTTTTTGGTCAATGTTATGCAAGTCATTACGTCTGGATTGTCCATGGCACCGTACAAGGCTCCCAGCGTTTTATTCCTGAGGCTCTGTAGTTTGTAATTTTATGGATTTATCAAAATCCCCAATTTACCTATGATAATGGTAGACAGCCCATACGGCGTGGTTGTGTTGTCTTTCATAAAATTTTATTTTGTTCTGGGTGATAGATTATTTCTACACTGCATCTCATACCAGGATGGATATTCTTGTCGAGTTGTGATACGATTTGAGTGTAATTTGGTGGACGTTGGATTGAAGTGGGAGATTTTCTCCTCGCGTCATCCATTCTTCCCTCTCGCCTGCATAAAATTTGATTTCCTTAGGGTAGGCCACAGAGCTCTCGGCTCTCCCTAATTCATTTCAAGCCACTCTCATTTGTATTCCCTAACGCAAGGATAGGATGTCGACGTTTTTATATATATAATTTTTGTTTTCATAACTCTGAGGTTGTTGTGTATTTTTCTCTTAGCAATCGTTCAATACGCCTCAGTCATCCCTGGAATGATGGAGGACTTTCATCGAACCTGTATTTAAATGGTGTCCTTCCTTGAGTCGTTTAGGTACCAATCTGAATGGCTACGATGTATATTATTATCGAACTTGTCATTCAAATTGGCTCACAAGGTTTACTCATTTTTTTTTCTCTATTGAAATTTGGTCAGGATTTCATTTCAGGCGCTCTCTCTTTCTCAGGTGAGGACAATTATTTAAACATCCCTTCTCCCATTAACTACTTCCATTCATCGTTGGTTTACAGTCATTTTATTATTTAAGTTCGCTTACCCCCAACCTTACAATAGTATCTAATTCATTCGGACATCATATTCTGTACAGGTAACGGACATGGTTAGAAATTCCATGAGTTTACTTATCGAGCTATTCCTTACGATGCTTAAGTTTTAATGTTCGCTCTGCTACTATTCCAGGTCTGTATTCACCGTTAATCTCGAACAGAAATGGAGGCATTGCTCCAAAACCTGTTACTTTCTATTTCAAATTTTGATATAACTGTAACTTGAATTTGTTGAGATTCGGACATTTGGATAATTTTGCTCTTTATGTCCTGTTTGACAGTCGAGGGTTTGAATGTTCTACTCCATAATAAACACTATTATATTATGCATTGATATTATCTGGTGAACTCAGAGGGTTTTATATACTTCCTTTCCCAACATATATAATTTTTTACTTGACAATCTTTACCCAGTGTAAATTTCACATGCGTTTTTCTTAAAATGTTTCTGTGATGTTCTTGTATCGGAAGTTTCTATCTTAGTTCAGGTGTAACTCCGTTTTCTAGAATTTAACTCACCACCATCTTAGAAATCTCAGTACAGTATATATATTTATTTCACTGATATTCCACTACTCCTACTGTTATAAATTTTATACCGTGCTGCTGATGTATAAGTAATTGGTTGTTTTCCCTATTGCTATTTCACTATTATATCAATAGTAAAATATTTTCAAAGGAAATAATATTTCATGCTCTACTCTATTCTGCATGCAACTCATCTAATTATTAATTGATCTAGCCAGTAGAGAGATGGTCATGAAATAAAATGAGAAAATTTCTTATTTACTTTTGTGGATTTAATAAAATTACATCTATCTCTGTGAATTAATATTGTTTATGGTTCAGCTTAGATTTTTTTTCCTAAAAATACACAAGTATACGCTGCCTCAGCTTGGGTATCTACTTTATTTGTACAACACTTAATATTTACATCTCCTTCTAGTACACCAATAATCTTCTACTGCTAAATGTCTGGCTCATACCTAGTTAAATCAATAATTGCACAGAAGCAGATTAAAGTTAATTTTTTTTTAATGGATTATAGGAGTATTTTAAATCTCCATATTTAGACTAGCACAGGTTTAGAGCTTCTGGATGATTCTCCTGTTGGAAATATGATGCAATGTTTTTTCCTTGATGGCAACCTATTCGATGAAGTTGTCCTTGATGGAAAATGACTTGATGAGTTGTCTTTGGATAGCAACCTATTTGTTAATGATGTAAATCTGATGTATCTACAGAGCAGTTCAGAAGTAACAAAGAAAGAAATTCCAGTAAGTTCCAGAGTAATGATGAATAAGATATGTCACAAAGCATACGCGGGTTTGTAAAGGAAAAGTAGTGTATGTACGCGTAAAAGTACGTACCAAGTAGCGTATGCCTATTTGTGCTCTAAATTTATAAAACCAGGGGACATGACCATGGTATTGGCCCAGAGTGTTAAGCACTGGATTATCTATTTGATCCCATCCAGGAATGCCATCAGCGGTTAAGTGGTTTTGACTCATGGTATTGATAAAGGCTAAAACTATATAAGGAGAAGAGGATCATAGTGCAAGGGGTGCATAGGTCTGGGTTTTAATGAATACTTCACTCTGAAGTATATCTGGATGGAATGGGTAACAGTTTATTGATGTATATGAATTAATAATGCACCTATGAAGAAAATGATGAAGAGGGATCTCTAGATCTGAAATGACTATGTATTTTCTAGATCTGTTTATGGAATGTTTAGATCTGTGATCTGGCGAATCTTTGTTGAAGTAAAGGGTGAGATTTGAGTTATATGTTCTGAAGAGATGCATAGTTCTGAAATGTTACAGATCTATACGCATGTTCATCTTAGCGAAAGCGCGTATATACGTAGGTTAGTTTCAGCAAAAGCGCATATGGAATCTAAGGTCAGTCCTGAAATAGTTGCAAATATATATGCAGGTTTGTCTCTGTGAAAGCGCATATATATGCGGGTTCAGTGAAGTAAAAGCGCATATGGAATTTAGGGTTTTGCTGAAGTGTGTGGAATGAAATGTCTGATCTGTTTTGTTGTTTTACTACTATCTGTCAATGATGTATTCATATAGATCTGGGTTGTTTGAATGTTGATTATACTGCTAGTTGATTATGATTAAAGATAAGTTGTTGGTTGATTGGTTGATGATTAAATGAATGAATTGATGGAGTTATAAGTTTCAGTTTGATGATATTTGAGCTTAAAAGTGTGGAGTGGGTCCAGTCTAAAAATATGATTAAAAGAGGCCTACAAGTTGTGTTGTGTGGAAGCTGTTGGATCCAGTATGAAAATTTCATGAAATGTGGTCCATGGTGGTGCTGAGGGTTGAAGCCTTCAGTGAGGGGGTTGTAGCTCCCTTCCAGTGGTAGCTGGTAAACGAGAGTAGGGGGTAGTAGCTCCCTTCCAGGAGAGGCTGGTAAACAAGAGCACGGGGTAGTAGCTCCCTTCCAGGAGAGGCTGGTAAACGAGATCAAGGGGTTGGAGCTCCCTTCCAGTAGTGGATGGAGAAGGAGAGAAGGTTGCAGCCTTCTGCAGGTGGGTGCCTGCGTGCTGGTATGAGTCTTCACCAGTACAAATTGTAAGAAGTTTTCTTTATAATAAATATTGAAGATAGAGACGACAGCAGCGGTGGTTTTCTCTCGAATTGGGTTTCCACCTTAAATACTAGTGTTCATGTGTGTTTCTTATGTGTGATGGTTTATTTTGTTATTACTGCACATGATTACTGCTTACTAAACATCTGATGAATGAATGATGCAATGATCTAAGTAAAGAATTAAATGCATAATAAGATCTCTGGACATACGCAAGTTTGCTGAAGGATATCCGCATGTATACGCGAGTTGGGTTCAGTAAAGTAGCGTATGGTTTTAAGAGAAAGAAAAAGTAAAAAAATTTCAGTCAGCTCTAAATACTGATTCACCCCACCCCGCCTCTCAGTATTTTTCTCAACAATTGGTATCAGAGTAGGTCCTTCTGAAAAAGCTTAGTCGCTACAAGGAATATCAAACAAGATGAGCAATCAAGATGGAACAACATCTATCAGGCCTATGCTCTTCAACGAAAACAATTTAATCTTCTGGAAAACAAGGATGAGATCCCATCTTCAGTCTCTGGGAGCAGATGTATGGGCTATTGTTGAAGGAGGATATCAATATCTAGCCGTTGTACCAAAAAATCCAACGACAAGAAAGAATTATGAAACAAATGCAAAGGCGGTCAATGCTCTATTGGTAAGTCTAAATGAATCGGAATTTGTCAAAGTCATGAAGCTCGATATAGCAAAGGCAATATGGGACAAAATCATTCTAAGCTATGAAGGCGATGCAAAGGTAAAAAGTGCTAAACTCCAAACTCTCATAATTCAATATGAGAATCTAAAAATTCATAATGAGGAGAGCATTGCCAATTTCTTTTTATGTCTTGATGATATTGTAAATCGTATGAGAAATCTGGGAGAAACAATAACCGAATCTACTTTGGTTGAGAAAGTTTTAAGATCATTAACGGAAAAATTTGAGTCAAAAGTTTCTACTCTTGAAGAAAAGCAGGATCTTCAAAATCTTACTGTGGTGTAACTTCATGGCATACTAACTGCATGTGAAATGACAAGAGGAGGACCATCTGAAGTCAAAGAAGCTGTCTTTAGAGCTTCTACAAAAGGGAAATAAGTACAAGAGACAGAAGGATCAAGGTATATCTCGGAAGAAGATGAAGTAAATTTTGTAAAGAAACTCCAACTTGGCACAAGACGGTTCAGAGGTTAGCTTCCTTTCAAATGTTTTGCTTGTGGAAGAGTTGGTCATTATGCTGCTAAGTGTCCTCATAAAGAAACACATGAAAAAGGGAAGGAAGTAGCAAGAAGGAATAAGAATCGGTTTAGCACTAGAAAAAGTTACTATACTCATGAAGACAATGATGGGTTATCTGATAGTGAGGAAGAATGTGAACAAGATCTTAGACTTCTCATGGCATTTGAAAAAGAATCTAGAGAAGAAAAAGATACTTTTATGGATGCTTTAGAGGACAATGATTTTCTTAATGAAATCAATCAACTCAAAATATGCTTAGAAGAAATTAAAATATCCATAGAAACTCTGAAAAATCAGCTTGAAGAAAAGGTGAAACACAATGAGAAATTAGAATGTGAAATAGTAAGTCTAAGAAAAGAAATTGAGAAAGTAAATACTTTGAATCTTATATTTGCTAAAGGATCTGAAACCTTAGATGAGATTATCAAGGTACAATGTTCTCCTTTTATAAAAACAGGTCTTGGATATATTGTAGAATCTTCTAAGACTTCAACACCAAATTATCTAAAAGCAGCTACAGCAAGTATACAACATTCTGCCACTCAGCAAGGGAATAAATAATCTTCACAGGTAAAGCATGACCATCTCAATTCAAAGAACACTAACAAGAATACCTTTCAAAGAAACACCAACCAATAGGTAAATTCAAGTAGAATATTTCATGATCGCAGAAATTTCTTCTTCAATGGACAATGTTTCTCATGTCACAATTTTGGTCATAAAGTTGTTCAATGTGTTGCATATAAAACCATCATGACAAGAGAAGCAAGAAAGAAAAGGATTGATATTGGAACAAAGAAGAATACCTATAACAACTTTTATCCTCTTCAAAATGAAGTTGAATGTGCTTATTGCAATAACTTTGGCCATGAAGAATCTGAATGCAGGAGCAAAGTCTAGCCAAAAGAGCATTTTCCTTCAAACTCCAAAATGTGGAAAAAGAAGGAATTACAGTTTGAAAATTGTGGCATAGCCTTATTTGCAGAAGGTGAAGAAAATCAATGGTACATTGATAGTGGATGCTCAAAACACATGACAGGTGACAAAAACAAACTTCTTGCATATAGTACTCTAGAAAAAGAAAAGAATGTTACATTTGGAAATGATACTCCTGCTTTCATTAAGGGAAAATGGTTTGTCTTTTTAAAATAAAAGGTGAAAGCTAATAATGTCATGTATGTGGATGTATTAAAGCATAACCTGTTAAGTGTAAGTCAAATGTGTGATTAAGGAACTGAAGTTGTCTTTAGTTCAAAAGAATGTGTGGTATGTGATCTTGATACAGGTAAAACAATTATAAAAGGAAACAGAACTCCAAGAAACCTGTATGTATTGAAGCACTGTAAAGAACAATGTTACTTGAGTAAATATTTAGAAAACTGGCTATGGCATAGAAGGTTGGGGCATCTGAGCTTCTCTCAAATCAAAAAATCAAGCAGACTTAAAGCTATTCATGATCTTCCCAATATTACTCTACCTGAAAGTATCATATGCAAATCTTGCCAATTCAGAGCAAACCAAAGTGACATTTAATGCCAAGGAAGGATCATCAAGTAAGCCTCTCAAACTCATTCATACTGACATATGTGGACCTGTGAGGAAAAAGTCACCACATGGTGAACAATACTATATCTTTTTTATTGATGATTTCTCTAGAATGTGTTGGATTGGGTTGATTAAACACAAAGATGAAGCATTTGAGAAATTTCAGATCTTCAAAGCACTAGTTGAAAATGAATTAGATCTAAAAATCAAGTGTCTTAGATCTGATCGAGGAGGAGAATATACATCAGATGAATTCCTTGAATTTTGTGAACAACATGGCATAAAAATAAAGTTTTCTGTAGCTGGCACTCCACAACAAAATGGCATGGCAGAAAGAATGAATAGAACAGTTCAACAAATGGCTAGAGCTATGCTTGATGATTCCGGAACACTTGACACATTTTGGGGAGAAGTATCACATACAGCAGTAAATATTCTTAACAAGGCACATGTTCATGTAAATAGTGATAAAACTCCATATGAACTCTGGTATGGTAATCCTCCCACTATGAAGCATTTTAGAGTTTTTGGAAGCAAATGATTTATCAAAAATAATGATGAAAAACTTGGCAAGTTTGAACCCAGAGCAGATGAAGGAATAATTATTGGTTACTCCTCTAGGAGTAGAGCATATAAATGTTACAATAAAATACTTCGGAAGATTGTTGAATGTATTGATGTTGTTATTGATGAGTCTCCTGCAGCTCCAAAAGAAGAAGAAAAAACAACAGATGAAGATGATGGTGACATATATCCTTCTACATCAAATAGAAATGATATAGACAGTGAACCCATTGAAGAACCCGAAGGTGATTTATCTGATAAAGCTCCATCCAGATATGTTCAAAAGAATCATCTAGAATCTCAAAATTTTGGGAGAAAAGGGATCAGGTGTACAAACAAGAAGGACTCTTGTGGGATCTTCTAGCTATCTGGCATTTCTATCCACTATTGAACTACACAATTTCAATCAATCTAGCAAAGATGAATGTTGGATTCAAGCCATGAATGAAGAGCTTGATCAAATAAAAAAGAATCACACTTGCGAATTAGTACCAAGACCTCATGACAAAAATGTCATTGGAACTAAATGGATATTCAAAAACAAGTTAAATGAGAATGGGGATGTTATAAGAAATAAAGCTAGACTTGTTTGCAAGGGGTATGCTCAACAATAAGGTATAGACTTTGAAGAAAATTTTTCTCCTGTAGCTAGACTTGAAGCCATAAGAATGTTTCTTGCTTTTTCAAGATTCCAACAAATCAAAGTTTATCAAATGGATGTTAAATCTGCTCAACAAGAAGGTATAGACTTTGAAGAAATTTTTTCTCGTGTACCTAGACTTGAAGCCATAAGAATGTTTCTTGCTTTTTCAAGCTTCCAAAAAATCAAAGTTGATCAAATGGATGTTAAATCTACTTTTCTCAATGGCGATCTAGAAGAAGAAGTTTATATAGAACAACCAGAAGGATTCATTTTGGGAAATGATGAAAGACTTGTTTGTAGACTTAAAAAGGCTCTATATGGTCTCAAACAAGCTCCAAGGGCATGGTATTATCGTTTTGACAAATACCTTCATCAACAAGGATTTTCAAAGGGGTCTACTGATAGCAACTTATACACAAAAACTGAAAATGATAAACTATTGATTGTGGTTGTATATGTTGATGATATCATTTTTGGAAGTAATTAAGAATCTATGAGTCAGAAATTTTCTTCTGTTATGCAACAAGAATTTGAAATGTCTTTACTTGGGGAACTAACATTCTTTCTTGGCTTGCAAGTGCAACAAGCAACAAATGGCATATTCTTATCACAAGAAAGATATCTTAAGCAAATGCTGAATAAGTATGGCATGGAAGAGTGAAAACCTGTAAGTACACCAATGATAACCGGATGTAATCTCAGTTCTCATGATGATTCTCCCACGGTGAATCAACCAGAGTACAGATCTATGATAGGAAGTCTAATTTATCTCACTGGGACTAGACCAGACATTATGCATGCAGTTGGGATTGTTGGACTATTCCAAGCTAATCCAAAAGAGTCTCACCTTCAGGATGTCAAAAGAATATTCAAATATCTACAAGGAACTCAAGACTTTGGACTATGGTATCCAAAGAATGCTGATCTCACTCTTCATGCTTACACTGATGCAGATTGGGCTGGAAATGTTGATGAGCGGAAAAGCACTAGTGGTGGTGCATTCTATATGGGGCCCCGGTTAGTATCTTGGTTCAGCAAGAAGCAAAGCTCTATTGTATTATCTACAACAGAAGAAGAATATATGGCTGCCGCATCATGTTGCACTCAACTTATTTGGATGATGCAAACCTTACAAGACATTCAAATCAAATGTTCACCTCCTATCTCCATTATGTGTGATAATACAAGTGCCATCAGTATCTCAAAGAATCCTGTTATGCATTCCAAGACCAAGCACATTCCCATCAAGTATCACTTCTTACGTGAACAAGTACTTGAACAAAAGGTAAAGTTGGAGTATGTTCCCTCCAAAGAACAAGTTGTTGATATATTTACCAAACCTTTACCCAGGGAAGCGTTTGAATATCTCAGATAGAAGTTGGGAGTAGTCTCTGCCATGCAGAAGATCATATCTACTTAAATACAGAAGATTAACTTGGATACAGAGATTTCCTATAGGACAGTCGCGTATATACGCACGTTTATACATAGAAATCGCGTATGGGTGTTTGCTGACAAATTTTGTTTTGGGTCAGCATTCTTCAGCACAGTTGTGGTGCTGTTGGGTATCTCTGGTGATGTTTCAGCTCTCATATTTTTGTTTCATTCTCTGATATTTGATGAAGATGCCTTGATGATTTACTGTTGAAAGTGTTCAGGATGCACAAGCTAAGGGGGAGCTTTGGTCATATGGAAAGGATGCATTGTTGGCATTCTAATTATTTGTTGTGATCTGATCTCATGCTTGAGATTCTTTGGTCTTAATTATATAAGTTATTTTTGTAATTTGATGAAAAGGTTATGTTGAGACCTATGATATAAATTTTTATATTCAATGATGTAAGGACTTCTTCAAATTTGTAAACCCACTTGGTTGGGTAGTTGAGTCAAAATGTGTAAACCCACTTGGTTGGGTACTTGAGTCACATATGTAAATCCACTTGGTTGGATCATTGATGTAAGTATGAGTCCTTGGTGATAGGAAAGGTCATAGATTCATGTAATTCATTTAAAAATGTGTTTTAAGATTCAGCGTGAACTCAGGCGGAGCATGGTAACTTTAGTGCACATCAGATCTACAGAGCTCATCCTTATACAAGGGAAGAAAAACCTTGTGTTGGTTTTGATCCGCCCTTTGCCCTTGATGTCAAAGGGGGAGAGTATTATGTATTATGTATTATGGTGTTTGAATAATGGTGATGACAGTATCAAACATCATCATGGTTGCCATCAAGTCCAAAGGGGGAGATTGTTGGCAATATGATGCAATGTGTTGTACTTGATGGCAACCTACTTGATGAAGTTGTCCTTGATGGAAACTGACTTGATGAGTTGTCTTTGGATAGCAACCTATTTGTTAATGATGTAAATCTGATGTATCTATAGAGAAGTTTAGAAGTAACAAAGAAAGAAATTCCAGTAAGTGCAAGAGTAATGATGAATAAGATATGTCACAAAGCATATGTGGGTTTGTAAAGGCAAAGTAGCGTATGTACACGTAAAAGTATGTACCAAGTAGCGTATGCCTATTTGCGCTCTAAATTTATAAAACTAGGGGACATGACCATGGTATTGGCCCACAGTATTGAGCGCTGGATTATCTATTTGATCCCATCCAGGATTACCATCAGCAGTTAAGTGGTTTTGACTCATGGTATTGATAAAGGCTAAAACTATATAAGGAGAAGAGGATCATAGTGCAAGGGGTGCATAGGTCTAGGTTTTAATGAATACTTCACTCTGAAGTATATCTGGATGGAATGGGTAACAGTTTATTGATTGATCTGAATTAATAATGCACCTATGAAGAAAATGATGAAGAGGGATCTCTAGATCTGAAATGACTATGTATTTTCTAGATCTGTTTATGGAATGTTTAGATCTATGATCTGGCAAATCTTTGCTGAAGTAAAGGGTGAGATCTGAGTTATCTGTTCTGAAGAGCTACATAGTTTTGAAATGTTATAGATCTATACGCATTTTCATCTCAGCGAAAGCACGTATATACGTAGGTTAGTTTCAGCAAAAGCACGTATGGAATCTAAGGTTAGTCCTGAAATAGTTGCAGATATATACACAGGTTTGTCTCTGTGAAAGCGCGTATATACGCGGGTTCAGTGAAGTAAAAGTGCGTATGGAATTTAGGGTTTTTCTAAAGTGTGTGGAATGAAATGTCTGATCTATTTTGCTATTTTACTACTATTTGTCAATGATGTATTCATACAAATCTGGGTTGTTTGAATGTTGATTATACTGCTAGTTGATTATGATTAAAGATCAGTTGTTGGTTGATTGGTTGATGATTAAATGAATGAATTGATGGAGTTATAAGTTTCAGTTTGATGATATTTGAGCTTAAAAGTGTGGAGTGGGTCCAGTCTAAAAATCAGATGAAAAGAGGCCTACAAGTTGTGTTGTGTGGAAGCTGTTGGATCCAGTATGAAAATTTGATGAAACGTGGTCCATGGTGGTGCTGAGGGTTGAAGCCTTCAGTGAGGGGGCTGTAGCTCCCTTCCAGTGGTAGCTGGTAAATGAGAGCAGGGGGTAGTAGCTCCCTTCCAGGAGAGGCTGGAAAACGAGAGAAGGGGGTAGTAGCTCCCTTCCAGGAGAGGCTGGTAAATGAGATCAGGGGGTTGGAGCTCCCTTCTAGTAGTGGCTGGAGAAGGAGAGAAGGTTGCATCCTTCTGCAGGTGGGTGCCTGCGTGCTGGTATGAGTCTGCGGCAGTAAAAAATTGTAAGAAGTTTTCTTTATAATAAATATTGAAGACAGAGACGACAGCAGCGGTGGTTTCCTCTCGAATTGAGTTTCCACCTTAAATACTGGTGTTCATGTGTGTTGCTTATGTGTGATGGTTTATTCTGTTATTACTGCATGTTCTTACTACTTAATAAACATCTTATGAATGAATGATGCAATGATCTAAGTAAAGAATGAAATGCATAACAAGATCTCTGGACATACGTAATTTTTCTTAAGGATATTCGTGTGTATACACGAGTTGGGTTCAGTAAAGTAGCGTATGGTTTTAAGAGAAAGAAAAAGTAAAAAAAATTTAGTCAGCTCTAAATACTGATTCACCCCCCCCCCCCCCCCCTCTCAGTATTTTTCCCAACATCTCCCTATAATCTTTGTTCCTACAACTATACAAAATTGGGAGGATTTATTTCTTCTCAATGATTCTGTTAAATGTATGGGAGATCAAATTCAGGTTTAAATTAAACTAATATTCACCGTCATAATTCATCGAGCAATGAAATTCAGAAATTCAACCATACATAAATATTCTAAGCATACCACTTCTGTAATTGACCAATCCTCCCAACCTTAGAGTTCTTCTATCCACAGAACTCACCCCCGAGCTGATATCATCTTCCATAATAGACCAACCTCTAATTTGTTCTGGAATAGCACATTTAAGCTTTTGCTCCCCAAAGCCTGTTTCTAATTCTGCGTCCAGAATTACAGGATGCCTTTCTTCCTGTTTTCCTAGGCTTCCCTTATTTAGGGACTTTTAAAGCTTCTTTCTGCTTTTCCCAGCTTTTTACCTCTTCCCAACTACTCTCCACCTCATTGGGGAAAACTAGATTTTTCCTCAAAAATCTAATTTGGAAATGAATTCTTTCAAGGATTTTTTGAAATATTTTTGGGGAAATATTAGCCTTTTTCCATACCCCATGGATTTGGAAAGTGATCTCATAATTCTCATTTGGTCAATATGCACAAAATCATTTTATTTATTTTTCAAAATTAAATACTTAAGTACATCCACAAAATACTTATCCATTGGGGTCCACTCCCTTTTGGATCTAAATTTTAAATGTCTAATATTGAAGGAAACATAAAACTAGGGGTGTTACATTCAAAGTAGAGAAGGCGTGCTTTTTATTTCCGCTACACTATTTGAATGGAAAAATTGTTCAAGATTGAATAAGTTCATAAATTAATATCCAATTATTTTGATTTATTAATAGGAAAAGCAATATAACTACTTGAAATATGGAACCTATGTAACACATAAGGAACATATGGCCATATATACCGCTACAGTGCATTGGCTGGAATTGAGAAAAATTTCTTTGATTCCTTTTCCACCACTATTATATAAACATGATACTAAACTCCTAATACTAGTACTCAAATGATTGAAAGAATATTATAGTGTTTCTATTTTATTAAATCAACAACAAAGGGAAGATCTTGGTCTTATAGATCAGGAATATGAAAATCCACATGAAGCATTATCACGTATCAAACATCATCCTCTTACATAACGTGCATTCAAAGAAGTAAATTGTATAACTAATTACTTCTAGATGTTAAATCAATGGCGTTGAGATGTTGTATTCCTTGGTTTCTAATGAATGGTTGTGTTTCACATTGCATGTGGCCATTGAGTCTATGGACGTGTATAACTATCTGATCCATGTGTATGAAATTGAACCTCTTGAGAAAACTATGTCTGCATATCTTGATCAATATATAAGTATGAAGGTGAGAATCACCGTCTCTTTCCAAACTAGATCAAATTTGCATATTCAGATCCACTTCCACTTTTGGTATATAAGTAGTGTCTAGGAATCAATAAATTGGAGGATATATGGAATAGTAGTGAAGGTCAATGTGTTGGGATGATTTGCAAGAAATTCAAATGTTCTTTGAAAAAATAGATTTGAGAATGTTAGAAGGGTAATTTTTTTGTTTTATGCTCGTAGTTTGTGAGTACTCAAAATGTTTATTTTGATTCAATTATATTTATAGAAACTGAAATAATAATTATAACATTCTTCTATGTTTGGTGCTCGACCACGACATTAAAATGGTTATGTCACTAAAAAAAAATAGTGTGCTATCATACAAATATATGAGGCATACTAAATCATATGGTTTGATTCGAGGTCTTATGTTTTCATCCTTTGTCATACAATACTCTCATATGACCTTGGATCTTTTTATCCTTGGTTTAACATAGGAAAGTGAAATAACTGGTCCTCCACAGATGAAAAATTAATTTGTTACATACTAGGATATAAAAGTGGAGATGAGGCATCCTATAATATTGTATTTTCATTATATTGACAATTTTCACATTCGTTTTAGATTCACTCATGAAGAGGCAAGTGATCTTATCTGTCGTTACCTTACAAAAAATATAGATCCAAACAACAAAAACATGTTTGGTTACAACAACAAAAAGTGATGTTTATTATGTGCCATTTAATCTTCTTTGATTGGTGCAAGGCTCATAACCTATTTCTGTGAAGCAAAAATTGATACACATCATCTTCTTGATCTCCTTGTAAAATGTGAAAATAAAATTCAAACATGTATAAAGATTGGTTTGAAATAAAAGATGTCAAGTAGGTGTCTTATGTCTCTTCATATGAAAAGGACAATTATATGCATAAAGAAAATACTTAGTAAACTTAAATTGCTTGGTTATATTTGAATATTATTCTAAAAAATTATGTTTTGAAAATTATTTTCCCTCCTATTATCTTATATACATTTAAGTAAATTAAAGGGCTTCGAATGCTAAACTATTGGCCATATTTTAATCCCACAAAGTAACCTATGTTATGGTAAGAAAATGGATGTTTGATTTACAGACTTCCATAGTGGTATGAACCATGAGGAAGATCAACTTATTCCAAACTTGTATAAATACAAACACATAGGTGTGGGAAATTTATCTATAGTTGAAGTTGTTTAAAAGCGCAAGTTTAAAGTTGTTTGCTGCAATAGAAATATGGTCTATGATATCCCTGGGAGAGTGAATTCATAGGCTCTCAATGTGTTTGGGTTGAATACGGCTTAAAGAGGAAGGAAGCATCAGTCATAATAAATGATTATCTCTTGAGGATATTGAGCTATGCTTTCTACTATATTATCTATAAAATTATTGAATCTACTCTATTTAAAACACTTACTTCTTCTACTTGGATATTATAGGATTCATGGGGTAGAGGTATTCCTCACATTAATACTCTCTTTCAAAAAGATAGACATACATTGGCTTATGAAAAAGGTTGGAGGGTATAAACACACTTCAAATAGTATGAGATGTTGAAAAAAATTCCATTTTGCTGGACCCATTAGTGACATGATGGGAAGCTATGGAATATGAATAATTCTTGAACATATCTTATTCAAGGCCTTGTTTGAGTGGAAGGCATTCAAGATCCAATAGAGAATCGGTCTATTAATACTCTTAAACAAAATACCCCACATGAGACACACATACAAACTAATGGTCATGTGTTTAGAGTTTGTTAATTTAGCTACCATTCCTTGGCAACACAATGACAATTTTTTGAAGTGATGAAACAATATTTCATGTGGAAATTGTAATCCAAAAAATATTAAGTTGGAAAGTCATATTGTAATATTTAACATTTCATATAATATAATTTATGTAGTTGAAATTATTTATAGTTGATAGTAGTGTAATTAACATATGTAACTTTGTGTTTTCATATTAGATTAACATGCACATTGTATGACATATTTTTAATTTAGTCGCAAAAGCACCAGGGATAATTTTAAGAACCCCCCTAAATTTATATATATAATAAATAGGCGAATCCCGATGATACATAGGAAAAATGGAAGGCGATTTTATTAATAATATAATATGTATATATAATTTTTTGGTGAATCTCTCACGAGATTATATTATCTTGTAAATTCATGGTGAATCACTAGTACAAATAGCGAATCACTACTACAAAATGGTGAATCGTTGTCTAGTGGAGTTCAGGGTGTTGGTTCCAATGAAGATATGGTAGTTGAACCAGGAGTAGGAGGAAGAGAAACACCGAGACCAAGCATGGCACATGGTGACTTGTGAGGGAAGTAGTTCTCGTGTAGTTTGGAAAACGCGTTCTTCTAGTTCTGCTAAGCGTAGTGTTGTTGCTCATGCTACTACTAGCACTAATATTGAGGTTGGAGAGGATTTTGAGGAAGCATGGAAGGTAGCAGTGGTGGAGAATTACAAAGAGTACCCCATGATGGGCTCCATTTTTCCCTTTGGTATCTGTGCCTGCAAGATCTTTTGTCCATTGAACCAACAATTAACCGTTCAACCAACAATCAACTTGACTGAGTTGATTAGGTACGAGTCAACTTAGACTAATCTTCAAAAATATGCTTTGCACTATCCCATATTTATCACACTAATGCTACACAACATTGTGCATTTGCACCCAACTCTCAATAATTCTTTTCCAAGAAAAATCTATAATAAGAAAATTATTTTACTATATTGTTAAGAGGATATTTTCTAAGTTGTTGATATGTTATTTCTATTGTTTTGTGAGCTGGTTGCATAACATATTCCCATGAGCCTATGCCCAGGGTTTCATGTTCAGAAATATGTAAGTTTATACTCATGTGAACCGAATTTTTGCCAAGAATTTGATAGCGTAGACAGTTATTTGATTTGAGCAATGAATATTCCATAGGAAAAACGTTGAGCAATGGAAACTTGAGGCAAAAATCCGCAAAGAATCCTCTAGATTCCCTAGATGCCCATATTTAACAATTTCAAAACACAGTCAACTTTATATTCAAATTTCATGATTTTTCGCAAGGAACGCGTAGCCAGTTTTGTCATTTGACCAACCAATTTTCAAGCTATCGCCATATTTGGAGGCATATTGATGCTTTTGGCCACTTTTATTATTTTTGTTTTGACAAAAGTATGGATGTATGTTCCAAGTGTTCGTGATATTTGTATGTTTCAATAGGACAATGAGATTTGAACCTTTGTAGGAAATTCTTGTATGTTGCAATAGGAAATTGAGATTTGAAACTTTGCAGGAAATTCATCATTTTAGTCATTGCACAAAATTCGAGATGATGCAGTGATGAAAGTGGGCCATGTTGAAACTTTTACAAAAAGTGATTGTGTTTACAGCCATTAGTATCAAAATTTCTAGACGATCGTGATGATGATGATGAATATGACTTGAATATGAATTTCGAGACGATCGTGATGATGATGTGTATGACTTGAATCTCATCAGCAGATTCAAGAACACCATTTATGCCACTTATGTGTGAAAATCCATTTATGCCACTTTTGTGAGAGATAATTCATTTTTCAAGTTGAAAGAGAACATTTTGTGAATGAGAGTTTTTTTATTAGAGAACGTCTCTTGAGCAAAAGAGAGAAAGAGACATGTCACTCTAGATAAGGGTTTAGAGAGAGACATCATATCACTCTTTAGAGAGACATGTCATTCAAACTATTGATATTACTTTCAACCAGTTGATTGGTATCATGCCATATGCACTCGGAAGTCACACGGGACTAGTTAAACTCAATTTCTCTCATAATACATTTCAAGGTCCAATTTCATAGTCGTTGGGTGAATTCAGTCTTTCACAAAAGTCGAGATGATGCAGTGATGAAAATGGGCCATGTTGACACTTTGATAGAAAGTGGTTGTGTTTACAGCCATTAGTATCATAATTTCATAGAAATTGGTTGTGTTTACAGCCATTAGTATCAGAATTTCATAGAAAGTGGTTGTGTTTACAACCATTAACATCAGAATTTCGAGACAATGGTTGTGTTCACAGCCATTAGTATCAGAATTTCATAGAAAGTGGTTGTGTTTACAACCATTAAAATTAGGATTTTGAGACGATCTCACTGATGATGAGTATGACTTGAATCTGATCAGCGTATTCAAGAATACCAATTATGCCACATATGTGTGAAAATCCATTTATGCCATTTTTGTGAGAGATCATTCATTTTTCATGTTGAAAGATCACATTTTGTGAATGAGAGTTTTTTAATGGAGAACATCTCTTGAGCAAGAGACATGTCACTCTAGATAAGAGACATGTCATTCAAACTATTGATAGTACTTACTTTCAACCAGTTGATTGGTATCATGCCATATGCACTCGGAAGCCACACGGGACTAGTTAAACTCAATCTCTCTCATAATACATTTCAAGGTCCAATTTTCATATTTGTTGGGTGAATTCAAAAAATTGTAGGATAGATCTCAAAAACTTAGACATGCTTCACCCTCTGAGCCTTTCTTTCAACAATTTAAGGATCCCCAGAGAAGGGATTTTTGTGATTTTAAATGCTTCACTCTCTGAGCCTTTCTTTCAAGAATTTTAGGGGAAAATACCCAATCTAAGGATTTTTGTGAATGTTACTTTCAATTCATTTATGGGGAATCCTGGCCTTTGTGGAAAACAAATATGCTTTGCCTCTGTGTCCCCCTACTACTACTTTGAAAGAAAGAAATCAATCAGTTCTGAAATGTGATTGTACCAATTGAAGGTGGCAACACCTTTTTATATGTTGTTTACTCTCTGGATTCTTCTGGAGTCTGGTTACCTGACTAAATTTTAAGTTTCCCAAGAGCTTTCTGACTACAATTTGGACCACCAGTGATTTTATATGAAGATCTTGTAAAATAAACTCAAGGATTCAACGAGGCAAACTTGATAAAGAGTTGGGAGTTTTGGATCAGTCTATAAAGGAATTTACACAATGGCATAGATGTAGCAGTCAAGGTTCTCAAGTTGCAAAATGAAGAAACTTACAAGAGTTTCAAAATAGAATGCAATGTGGTTAGAAGAATTAGGCACCAAAATATTATTAGAGTTACAAGTTGCTCAACCCCTCACTTCAAAGCTTTGGTCCTCCAACTAATTTCAAATGGAAGCTTGGAAAATCAATTGTATCCCGCTGGAGAGTAGAGTGCTAAGATAGATGTGTATGCATTGAACTTAATCCAGAGTACATATATGCATAGACAACACATATCACAAAATATCTTCATCACTATTGTTTTGTTCAAGTGGTGCATTATGATATAAAGCCCAGCAATATCGAAAAAGTTTTGTTCAAGTGGTGCATTCTGATATAAAGCCCAGTAATATCATTTTCGGTAGCAACATGACAACACATTTATCTGATTTTGGCATTGCACAATTAACTTGTCTGTCAAGACTCAATGGACTCAATCACTTCCACACTTTGTATAAAAGGATCCATTGGCTATGTTGCCCCAGGTTTGGAACTTCACAAAATTGAGCAAAACAGATTATATAAGTATTGCTAAGTTGCCTCAATCAAAATTTGATGACTAGTTGGCTTGAATACAGAATATGGATTTGGAAAAACTGTGTCAACAAAGGGTGATGTTTGTAGAGGGGACGAAACCTACCTAAGAGGGTGACCATGGCTTTTTCCCGATAAAAATGGGGGAAGTGACGGATAACAACCTGTTGAGGGATGAAAATATTGACGCACTAGAGAAATATGAGATACTCAAAACTGTGTGAATAAACTCGTGGCATTGGGATTGGGATGCACAAGAGAATCACCTGAAGAACGAAAAACTATGGTAGAGGTTGCATTTGTATTAGAAATGATCAAAAAACTCTTTGTTGGAGTCACTGGGGTCTACAAATCGCCATCAGATTTATCATTTTATTGGACGTAATACCTTAAAAAATGATGTGACAGATTTTATGTTAACGATAGTCAACAAGGTAAAGACATACAGATCCTTTTAACTATTTCATGTTGTACCAAGTTTATAGCAAGAGACATCACAACATATGCAGAATGAATATAGTTAGTTGAGCTCTTCGTTACATCCATTCCAAACAATACCACCGTTAAGCTTTTCCTATCAACATAGGAATTCATGTTGTAGCTACATATTTATATTTTTGGACATGCCAAAGAGATGTTTCCTATATTTCGGTTTAAACTTGGAAGTAACAAACTATGTTAAACTAAATAATAATTTATTGAATCAAGTTTTATTGTCTAAACTATTTAAACCTAATCGTGTTCTATGGTAAAGTGCAACCCTTTTGGCCTACTAAACTAAAAACTGGGTCCTAAATTTGCACCAACATTCTCAGACCTACTAGTGAAATGAGTGAAGTACAAATGTTTGTGTTGTAAGGTATGCTCAAAAACCAGATGTAGTATAAAGGAAAAACCATACATTAGTAACATTACACATTAATTGCACCAATCAATAGATTTCATAATGTAGAAAACACCAGAGCACCCAAATTTACCAAAAACTAAGAAAAACTCGATGAGTATATTTATAGAGAGCAAGGTTTCCTTTGAAAGAATGGCAGATTCACAGCCCTGGATCCCTAAATCCCCTGCAATGTATCGACACCCAAACAACTAAACAACAAATTTAGTTGTTTCTCGGCGCATACAGAGCTTTATTTTTAACTGACTAATACCAGACTAGCACAAACTTAAGCTCACCACCATTGAGGGGGGGTTATCATTCGCTCAGAATCGGGCATTAATGGTACAACTGTCTCTAAGTCATGGAGGCATGTAAAACATAATGAATTATCGTGCTTTGAATCGAGGGGCATTAATGGCACAATGAGACCTGATATACCACCTGATGGAGGCACTTGCATGCTCATAACAAGCGGCATGATGGAGGGCATTAATGGCAATGAGAACTGGTATCCCAGCTAATGGAGGAACTTGCCTGTCTCTGGATTTAATGGCACTGCTAACTGAACATGCAGCATGGAGGGCATTAAAGGTAATGAGAGTTGGTATCCCTCTTGATGGAGACACCCACCCAGTCTCTAAATTTAATGAACATGTGCCGTGGTGTAGGCACCCTACAGTCTGTAGGTTTTTGTGAGGGATCAGTACAACATCACACAATATTTCTATCATCTAACACCAATCAATGGTACAAAACAGCACACAGTGGAACAGGAGGGGAGATCTCACAAAGAATGCCTTACTGAGTAAATATTTCAATAAATTAAAAACAAAGAAAAAAAAATTAAAAATTAAAAAATTAAAAAAATCTCCAATACAGCTAATAGACAAGGAGTGACACAACTAAAGCTGGCAGGAGATCAATATTAACCAAGCCACCAAAATTGGTGGTTTTCAAAGCATTTCCTACTTAATACCTCCATATAGTTTAATCATTTTTATGATGTCTGACAACCCAGAAAATATGTTTTTAATGATGTATGACAACAACAGCAAGACTAGTGCCCATCTTAAGAGCATGTATTCATTTGAATTCTCCTCTCAATAATTCTATAATAACCATCTTATAAAGATATCCTCATATGACTGAACTTCACTTCAAGTAATTTGCTATCTATGTTCACTTTTCTTAGTTGTTGAAGAACGTGGGATATTTCAAACATGGAATGTACTTTCAAACTATGTTCAGCACAAAACTGGCCTACAAGTTCACATGCTTCATAGAACACAAGTCTTTTGACATCAAAATTGCTCAAGCTAAACACAAATGCAGATCATATCCCTACTAGGTAAAAAACTATAGGCCTTAAGGAAACCCATCTCGGTACAACCAACTGAGATTATATGCAGATATAAAAATATTTCAAAGCAAGGAAACCCATCTTGGTACAACCAACTGAGAATATATGCAGATATAAAAATATTTCAAAGCATAACCAAATAAGTTATAGGCAAAGAGTAAGACAACTGAGCTAGCTAATAAAAACACAAAAAACACTAGAGCATTAAAAGTATTTCCACCTTAACACCTCCAAGTAGTTGAATCAAGTTTTTGCACAAAAATATAACTCTCAGACCAACTTTCAGTTTAGATTAAAATTTTCTCATGTAAATGTCAAAAAAAATACAAAGCAAAGCAGTCCAAAACTTTTATAATATAACCCAGTCACTGCCCCCCTCCCAATGTCCATCAGGGCTCATTTCAGGAAGAGATAGGGGAAGGCATCACTTGATCTAAGATTGCATTTTGCATTCCTGAGACAAGGAGCTCATTTCTTTAATTGATCACAAAAACTCCTTCGCGCAGCTGCATCTGCTGCTTTCTGTTTCTTGGGCATTCTGTAGCCACCTACACCACAAGCATGATCTCTTTCAAAAGGTTCTAATGTCACCTACTCAAATGGCTTAAATTGCTCCTTTTGAAACTTCTTAACTTCCTGAGCAAACACTGCCTCCGCTGGCACAGTAGAGTCAATGAAATTTGCCTGCATTAAAGAGTGAAAATAAAAAAATGAGGAACAGAAACATGATTTCCAGATTTGCTTCAGAAGTATGAGAAAGGTCTAACATATGTACCTTGATAGATAATAAAAAATGGCCACCATTTTTCAAAAAATAACGGCCATTTAATGCCACAATGCGTGCCTGTATCCCACCAAACAAGAGTAGAGTAAAACAAAAACATCAAACAACCAAAATATACGGGTCTAGCATCTGTTGCTAAGCATTCAGTAACAGAACCCAGCAATACATCCTTTAAAGCCTAAAGAGATCAAATTAGTCTAAAAAAATTGCAATTTGATGAAGGGCACCTTCATATGAAAGGTCGTACATGCAACTATTAATAGCATAAACATGCATCTCAGGTAAAACCTACTCTAGAGATCACCATTTGATTAAAACATAACCACGAAGATCATAAAGGAGGAGAATTAAAGTACAACACTACACCATGCAAAAGTAATTTAGTCCTCATCAGTAAATTCAACCCAGCAAAACTAAAAAAAGTACAGAATAAAATTGAATTATACAAGAGAAAGGCATACTTAAAACATCATGCCACACAAAATTAAGGCTAAATAGTCATCTTAACAGTTTCCCAACATACATTACATTGTACAATGTAAGCAGTAGACAGAATAGATTCAACCTACAAATAATCAGCTAAAACCTCATGCGTCTGAACCTCGAATGGCATCATCCATAATGTCCTGAAGGCGAATCCGAGTATATCTCATCCTTCGCATGAATACTATTGCTATTAAAAAACAACCAAATAACCACATGACAAGTTTATCTAATCCACTGATAACCATTTTTCTATACACATGCTAGTCTGGTGCAGTGTTGAACCATTTTTCTATACACAAGCTAGTCTGGTGCAATGTTGAAGACTACAATCCATATCAGAATTACTACAAATAATCATCTAATACTTCAAGCGTCAGAAACTCGAATGGCATCATCCATAATTTCTTGAAGGGGAATCCGAGCATACCTCATCCTTTGCTTGAATACTATTGCTATTAAAAATCAACCAAATAACCACATAACAAATCTAATCCACTCATAAGCATTTTTCCATACACAAGATAGTAATGTTGCAATGTTGAAGACAAGATCCATATCAGAATTATTAATCCACATCTGAATATCAGCAAGGACAACTAAAAGCTACTACTGCACAACAATACAAAATAATGCAAATCTCTTGTTAAAAGAAAGAACAAAATAACCATGCACAACAAACTCAATCACAGTCCTAAATATCATAATTTGTTAAAGCACCTGCTGATCATAATGAAATGCATAACATTGTATAATATATATATATATATAAACCAAAAACTTGGAGAGAACTTAAGTATAGCACTGCACCATAGAAAAGTAACACAGTTCTATTAATAAAGGCAGTCTAGCACTTTTTAAGAGAGTAGCACAGAAAAGCAAGTCTTACCCAAAACATAATACTATAGAATATAATAGTATAACTGAAACAACACCCCACATAACATAAGAGCTAAAACCCTCAAGCATCAAAAGCTCGAATGGAATCATCCATTAAGTCCTGAAGGGGAATCCGTCGACCTTCTAGCTAGTGGATGGTGGGCATAAAACAAGAAGACTGCCACCATATACATACACTCTCTGTAGTCAATCACATATCAAGTTTTTCGGATCTCTCTAAGTGAGAAGTGCGGATAACCTGAAGAAGATTAATTGAAATGCGTGACAAAGAGTGGACTATTCTGCGGATAAATGAATATGAGGTGTTTTGTTCATATAAGCGAGAACAGTCAAGTCTAGAATATAAGATGGAGTAGACTGAAAGAAACTTTTCTGGGTTTAAACCAAACCGAAATCCTATGGAGATGTCCCGGGAAGGGTTGGTAAAGACTTCAAAAACCAGAATCTTCAGTATTCACACACCCCACTTCATCAGAATGCCTCCATGCATTGCCCACATTCAACACCAAAAACTTATGGTTCTCAACCATCACCACAAACTATACTCTGTTCAGATACTGATAATATTTACCATCTTCCTTGCTGCACTCTGTTATGCCTGGAACATACCCCCATTCCAGAACTGCGCCAACATATCCTTTACCTTGAAAAAGGATCGATTCAAAGATAAAGCTGACCTAAAAAAGAGTGATAGCCCAGAGCTAAGAAGCAGTGCTTTCTTGTATACATAGACAGACCAAAAATATCATAGAAAGCAAGTTTTTCCTCTTCCGTAAGCTCAGCGCAGGTTTTTCCTCTTAGATAAGCACAACATTTCCTCTTAGGTAAGCTTAGCTCTGCATTGAAGGAATGCTCTCCAATAAGCTCAGGTCTAAGCATAGAAGGAATACAAAGCAGGTAAAGGAAGAAAACCAGATTATCAGATGAACCTTGTAAGGCGGTGGGATGAGGCGGCAAAGGTCTGCGTTTCACAGTTGCTGAGCTCCAGACTTGGCCCTATAGTTTGAGAGCATTAACAAACTCTCAATCCCTTAGCAGTAAAATCTGCGGCCCTTCAGACATCGCCATTTCCACGGATGGAGCCGCTTGTCTCATTACCCTCGAACTCTGCAACTTGCAAGGCGGTGGGATGAGGCCGCAAAGGTCTGCGTTTCACAGTTGCTGAGCTCCAGACTTGGCCGTATAGTTTGAGAGCATTAACAAATTCTCGATCCCTCAGAAGTAAAATCTGCGGCCAACTATGGGAAGGCCCTAACAACAAACGGACCAGAGAGGGTCGGCCTTGCTCAGCCAGCAAGAAGATCTATGTCCAGTGGCCAGCCACCTCTCCTAACCATTGAAAAAATTGGGGCGAATCACTGTAACTCCTCATTTGGACCCTGTAAATCTAGACGAATGCCATGGAAATTTGCTCCATAAGAAAAGAATCGGGGCGAATTTCATTTTTCCATGTTATGCACCCTTTTTTTTGGTGGGCTACTACTTAATAATTAATTATTTTTAAAATATTTATTGGGCTAACTTTATTAAACTATAGAAAATGGGTTTTATGTAAAAATTTCGCCCTATTAAAATTGAAAATCCCTTAAAATTCGCCTTTGGGCTAAAATTCGCCCCTAAAATTATCCGTGCAGGTACCTTCAGAAATATTAACCATAGCACAAAATTTTTAACTGGTGATGAGTTAAAATACCTTAGGAATTGTATCAAAGTTACTCTTCTATCGAGCTAGCAAAACTCAATAAATTTAACTATCTAAAATTGACCGATGATGTCCACCCTATCGTGGATGAGGCAGTTACATCCTAACCCCCCCCCCCGTGCTCCACATATGAGTCAAGTAGGTTGATACAGGACTCGGAAGAGATTTTGGGACACCAAGTCAATTGGAATACTTTTTACCATAAGTCTTTTTCACTTTTATGGAACCACTTCTATAACCAAATTCTTATTTACCTTTACCTTTAATCAAACTCTCTCTTTCTCTCTCTCTCTCTCTCTCTCTCTCGTATATATATATATATATATATATATATATATAAATATATATATATATATATATATATATATATATATATATATATACATTCAACACGTTGAAATTATTGGGAGTTTTTAAACTTAAATTTGCAATTCCAACCAATCATTGCTAGATTTATGATAGAATTAACCAAAAAATATACGTAGTTGACATTAAAGTATTACGGATCACATTGATGACATTAAAATGTGTTTTTGTTGTTAATATATTCTTAAATACCGGTTAATATTACTTAATCCATCATATTGAAATATTCAATTTAGGACATACATTTATTTTTTATATTATTAATAATATTTCTAAAATTTTACACATTTATTTTCTATTATGAATCAAATGAATTATACATCTCCCTCTTATAGTTTTGAAAATCACATTTGAGAAATTTGTGTCTACCCATTTCGAACCAGCTAGTGTGGTTCATCATTTTCAATTACTTTTTCTCTTGAAAAATTAAAACATTTTATTATGGTTCACATTGATTTTTTTTTTTAATCTTTTTCTATCTTTATATATATTATTGAAATAAATTATCTAACATGAAAGCTTCCAATATTTATTTACATTATTGGGTGAAACATTTTTTGAAAATTATAGGAATGATATATATTTTTTACTCTTCCAATTAAAAATATAATATCATTTTACTTTTAATTACTTTATGTCTCTTCAAAGTTGATATAAAATTATGTTACTTCATATTGACATTGAACTATTTTATTCATGAGTATGAGTAAAAGCAAACTATTTTTACTACATTTATGATAGAATTAACCAAACCATATTATATATTAATGACACTATTTAAAACTCTCTTATTATCAAAAAAATATTTTTCCTAGTTACTCTATATAATATATAGATTATACATTTTTCTTCTTTAAGCACAAATAATATATACATAGTTGACATTAAAGTATTAAGGATCACATTGTTGACATTAAAATGTGTTTTTGTTATTAATGTAGTTTTAAATACAAGTTAATATTACTTAATCCACCATATTGAAATATTTAATTTAGGACATACATTGATTTTTTTATATTATTAGTAATATTTTTAAAATTTTATATATTTATTTTCTATTAATAACAATGAATTATACATCACCCTCTTATAACTTTTAAGTAACTAATTTTTTTCATTTTCAATTACTTTTTCTCTTGGAAAATTAAAATATTATATTATCGTTAACATATATATATACATATACATATACATATACATATACATATACATACACATACACATACACATACATATACATACATATACATATACATATACATATACATATTATTGAAATAAATTATTTAAGATGAAACATTTCAATATTTATTTACATTATGGGGTGAAACATTTTTGGGAAATGATAGGAATGATATTTTTTTTTCACTCTCCAAACTAAAAATATAATATCATTTTTACTTTTAATTACTTTATTTCTCTCCAAAATTGATATAAAATTATGTTACTTCATTTTGACATTGAGATATTTTATTCATGACTATGAGTAAAAGTAAACTATTTTTACTACATATCATTCATAAATGTAATATCAATTAGTGGAGTAAGAATGAAATTGTGAAATTTTTATATTTCTTTTAATTAAAACTAGAAAAACAAGAATATGCATAATATTTTTATTTAGATAATATTTTATTTTTATTTTTAAAAGGATATCTATCATTAATCATGAAATAAATCACACATTGATCATTGAAAGAATAACAAATATCCTTCTCACTTTGTTCTAAAACTCATGGAGATTATTAAATTACTAGAACATAGATATGTGTCAATCCATAATAAGAACCAAAACACTTCCTTCTTAATATGTCTCACATTTCTAAACTTGATAAAAATTATAAAAAAAATTAAATCTTAACTCTATCATCCACATGGTAATAATTGATAATAATGTTTTTGTAATTATTAATAATAATAGTTTTAAATTAATTTATAATTTAGCAAACTTTTTGATTCGATGATTTTTTTATTTAATCTAGCGAATTTGATATGTATAATGGAATAATTTTTTTTTATATCTATCATGGATTGATGCACATCCATATTTACCAACCATTTAATTTATGTCAACAAGTATCATATGAAATTTGAATATTTATTGTGTTTGTGGTATTTATAAGTCATTGTATGGTCCCATGGAATTGTTAGAAATCGTATTTATATATTATAAATCTGCATCGTAAGGTGGAGGTGAATCTAGTTAAGAATCCTTTTACAAGTTATATATATAACAAAGTTATAATTTAAATCATTTTTAGAATTTTTAAAAATTTAAGAGTTTGAAATGTTCCATAAATTATGTTTTGATGCTTCTCGTGGGAATTAGTCTAGGAATTTAATTTATATGCTTTCCCTAGTTGCACTAAGAAGAGCATTCTACACTATAATATGACATAGGTGTAACTCCTTGAGTTGACACATGTCCATTTCAAAATAAAAATAAAAAACTCATTAATTAAAAAATAATTTTGGCTATAGCAATTTCTTCCATGCTCAACTTTGCATTGATGCATGTTTACTATAATAAAAAAACAAAAATGAGCATACATGTTTAGTTATTCTTAACTAAAATCATTATAAATATAAAAATTTCCATTCTCACTATAACTCGTTTATTATTACTTATGTCGATAAGTGTGTCAACTTTTTTGGAATAGATTTTTTAAAATTTTTATTTAAGTATCAATATTTAATAGGTGGATGGTATCGATTTGACTTCCAAAAAATATTCTAGAATATTCTTATTAGTATTTACAAACTAAACATTGAGATTGATCTCGAAATTAGTTCTACCCATTTTTTTTCCTTTTCATTATATTCATTAATTAAAAAAAAAATCATATGAAATGAGTTATGTATTTTTGGGCAAGTGGGATTAATATGCCATGGTATTGGTATATGAAAATCCTATTTATCCATTATAATCTCCATGGTATAGTGGGTGTGAATGTCCATAGTTAATAATGTTGTTACATATTTTTCTAAATGTATATGTCCTTAAGTTATTTATTGATTCTTTTTATAATAATAATAATTTAAAAAAAACTTACAAGTTAGTTAAAGTTAATGAAATTTTATGACCTCTTAAATTCTATCAATGTTAAGTGTTTTGATTTTTATAATTAAGTGATGCTTATTGGAATTTACCAATCAATTAATTTATATGGTAGCACTAGTATTATAATTTATTCAAAGAAGACATAAATATTGTATACTTTCACTTTAAACCATAAATAAAATATTTAGATATCCATAAGAAATAAATTCTTCAAAGTTAAAAAATATTATATTTTGACTTTTAGTACATAAATATTATATTTAATATCAAAATTAAATAAACTATTTGAACATTTGAATTAATTGATTTATTTCACTATGAATTTTAAATAAAAAGTGATATATCTATCTATATATATATATATATATAATAAGAGAACAAATTCTTTAATTAATAACAAAAAAAATAATTTTCATTAAAATAAAATGCATATTTCATTTAATTTTTAATATAAAATTAATATTATAATAATAATAATAAGAGTGCTAGTGGGAGGAGGCATGCTGAAAAATCTGGCCCAAGATAAACTTCATGGGGGATTGGTTGTGCCTATGCTAGTGGGAGGAAACATGCTAAAAAATCTAGTCAGCTTAAGGGCTGGTGTGGCTCAGGTTGGGTGCAATCCGTGGGTGAATTTGACGTCCAGCACCTCAAGCCACATATCAAGCTTGGAGGACCATAGAAAAATATTATTACGCACATTTTACAACCTAGTATGGGTTTGTCTTGATGAAATTTCACTAATGTTGGCAAAAATAAAAAGCTAATAAGTAAATAAATAATTTCAGCTTAAACAATAATTTACATAACCATATAAATAAACAATTAAAATTTCATTAAAAATAAATTTAAACAATATAGATTTAAAATATGAAGAGGTTTATGAACACTCAAAAAATAGATATGGTAAATAAATAAAAATTTAAATAAACCAGAGCTATGGTAAATAAATAAAACCTCTTTTTCCTTTTTCTTGTATTTACTCCATAAACTTATTTATGTCTCCAAAAACTCAAAAAATAGGTTTTTATTTAGGTGAAGCCTATGTGCCGAATACCATGGGACAAATACCATGGGCCAGATACTATATTTATAAAAGCTATATGGTAAATAAATAAATGTAAAAGAGTTATAAATAGGTATCAAATATGATTAGAAATCAACATCTAATTATATACTAAGGCTATGAGAAAAACTTCATGGACCAAATTATTATTAATACCATGCCAAGAAAACATTATTAACCCTAATATTATTATTATTGTTATTATTATTAGATACAATATTCGTATTAATAAAATACAATATTAATATTATTAAATTTAATTATTTTGGATATATAAAATATTAAATTTGTTATATTATAATATTGGAGGGAAGAACAAAGACATATGATAGAGATGGAGAAATATGGGGTGACACGGAGAGATGGAGAAGGGTAGTAGAGGGAGAGGGAGACATAAATCTGGAGGTGAGGTAGAGAGAAGGAGAGAGGGAGGGAGAAGGAGAGAGGATTGGAGGGTAGAGAGAGGGAGAGAGAGAGAATGGGTAAGAGAGAGGGAGGTAGGAGAGAAAGTGAGGGAGAGGAAGGTTGAGAGGAGAATGAAATAGGGAGGGATAGAGAGATGGAGTTGGAGGGGGAGCAAGGGATGGAAGAATAAAGACATAGAGAGTGAGAAGTGGAGAGCGTGAGTGACAAGGGATAGATGGAGAGAGAGTGTGTATGTTTAGGGGTGAGATAAAGAGACATGGGGGAGAGAATGAGAGAGAAGGATAAAGGAAGAGATATATTAACATAGTTGTAAACACACACACACACACACACACACACACACACACACACACACACACATATATATATATATATATATAGAGAGAGAGAGAGAGAGAGCGAGAGATATGGGGTAAGAGAGAGGGAGGTAGGAGAGAAAGGGAGAGAGTGGAAGGACAGCAAAGAGGACTTGAGAGAGAGTTTTGAGAGGAAGGGATATAGGAGGATATAGGGAGGGATAGAGAGATTTATTTTTAAGGGGAGAGAGGGAGGAAAGAAGAAAGAAATAGAGAGTGAGAAGTGGATAGAGAGAGGGAGTGACAAGGGAGAGATATAGAGAGATTTTGTATTTTTGGGGGTAATAATAAGAGAAAAAAAAAAGAGATATGGAGAGAAGGGGGGAGAGTAGGATAGAGATAGAGACATATAGTAACAAAGTTGGAAGGTGGAGAGAGAGAGAGAGAGAGAGAGAGAGGGAGATATGATGGAAGAAAGTGGAGATAGGTAGGGAAAGAGAGATGGAGATGGAAGGTGGGAGTGAGGGAGGTAAGAATAAATAAAGAGAGAGAGAGAGGTGGGGAGTGATAAGGAAAATGGAGAGAGAGGGACAAAGGATATCGGGAGTAACAGAGATAGAAGCGTGGGAGAGGGAGGGAAGGAGAATAAATAGAGAGAGGGGGAGAGGAGGTAGTGATAGATAGATATATTGGAGAAAGGGAGTGTATATTTTGGGGTTAATATAGCGAGACAGAGGGATGTATAGATACATATGGAAGGTAAAGAGAAAGAAGAGAGAGATGGAGACAAGGAGGTAGGGACATAGAGACTGGTAGATATGGATTGAGATAACATGTGTGTTTGCAGGGGTGAGATAAAGAGACAAAGAAGGAGAGATGGAGGAGGATATATATATAGATGGATGGGGGATAGAGGGAAGAATATTTCTTGCACTAGATGCATTTATTTCAGTGTAGATGGTGATATCTAATCCAATTTTATTTCTTGCACTAGATGCATTGACTTTAGTGTAGATGTTGATTTCTAATGATATCTGATTACTTGCATTAGATGCATTGATTTCAATGTAGATGATTTGCAATCCTATTTGATTGCTTGTAGTAAATGCATTGATTTCAGTTTAGATGGTGATTTCTAATCCTATTTTATTTATTGCACTAGATGCATTACTTTCAATGTAGATGTTGATTTCTAGTTATATCTGATTTCTTGCACTAGATGCATTGATTTCAATGTAGATGATTTCTAATTCTATTTGATTGTTTGCACTAAATACATTGATTTCAGTGTAGATGGTGATTTCTAACCCTATTTTATTTCTTGCAGTAGATGCATTGATTTCAGTGTAGATGGTGGTTTCTAATCCTATTTTCTTACTTGCACTAGATGCATTGATTTGATTTTATATGTTAATTTTTAATCCTATTTGATTACTTGCATTAGATGCATTGATTTCAGTGTAGATGTTGTTTTCTAATATTATTTTATTTCTTGCATTAGATGAAACGATTTCAGTGTATATGTTAATTTCTAATTTGATGTAATTGGATGTATGATGGTAAATTAATTTTATGTTATTGGATTAATGGTGTTCATTGATTTCAGTGTAAGCACAAAAAATTAATGATAATGTACATTGATTTTTGTGTTATAGTAATTAAACCTATTAAAATTGGAGAGCAAGAGAGATAAGGTACGATATTTACTACAATATCTCGAGCTAAATATTTAAATGGTTTACGATTTTAACTGTCCTTTTCATATAATCGACATGAAAAGATGACAAAACTAACAAGGGTGACAATAATAATAGTAGAAGAAAATAGTTTGATATTGATCACAATGAAGACTATTTATAATTGACTACATTTTTATTATTCACATTTTCTATCATTCAACACTATTACATTGTCACTTTTCATTCAAAAATTTTATTTCATAATTTTTCATCATTAAAGTTATTTTCCAATATTTATCATCTCAACAAACTGAGGTAACTAAGAAAAATTAAAATTTAAATGACTAGATAAATCTCAGACATATTTAGCATAATTGAAATGGTTATATTAATATTAGATGTATTTACATATTATTGATAAAATTAATCATATGTTAGATAAATTTTCTCTAGCTGCCCATGACTGAAACTAGCCTAGATCCATCTTAACTCCAAATCTATCAAGCACCAAGAGGGATCAAATCTCTAGAGGTTAAAAACTTTCCTCCTGTTTTTCACTCAAAAAAGAGGTTTTCACCTTGAGAGATTCGATCCCTCTAGATGCTTGACAGATCTGAAGTTAGGGTGGATCTGGGGTGGTTATAACAAAAACAACTTTATTATGGTATATCAATAATACATTTCAATATAAAAGATTAATTAGTATTGATATGTATTTATAAATAAGTTAAGAACATAGTTTATAAGTAATATCATTTAACTTCATAAATGAATATGTTATATATTATTAGAGAAAGAAATGTATATATTACACAATGTCATATCAAAAAATACATTTTGTAATATATATATATATATATATATATATATATATATATATATATATATATTGTGACATATCAAAAAGTGTCATATGAAATGAATTTCAGAATTTCAGGCATGTGGTATTGGTAATACATGGTATTACAACAAAGTTTGGATATGGTTAAGAATATCCACTCTAAAGTAAGGGTAAATCCTCGTAGTTAAAAATCTTGTTACATGTTTTTTTTAATATGTATTGATTAAATCATATATTAATTCTTTCAATAATAATACTAATAATTTAAGATAGTCCTTGGAGTTGTTCAATTCCAGTTAGATATGAGGTTGGAGGTTCAATTCAGCAATTTATGTGTACTTGGGAAAGGGACATAAATACGTATCCAAGAGTTATAGTAGTAGTAGTTGAAATTGACACCTAAGAGTTATAGTAAGATACATCATGATTATATCCAAAAATAAAACTCAAATAACAATTCACTCATCACAATCTATGGACAATTTAAAACAGATCTTAATCTAATTAATTTTTATAAATTTATGTTAATACTAAAAATAAAATGTTTTGATAATTATCCTAAAATAAATTTATAAAACTGTATTAATTAAATAATTTTTAACTATTAAATTTATATAACTATATTGATTAAATATTTTTTTATAAAATTATATAGTAACTATATCACAATGGTATATTCGAAAAAATTAATAAAAAAATTAAAAAATAATGTTTTCCACGTTTTTACGTTTACAAACATGAGCAGTAGCACCACTCTTAAACAAGACTAACTCACAAAAATAACTACATGTGCATTAAGTCGGTAGAATAACCCAATGCCACATTTGGATTATTGATATAAGAGACTCAGTGTTTCAACTCTAATGTTAAGGAGTAGCAGCCAAGTGTGGACCTGATAAATAATTTTCAAAAATGATAAAATAACTATTACATTTTTATATTCCCGAAAGATTAATTTTCACCTTTTTACGTTTACAAACATCAACACCACTGTTAAACAATACTAACTCACGAAAATAACTATATGTGAATTAAGTGGATAGAATAACCCGACGCCACATTTGGATTATTGATGTAAGGGACTCAGCTTTTTCAATTCTAATGTTAATGTCGGGTAACAAAGTAAGTGTGGACCTGCTAAGTAATTAATTCTTTACAAAAATGTTTCAAATGTAGATTTATATAAAACGTATATTCGTATTATCTATATAAAGATAATAAGAATATAAATTTCTTTTTTTCTTTATAAACATAAATATGTTAGATAATTAGTTTATTATAAAAGAATTTAATTAATATATATATATATATATAGATATATATATATATATATATATAAAATATGAATGAAAATATAATAATTGTTTTATGGTTATCATTCATGGAATGTTTAGGAAAATGAACTTCGGTCATTTAATAACTAGTTTACATACAAATTATCAATGTGACATGGAATGGAATTGAATAACTTCTAACAAGGCATAATTTTGTGACTTCTATAAATGTAATTCGCTTAGTATTATCCACCAGTTATTTTCCTCAGTTCCTTGTATCTACCTTTCACCTTCAAATTTCACATCTTTAAAACATCAGTGAATAAAATCGCGTGATGAAAGCGCTATGCTCAAACCTGCTTACCCTATCCTCGCATTTTACCCTCAAGTTGCACATTTTAAAAAGATCTCTCTGAATCCATTGTTATGATCAAAGTGTTATCCTTCGATATAGTACCTATGAAGGTTGACATATTAATGTTGGTCTTGCATTTTTAGATGGAAGGGGAGGCATGGACTAGGATGCCGTGGTCCAATGTTTTGGTTATGTATATCAATTTTTTTTTTTTTTAAGATTGTAGTATCAATTTATTAAATTTTCTTGGTGTTAAAATAATCTATATAATATTAAAAAAAATATTAGTAGAAAAGAGTTAGATGAATCTTTTTCATTTCCTTAGAATTTTTTTTAAACACTTCAAATAATATATCTAATTAGTCAATTATGCAAATTTCTAATAACTTGTTTGTAAATATCAATGGGTTTTTTAAACACTTAAAATCATATATCTCATTAGTCAAATATCAATTTAGTGTTGATTATACTAATAAGTTCTATATCTTGAAGAGACACATGAACTGTATTTCCAATCTTCATTAGAGAGGGAAATGATATGCCATGTTATTATATGATGCATGCTTCTATATTTATGAGAAATGGATATTGTTATTCTTAATGATAATGGAAAACTAATGATTGTAGAGATTTGACTCTTATGCATAGTTCCCAAACAAATAGGACAAATGTGTAATCCCCTACTGATAAAATAAGAATTCCACTTATATTAATGGATGAGAAGACTTGTTGACTTTATAGATGTGACTTTCGGCAGGTCTTGTTTGATAATAACATATTTTGTGATAGGTCTTTTTAACAAAGAATGATTTCTCCTACAATATGTGATATCAAAAATGAGTGAAAGATGTCCCCTGGTCTCAGTGTGTCTGGTGGATGTGATAGAGTTAATGATGGTATGATGCCTAGTGATTTAGCTAGCGATTAGAGGAGTGAATAATGAGTCAATATCATAATTTAATGATTCATGATTGAAGGAGCCAATATTGTCTGTTAAGATCAGCTAATGAATGAGATAGAATTTCCCACCTAATGAGTGAGAGGATCAGAACCAAGTACAAAATTCGCTTAGATCCAAGGGAGATCAAGTGATCTGTGAATGGGGAGGGACGAGACAGAGCACATAGGTACATGTAGAGTATCGGTCGAGATGTATTGGATGAAGGAAAGAAAGAATGGATCTTATATCATTCTATACTAGAACACACACATGCACAACGATTACACCCATGCCAGCTCCCTGAATGGAATGAAGAAAAAATATCAGAATGCAGATCAAACGTAGTTTTAGCCCCATTGAGTTTCTGGTCAACCAAACCCAGTGAACCAACTCACTATTGATGATTCATAATGACGTGGATTTAAACCGATCGTGAATTTCTTACACACCTTGAAAGGTACAAAATAGTTTTATGCTTATATCCCTATTGAATGAACTATGAAGGATTGCTTTACTTACCTAATAAAACGAAAATTTTCGCAAAGCAAGTTTGAATCAAAGGGAAGAACTTATCTCCACCAACTATGCTTATAAAACAAATATCCACCAATAGCATTAATTATTTCTACCCCACCAAGTAGAATTATTCTCTCATCATTTTACCTCCTTTTTATGAGCTTCTATTGCACTCATTCAATCATATAGACCAGGAAATATTGGGCATCCATCTACATGATAATCTACACTCTGTAAAGAGATACTACTTAGCTCTTGTAGGTCAATACACTCAGATTATTTCCAGGGAACTTTACTACATGAATCAGGTCTTTACATTAGGTCTAATTATGCACTATATGAAATTCCCTATCTTGTAATTTACTAGGTTTTCACAACCAGAATATATTATTATTATTGTGACCTGCTCATTATATACAAGTCACTCATCAAATATTGACCATGCTTACTATATTAGCTCGCATAGACATTATGTCAAAGAATGAGTGACACATGTAAGAAAAATGCATTGTATAATTGATAGATATTATATGTCTTCTCTCCCCAACGATTTCTTGATTCTTATCTATTAAGGAATACCCTTAATAACTTCCCTTACCACTTTCTCTCTTCCATTTCCATAGAATCGTAGCATAGGCCATGGGTTTCTAATACCACTTACCATGGGCTCTTCCCATAGGCCATAAGTCATAGGCCCATTATCAGAAGCTTACAATAATTAGAGTTCCCTTGAAGAGTTCTTATTTTAGGAGTGCAAACAAGCCATTAAGAAACAACCCGGTCATTCACTCATTAAACCATCAAGAGGAAGAAAATTATCTCAGAAAAAATAAGAAAAAGAGAGGATGTGAAAGCCATATTTATTAGCATACCCATCCCTAGAGCATAGGCCCGCGTACAGAAAAATAAATAGATACTACACGACACTTGAAAAAAGGACACACACTTATATATTGCTCAAGGTTGCAACCTTCCACTTGCATGAAACTAAGGAAGAAACTACCACAAATCCAACAGTTCTAGTTCTTGTTGATGTAAGCCAGAACAAGAAAAATTTCTTTCATTACTTAGGCAAATTCCTTAATATGGAGCTTACAAAACATCCTCTTGGAGAAAGTAAAATTTAACCACCACCCCAAAATTCACAAAGTCTAGCTCAACGAGTTTTATTTCATTATGATATATAATGATTAATTCCAATAGTAGTGTTCCTGCCCTTATACATCCTTGGCCCGAGCTCCACCATTTGATCCAGTATCTTCTTTGGCTCAATATGCTAGTGGGGATTAGGGTGGGTGGGTAAATAGTTATTAAATTTTCCCACTTCCTTATCAGGCTTTAGACCCAATTGTAGATCTTAATAAGCACCTCTTCCCTATCTGAGTTAAGATCCACCTTCCCTCTCAAAGTTCTTTCCCACTTTTCCTGTACTTCTGGCTACCTTCCCTATCGGAGTTAAGATCCATCCCACTCTCTCATTATTTACCCCCAATGAATTAATCTACTTTTGGTTTATGATTTTCTCTCTGCTTGCATAAATTCATTAAGGTATAACCTAAATATAGCTCTATATCTTGCTCGTGATAACCTAAAAATCCTAGAAAGAATATCTAAAAAGAAAGCCAAGCTACTTTGGGAAGGCATGAAACTACTAATTAGTTGGGGTTGCCCAGAGAAATCAATTCTAGGTGGACTTGATTCTCCCATATGTTTCCCAGAGCTGTGGTACTGGGAATAGTTGTACTCGAGCTCCACTAGGGAATTGGGGATGTATCGTTAAGCCAAATATTCTCCGCACATTTCCATTAGAGATAAGCCCTTACCCTTCTCCAGTCATTTCCAATTCAATAATTACAAATATTTCTTCTTCCTTTCTTAATGAGTAGGTTTATGAGTTAAACCTTCCCTAGCCTTATGAAGTATGTGAGTTCAAACTTCCTTACTACCTTATCTTCTTGAGTGAATGAGTAGGTGGTAAGAAGAAGGATTAATTCCCTATATCTCCTTTCTAAGCTAAATAAGTAGGCAAGATTTATTATATTATTATTAACTGAATGAATGAGTAGCTATATAATTTTTTACCTTCTATGATAAGCCTTATATGTGAGCTATATGAGTGAAATATTTCTACTACAATTCTCTAGGCTTAATGAGGGAGTAGCTGAATCTTCCAACTGCTACCTTCTATTCTAGGTTAAATGAGAGGGTAGTTAAATATTATGCCTTCCTTTATAATCCTTCCTAAATGAATGAGTGGGTCAACATCCTTCCTCCACCTTCTATTCTATGGTTAAATATATGGGTAGTTAACCCTTCCCTTATGTTTATGATTAGTTTAGATGTATAGGTATATTAGTTCAACCTATCTACTACTGGATGTATAGGAGTTCCTTTCCACCAAAATCTCTGTAAGCATACCCCTCAGATTGAGTTTTATATCACGATATACTTAGGTAATCCCAGTGAACTCCCTCAGGTATATAACATATTGAGCCTATGGAAGAACAACACCTTCTAAAAGAGACCCACTTTAAGAAATTAATTTGGGGGATTTAAACATGGACCTTATGATTGTGATAAGGTGTATGGAAGGGAAGGGAAGGAATATTTCATTTTAGGAAATAAAATATAACCAAAAACATACCCAAAGGCATAACTCACTTGATGTAGGTATTTGATGCATGGCATACATATATTGATGCATGGAAGAAAGCAATGTTCATAATAAGACTATTATCTTTCCTCAAACCCTTCAATTACTCGTCAAAATATATGATAAATGGCTTTACACTAATGGTATAACATGTAGGATCCCACACATGATGATCTTCCACTTTTTTTGTAGTGGTATTATGAGGATTTGGAGTAAATTTGGGGACTGGGTGAACTCACTTCTCTAGAGACGGCTTCATAGGAGGGAGTCGTGCTTATTGCTTCATCTCTCCATGGTCGAGCCTTAAAGCACATCCTTGATACAGATCCAAAGATATTACTTCAAAAGGTATCCATTCCTGCACTAGTGGCTTATCTACTAGTAGTACCACTATTATCATCAGTAGAAGAGGTATTTGAATGACCAGCTTGGATGGAATGGGGCTAAAGTAACTGATCAAAATCCTTCTCAAAGGTCATGTTTTAGAGGATATGTTTCAAATAATGGTCCTCCATGCAATTATTTAGGATAATACCTACAAGAGAGATGCATCATAGTAGAGTGAGCATAGGGAGAGGAAAAAGGTGAAGAAGCTAATAGGAATATAATATATAGTTATAGTGTAGAAGGGTTATACTAAGAGAAAGGTTTAGAGCATGGATAATAGTGTAGTGCCCTTAGTAAATAGGTTGATAGTAAATATATTTTATATAGCTACAACTGAGCCAAATATAAGGAATTTCATGAACCAATTTGCCTGTAGTCTAAAGGGGGGATGTGGTATGGGGATACTATTCTTCTAGGAGCTATGTCGATCATTAGGTAGATATATCAAGAGTGAGGATAATATTTCTTGGGTAAATTATTCGAGGGGACATAGTATGAGGACCTTGATGCATATGCTAAGTTTAAATCATTCCAGATCACTTATGGCATCTTCCTCATCAATTTTGGTGGGAGCGACTAGCGAGGTGGAAAATAGACAAAGGTACTCATATTGATAGTCAACCTATCATGAGGAGATATAACAGACATACAATGAGGAGCGATGACTGGCCTCATATTGAGCATTATCCTCCTAAGGAAATTACTTAGCGAGGTGCTTACGTAGCCCCAAGAGAGTGTGAAAATTGTACGATGACTTAGAGCATCTGAATAGTCTTTAGGAGATACAAATAGAGAGAGTTAATTCATATTGTGGCTTGAAGTCCATTACAAAGGGTAATTGGACACACTCTTTTACCCACCCCTAGAGTTAGAGCACCTCCTACAACCATTGGTGGTATAAAACTTGCTAATTTTCCACAGGGAGAGAGGACATTTATCTGGATTATGTAGCAAGTGGATAGAGTGTGTCTCCAATTCATGGTAGATTATCAAGATGAGGCTCTATTGGCTCATATACCGAGGGTTTCATCCAGAAAATGCATAATAGGTTCTCAAAAATTATGCATTCGATATATGGATAGAGATATACTTGTTTCAGTGGTTTAGGAACCTACAGCTGGCTGAGATGAGGGTCATGAGAGTCATACTGAGGATGAGGCATATATCATCTCTAAGATTAGTGGGTTATAGGTTGATCAAATATTTCACCCTAAGGTTTAACTAAAGACTATATCATATTTATTCATGATGGTAGATTTAATAGGGGTGATGTTAGTTACTACTAAGAGTAGGTCCAAAGAACATACTTACTGACCCTAATACTCCACGGGGATGCCATATGTTGTTAAGGGATAAGATAAGGCAACAATTATATACTCAATGTGATATATATGAGGATAAGTTTGGATAGATGAAATCTAGAGAGGGTCCTAGCACATCTTTTCCCATAATGAGTGATGAGGATCTAGCTAGGCTTCATCAAGATATCTATAAGTACAGGGATATGATTACGGGATTGGAGGTTATCTGCACAAGATTTTATTAGAAATTGGATGCAAGGACTAGGTATAGGGATTATTTAAAGATACATATTTAGCCACTCGATATCTCCCTCTTCCAAGATATCTAGTTCACTCCTTCTTCTACCAGTACAGAATATATATTAGGTACAATTAAGGGTATACTGGGCCTTATCGACATGACCACTCAAGAGATGATCTTTGTAGAGGAGGGTACACATATATATCTAGTAGAGTTTATAGTATCTCTTATGGTTCCTCCGAAATTGAAATTTCTATATTGAGATCATATACGATGAAGGATTCAACCTCTCAAGACTATCTCACTAGATTTTACTTTTAGAATGAACCTCCTTTCTTGATGCGGACAAGCAGGTAAACCTCCTTTCAACTTGAAACAGATGAAAACATTTATAGGAAATTTTAGGAGGTTAATTACTTCATAATAACTTAGACCTCAAGAGTGGATAGGTGAAATTCCTTGGGACCGTAATCTTCCATAATGACGAGTCTTTCAAATTGTTTAGACCACTACCAATATAAAATTTTTAAGAGATCACATGATTATGATAAGCAGAGGCCATATGACTTTTGTAGACATGAGTATGTTGTAAAGAATGTAGGTTCTTTTCGTAAAAATAAATGAGCTCAGTGAGATGGAATACATAATATCTTCATTAGAGATGACATCACAAGGAGAAAATCTAAGAAAGGGAATATGCACTAAAAGAATAACTTTCACCAACTTTGTCAAATAGTTAGTACCTATGATTAGAAACTTGTGGTTGTCAAAAGAAAGAGGAGAGATGGTTCTAATGAGGTCTAGAGTCTATATGGAAAAGGGTTGGAGATACTTAATAGGTGCTAATCAATACAAATATCCATCAATAAGGTTTTCATACTTTTGGTATATTTCACAAAATTTACAAATTAGTTTATGTCCAATAATAGCCTGAGGGGTTGCTTATACATGCAAGTGACTACTAGAAAGACTAGCATGTGTCTTATAAATAATGTTTACTGATTAGAAGGAGTGAATGCAAAATAAAATAGCTCCATGGAAGCCCTTTTTTAAGGGAAGGCTTCCCATGAGGACATTGCAAGAATATACATGAAATAAAAACTCATGCCATAGACCTAGGGAGTTGGTTTAGGAACTTGCCAACGGAAAGCTATTTTTTGGTATCTACAAATCAAGGGTGAGAAGGTTAAGGATGAGATGAGAAAGACTCATTGTATTCAAGGTTTGGTTTTCTCCCTATGAAATATAACTTAGGGAACTCCCTTTTTATAAAGACTACTATTGGTTTTGAGGTTACACCCATGTCATATAGGGGTTTCAGGCCACTTATTACTTTTTATCTTGTATTTTTTAATAGACCATGGCCCTATCTAAGAAAAATTATCTTAGTACTAGCATGTATATTAGGATGATTATGATTTATGAAAGGGAAAGGTTCTTTTTTGTTTTCTCTGACCAATACTCTTCCTATAATTGATATAAGTTCTTAAAGCCTAACCTTTCTAATAACACTCATTCCGACAGAGATTATAATCATACCAATTATGAATAGGATGATCAATATCCCATTCATAAGTGGTACACCCTAATTTATTTTTCAATATCATTTTTATCAAAAGGATGACAAGTCATGAACTAATAGGATTGATTTAGTTTCTAGGATCATACAATTTCTCTTGAGACTTCCTAGTAAGAATATGTATAGTGCTATAAACATGATGAAATATTGTTACAACATGAAAAAAATCATTTAAGGTATTGGTTTAAGTAGATCTAGAGTGTTCCCGAGCCTTAATAGAGCTTCTATAAATTTTATTGGTCACCCAAACATTAATTACATTACAATTATTATTATAGTCTTTATTTTTAGGTTGAATCATAGAATAGAAATGTGATCCTCTACTATATTATTTTCAATGGTTATACTGATTTGGACTTATTCACGAACGTAATAAAATATTGAAATACACATAAACTTAGAGATGCAGCAGAAATATGATTTCATTTCATTTATATCAAATGATTGCTTCCAGACATAATGGAAATAAACTAGCTATGACGTTGATAGCTTATGTGTCACACTGAGGCTTAAAGGCCTATTTTTTATTGAGAGATAATGGAAAACCCTAAACAGCTAAAAACTTAACCCTAGGAGATGAAGTGACAAAGATATGGGCCTTGTTTGGATAAATTGGTACATCAACTTCCCAGGGACGTAACTTTGGCATATGATCTTCGTTTGACATGCTCAATACCTTGTTAGAAATATCTATCCGAGGAATCCAAATTTTCAGTGAGAAAAATCTATCAAAGACCCATGTTGCTCCCCGTATTACCAAAAATTTCGTTTAGGGCCTCAAAAATTCTCCCAAAATTCAGGACCTGAAAAATGGCTAAAAATAGTAAACTGTGATACAATTAAGGAAACTAAAAAATTGAAAGAAACAATGGTAGGGGTCCAAGTGGAATAGGCTAATGAACATTGATATCCATCTGGATTACTCCTCCCCACTTAGGAAGAAATTTTCCCCATTGCATTGAGTTCCTCCATCAGATGAGGAAACTACTGCTGAACTTGGTTCTTGGTGAGCCACATGCCTTGGTGAAGGAGTTGGCCTGCTTTGACAACTCAATATAGTTGGATCATTTTTTTTCGAGTGTTATTGATCTATATATCCATGATTTGATTAGTGATGGCCTGTTCCATGTAGTCTGGGTTTAACTCCGTTGGTGTGGCTTGTTATGACATGTTGGATGTGTCCAATAGAGGTGGAAAGTAGGGTCGAGGGTGGTCAGCATTTAACACTCAGTGCATCCCAAGGAATAGTGGAATACTGAGCTCGAAGGAATTATCCCCTATAGCCTTGGCCATGGTGTATGACCCAATTTGAAGCGGGTGAAGCTTGTGGTGGGGTCTAGCGAGGCGCCCCTTCTGCAAATGCAACCACACTTTGTCGTACACCAATAAGTTGTGTGGCACCCGATGTTGATCATGTCACTGCTTGTACCTAGAATTGGATTTGTCCAATATATCATGAACCTGTTGGTGGATGTGATGAATGCACTCAATGAAGTTGTTCACCTTATCAGCATCAAACTATACATGAGCCGAATCTTCTTAAGTAGCCGCAAATGGCATGGATACGTCAATGGGACATAGTGGCTGGAATCCCAATCCAACCTAAAAGGGGCGGCGGTTAGTAGAGCTGTGGAGAGCCTGGCTGTAGTTGTGTTGTACATATGGGAGGCTCTCATCCTATGCTCGTGGATGATTTTAGTTATACATGTGCAGAATGTGTACGGTATTCCTGTTTACATCCTTTTTCTGGCCATTATTTTGGGGATGGAAATTTTTGGACTTAGTGAGCTTGGTGTGCAACATCGACTAGTGGCTAGACCAAAATTTATTAAGGAATTTACTGTCCAAATATGAGACAATAGACTATGGGATCCCAAATTTTACCCACACTCATTAAAGGAAGCGTAAATAATGGCTTCTGTTGTGATATTCTTCTTTCATAATATCATAATGGACATCTTTGAAAATTTGTCAATAACCACAAAAACATAGTCATTTCCATGCCTAGTAGGAGGAAGTCTCGACATGTAATCCATGGATATTGATTCCCAAGGTCAATGGGTAGGAAGCGAAGTATAGAGGCCTTGATTCTTGACACTCGGTTTGGCAATGGCATAAGAAGCGCAAGACGTGATGTACTTCCCCACATCCTGTCAAAATTTTGGCCAATAGAAATACTTCTGTAGTACTGCCACTATTTTCTTGACCCCGAAATGCCCAACGATCCAACTATAGAGAGATTCCAAAATCATGTTGGGACACTCGCTTGAAGGAGCTAAAAGGTGTCCTAGGTGACATAGAAGGGCATCCTGTAGGCGAAAATCTAGAATTTTCTTACCCTCTAAGAGCATCTTGTAAGTGTGGCCAAATTTCAGATCGCTATTATAGAGAAGCGACCAATCAAAAGTCTCATGCGCACAAAATTTGAGAAGAGTGGTTAGCACCACAATCAGTGGTCGGCTGAGGAAGTCTGAAACATTATTGGTGCTTCCCTTCTTGTAATTTATGTTCAAATAATTTTTTTTCAGGTTTGTGGACCACATCTGATGGCGATTGTTCTATAACTTCCTTTGTGTCTGAATAAACTGCCGGGGTCAGTGGTCTATGTGGATCACCATTTCCTTCCCAGAAATGTAATGTGTCAATTGTTGGAAATCCTACAAAATGGAATACATCTCTTTTTCATAAGTGTGATAGTTTCATATTGTGTCAGAAAGTGTCTGAGTGTTATATGCCACTGGATGCCCCTGTTGAGTAAGAAATACCCCAATAGCATACCCAAAGGGGTCTGGATTAGGGAAAATTTGAGGTCTAAAATGGGACTCCTAAGGAAATTATAAAATAATAATTGAAATAATAAAATAATATTAGATTACATCATCATATTTTAGAGAGAGAAAAAAAGAAAAAACTACCTTTTCAACTCATATTTCCAACTGATCTCCCTATGGGTTTACTCCTATTTTTACCTGGAACACTTGTTGGATGCAAAATTTGATTCCTCATCCGAGTACCTATGTCGCATACTTTTGATGGTCTCTACAACATGAAAAATGAGAAATACATGAAAAACGCGTAATCATGGTTTTTCATGTATTTCTAATTTTTCTTGTACCACAGTCCGTCGAAAGTATGAAACATGTGTACTCCTTCGATGATAAATTAAATTTTTCATCCAGTGAGTACACTAGCTGGAAATTTGAGTAAAACCTTGGGGGGATAAGTTGAAAATTATTTTTATTATTTTATTATTTTTTAGTCTTTTTACTTTCTTACACGAAAAATGATGAATAACCGCCCATGGTGGACATCATCATCTTGAATCATATTGGTTTTTATAAAATTTATTTTGGTTGTACATTTTTCTTAGGAGGCCCATTTTAGACCTCGAAATTTCTCTAATGGTCTTGATCTCAAATTCATGTTCCAAGTTTGGTAATGTGAGCACTGGTGCAGAACAAAGATGATGTTTCAACTATACGAATGCTTTCTCTGGAGATTCAAACCAAGATATTTTTTCTTTCACTCCTCCCTTGGTGACTTAATTCAAGGTCCAAGCGATATGAGAGAAACCCAACACGAACCTACGGTAGAAATTGGAAAGACCCAGAAAGTTTTAGAGCTCTGTTAGAGTGGTTGGGGCTCGCCAATCTAGAATGAATTGGATCTTTGGTCGATCCACATGCACCCCCCTCTCATCAATAATGTATCCCAGATATTGAATGCAGGTCAAGAAAAAAGTTCACTTCTCCAAATTTTCACACAACTTGTGTTGTTGCAGTTTTTGGATGACCTATTAGATGTGGTGGAGGTGATATTCCCAGGTCTGGATGAACATGAGGATGTCATCCAAGTACAGCACTACGAATGAGTTGGTGAATGGCTGCAAGATGTCATCCATCAGACTCATGAAGGTTGTGGTAGCATTCGTCGACCCGAAAGACATGACCAGCCATTAGAAAAGGCCCTCCTTGCATTTGAATGTTTTCTTCCACACATCAGAGGGTTAGATTGGTACCTAGTGATAGCTAGAATTCAAGTCGATCTTGCTGAAATATTTTTCCCACTTGAGTTGGTCCAGAAGATCATCAATCCATGGGATCGCCTACCTATTCTGAATAGCGATATTTTTCAACACTCGATAGTCAATATATAGTGTCCAAGTCTCATCTTTATTCTTCACCAACTCAATCCGGATTCCATATGATGATAAACTCGGTTGGATGTGACCTTTCTTTAGCAGCTCCCAAATCTTCCTCTTGATTTTTTTGTTCCCCAGAATAGAGCGTTGATAGATTGGTCCATTGGAAAACAACGCACCTAGGGTAAGATAGATGAAGAGCTTGACCTGACAGTGTAGGTGCACCCCTACGGGTGAGGTGAATATGTCCTTCTACTCCTCCACAACCTTGTCCATCAGTTGTTTTTGTGCGTAGGAGAATTTTCTGGAGGTCGGGGCTAGAGGCTTCTTCTTTCCCTTAGCGTGATTAATCAGGATAACAAATTTCCTAGTTTTTCAAATGAGTGCACTGCATTGTTTTGCAGTAACCAAAGATATGGCGGTAAGCAATGCTACCTCCGATATCTTGTACAACTTATTTCTAAAGGAAAAAATAATAGCACGAGGCCTAGACTCATAGACAACATGTTCCTTCCACAAGTATGGTTGGACTAATAATACATTAGAAACATCAAGAGGAGCAATCTCACATAATACTTCATATGTGAATGAATTAATGCTGTAGGGAAGGTGACATTGCTTGTTGACGCAGAGATCTCGTCCTTCATGAAGTCACCCAACTTTTTACAGTTGTGGGTGTGTTCTGGTCAGCAAGCACAACCACTTCATGACCTCTGTTGATCCAGGTGGATTAAACAGGTACAAGTACAAGTGGCACAACATAGAGGGCTCAAAAATCAAAGTGTTCAAAAATATCTCAAATTACGTTCATGTTGAATATCTCGTCTTTCTAATTCCAATGGTGCAGACGACACTCAATTTCGAGTCCGTATTAAGGATTTAGGAGCAGTCAAAGTTTTGTTTGACTTGGGTGACTGGGAAGCCTTAAGGAGGGCACAAATTCGAATTTCTTGACCACTAGATTCTGGCAAGTTTAAGCCAGTTTCCGGGAGAATTTGTGGGATAGTTAATTTGACCCTTACGGTCAAAAATCAGGATTTTCAAAAGCTTCCAACTTGTTTTAAAATCTAAAAAAATATATTAAAAAAGGTAAGATAGGTCATCACCTCCGCCCTACTCCAACTGAATAACAAACATTATATATTAATGGGGCTGACGGCCATGAACCCAGCGGACCCCTTACCCACATCACTGTAAAACCATATTACATGGCAACAATGCATATGTATAAAGGGTGGGGCAAAGCTGTCAACTCTGCCACCCCAACCCGCACTTGACACCATATTACATGAGCCGAAAAGGATGTCGGGGCAGGCCCGACCCCTCCCCCCGCCAACCAAATTCATACTAAAGTTTAAAATGTAGATTTTTCAAAAATTAATAAGGTGTGGGTTTTAAATAACAGATTGCGTCATTAAGGAAGGGGTCAAGGTTTGACCACCTGACCTCATCCAAGTTAATCCAGATCGAAACCAGCTCATCCAAACAGGTTTTTTGAAAACTTCGTCGATGAAATATACTTAAACCCAACATTTACAAGTGAATCTAGGGCTAAGGAGCACAAGAGTGCATGCACATAGATCGAGGTTTTTATATTTTTTTATTGTAGGTCATGTGGAACCATGAGCCAGGAAAGAGTTATGCAGAACCTTCATTGAGGCCCATTTTCTGGAGGGTGAAATTTTGACTTTGTCCAAATGGGACAAATTTTATGTCGTTTCTACACTACTCGACGCCATGATTTTGATGGCGTGCTCAGTTTCTGCATATGATCTTTTGATTTTTCAGCCACTTTTAAAAGTGGGTTATGCATGTGTTAGATTTCTACATGTGAGCAGTGGTTTTCACATTTTTCGATGCCACAAGTTTGATGGTGTTTTCAAATTCAGCCGTACAGTAGCTTAGCTTTCAGAAAATGTCAGAATGAGGTATATGATATGGATTTCATGTCTTCTTCATTTACTTCTCTTTGAGATGCATTATGTCTTGCAGATCACGCTTGATACACGAGTCGTGGGATCTTGCCTTGTTTTTTTATTTATGTACTTTCAACTATGGATTTGTGTTCTGTATGAGATCCCTTTTGTGCCACATCAACAAGATGCTTGTTTTTAGATGTGTATTGTTGAGATCCCTTGTTTTCCAGGATTGGTGGGATACTCTTATTTATTACGTGTGAGCTATGGTCATACTGATAGGAGTCTTTCTGTATGTATGAGAGTTCCGCAGTGGAACATCTCTTAAAAGAAGTCAAGCCACTCCTACGTGAGGGAAATTTTTCCTTGTATGTCATAGGGAAACACATCCATGTACATCTTCTTATAGCACATAATTCAGTAGCCTACACCATCTTCACACTGAGCCCTGGAGATGTAGTCCCTCCTGGACGAACTCCGTTATCAAACGACGTGTTCCTATGATTGCTGATCTTGAAATTTATGTTCCTCTTATTACAACATGCAATTGTTCATTTCATGTTCATTAACGCTTTACATAAATTCAATTCTAATTTATCAACTGAACTAAAAGGTCTTGGTTAAGGGTATCAAGATATTACCTCGGATCAAGTGGTATCAGAATAGGTATTCTTGTTTATTGGATTGCAGGCGTGAACATTGGACGTTCGCTGAGTTGAGCCATGGAGAATGTCAAGGAAATATATGAAACCATGCTCAGGGTCTTTGATAAATTTTACATATTGTATGAGGCTTATGAAAAACAAGAAGCAAATAATGAAGAATTGAATACCCTCCTACACAAAGAGAAGGAGGAAAAACAGCAATTGCAACTTCAGTTGCAAGCCACAACAGAAGTGTGGGAAGATTTGAAATGAAACAACTAAAATCTTCAGAGAGATCATGAAGCCTTAAAAGCATTCATACAGAAAGAGAAGGAGGAGACACAATAGTTGAAGCTTCAGTTACAAGCCATGTTAGAGGCATTGATGGAAGTGAAGCACAACGAGGGCTTACAACAACTTTCTTCATCTCTTTCAGAATCAACACCTAAGGTAAACAGTGTTGATTTTTCTTCAGTTCCTTCACATGATATAATTTTGGTTGGAAGTGTGGAGATACCCATCACAGGTACCAGCATGAGATTCCTCACTAAGATGGGGTATAGAGGAGGAGGACTTGGCATTCGTGGCCAAGGCATAACTGAACCATTGGAGGTTGTGCAATGACCTTTTTATGTAGGTTTGGGGTACACTGATGAAGGATGTTCGAAGAACATCAAGGGAAAACTGATAATGATGAAATCTCCAAGGAAGAGGAATGATAGGGACACTTCGCCATCATTCCATGGCAGTGCACGTCACAGTGAAGGAACTGAGGTGAGCTCCAATTATCATGATCGCACTAGAGACCACCTTAGAAGGTATACTAAGTCTAATTATTCAGAGTGCATTTTAATTATAAGAATGTTGATAACCATGGTCGTAAGAAATGGCATCGTAAATATTGTTATTTTTGTGGTTTAAATAACCATGTGATTTACAAGTGTTGGAAAAGGATGGCAGCAAAAAGGGGGAAGAGGCATGAAAAGCCTTCTCCCCAATAGGAAAATAAATCAGTTAAGCAGGTTTGGAGGAAAAAGAACTTTTGCACCCATTGCAACCGAGGTGGCCACCAAAGATCAACATGTTGGAAACTTCATCCAAAGAAATTCCTTAAAGACAAAGCAACCATGCATACACAAGTCAAAAGAGTTGATTGATAAGCAAGTTCACCACAGGGAAATGATCCACTCTCCTTAATAGGTGAGAAGTGGTTCTTCTAGATTGTTTTTTTCTAGAGATGTTAAGCTTGTCATGGCCATTTTTTAAATCACTTGTCGCATTTTTATTATGAAATTGATGATGTGTTTTCATCACTCATTTAAGTGACCATGATATTTTTTTTGGCCTTGTGTTATAAGTCATGTGTTGGATCTCTTTCATGTAAAATTGATGATGTGTTTCCGTCACTTCGAGATGCGACGATTATGGTTTGGTCATGTTCTATGAGTCGTATGATGAATTTCTTTCATGTAAAAGTTATGAGGAGTTTTTCCATGAGTTTGAAATGTGACAATGAGGTATAGTCTTGTAATTTTGTTGAGTTATGATTTCCATTTTGCTGTAAGCTTGACCACCAAGTACATGTTATAAACTTGTGGCAAGTATGGAAATATCTGGGTCATTGTTGGACACATTGACAATGTAATGTTCATTGCAGCTTTAGGCAGGTGTTGGCATTCTGATTACAAAGGATGAAAGTGAAGGAGTCTTCAAGGGATGTGCCTTTTCAGAAATTTTCATTTCCACAGTTGCAGGTGTTGGCTTTGCATCTTGATTCTAAAATACGACAGATAAACGAATCTTCAAGAGATGTGTCTTTCACACATTCGTGTAACAATAGTTGCAGGTGTTGGCTTTGCATCTTGATTAAAAAGTACATGAGGTGAAGGAGTCCTCAAGGGATATGACTTTTCATACATTTGCATTTCCGCAGTTGCAGGTGTTGTCTTTGCATCTTGATTCCGAAGTACAAGAGGTGAAGGAGACTTCAAGGGATTTGCATTTTCAAACATCGCATTGCAGCAGTTGTAGATGATGGCTTTTCATATTGATTATAAAGTATGTGAGGTGAAGGAGTCTTCAGGGGATGTTCCTTTTCAGACATTTGCATCTCTATAGTTGCAGGTGTTGGCTTTTCATCTTGATTTCGAAGTATGAGAGGTGAACGAGTCTTCAAGGGATGTACCTTTTCAGACATCTCATTGCAACAGTTGTAGATGATGGCTTTGCATATTGATTTTGAAGTACAAGAGGTGAAGGAGTCTTCAAGGGAAGTGCCTTTTTAGACATCACATTGCAGTAATTGTAGATGATGGCTTTGCATCTTGATTCCGAAGTATGCCAGGTGAAGGAGTCATGTGGGGATGCGCATTTTAACAACAGTTGCAGATAGTTGATGATATGTAAAGCTTGATGCTTTTAGAGGAACAAAATCTCCTCAGTGGGGAGGAATGATCCAGGTGGATTAAATAGGTACAACTACAAGTGGCTCAACACAGAGGGCTCAAAAATCAAAGTGTTCAAAACTATCTCGAACTAGGTTCATGTTGAATATCTTGTCTTTCGAATTCCAACTACGCAGATGGCACTCACTTCTGAGTCCGTATGAAGGATTTAGGAGAGGTCAAAGTTTTGGTTTGACTTGGGTGATTGGGCAGCTTTAAGGAAGGAAAAAATTTGACTTTTCCCGGCCACCGGATTCCATCAAGTTCAGGACAGATTACGGGTGAATTTGTGGGACAGTTAATTTGACCCATATGGTTAAAAATCGGGATTTTCAAAAACTACCAGTTTGATTTAAAATCCAAAAAAAAACATGTTAAAAAAGGTAAGATGGGTCATCACTGTGACACCTCTCATTTATCTCCCAAATTTTTATTTTTATTTTTTCAAGGCATTCCAGATTTTCAAGAATAATTCTGACCAAATATTATGATATAGTATTTTTGATTAATATCTTGTTAAATCATATTTATTTCCCCAATATGATTTATGGTGTATACCTATACCCACATATCAAAACTATATCAAAATCAATATCTATTTGATTTTATTTCCAACCAGATTAATATAAAGGGTCCTTGTATTATCACATTCGTTTTGATATCATTAAATCTTTGGGTATTAAACATACTATTACGTATATATATAATGGGGTTCGAATAGATTATACCCACGTCGACCATGGCATCCTTAACCCTTTAACGAACCCTATACTCCCCTTTCATAACGTCATCTTCCTATACAAATTGTTTATGAACGTTAGCTGGATTTAATTCACATGACCTTATAACTATACCTATATAGGGCTTATGGCTATTCAATGAGTTTGTAGCCATAGTTTCACAATGTATGTGTCAACATCATCACGTATTTGTTGTACAATTTGTCCATGTCGAAATTTATGTAAAGATTGAACGTATTCAGCTTGAGATTTCCACGCATTGCGTCCTGGTAAGGTCGATTGAATGGGGTATGGAATTTGAGACGTGATATCACTCTCCATGTCATCTTATGTAAGACTCTCGGTTTAATTATATTGGTTGGGATGGGTTTCATGCCATTCCCGTTCATGTGCTATAGATCCACGTTGCACTGGCACTCGCCATGCCAGACTACTTTGGAAACAAGGCAATCTCCACAATACAGCCAAAGATGCCGTGAACTTCATTGTATGGCTTGTCAAATTAAATGTCGAACGACTGGTGTAAATGCCACTTCCGGCCATTCGATCCGTGGCTTCACCATGGGGATTATGCCATGTGGCCGGTTGCGATTTCCTCACCCTATTAGGGTTTTGTGACTGAGATTTTGGTATAAGTCTTGTTCTAAATTTGTGAGACCGTTCTTTCGGCCCTCCTTTGGTGGTTTCGCTACTCATGACGCCGAATATCTGCATGCTAGGGACAAGAGGTGTATACTCTCTAGGCATGGTATGCCTCTGTCGACCCCTCATAACGCAAGTAAAACCTTATAATCCTTACGCTGCGTTACTTGTGCCTCTGTGATGAAAATTTTATTATGGTAATGCATTCAATTTACAGTATATTGACCTATGTTTTTGTTTACTCTATTTCATTCTCCAGTTCTGGTTATTACAAAGAGCTCTGACGTTGTGGTTTCTTGTCCTTATACATCTACTGATTTCTTCCTTCTGCGGTTACGCCACCATCTCTTCATCTACTTCGTTGGATGGCTGGCTAATGAGGCAGGACACCAAGAAGTTTTCGTTTCTTGATAAGGCACGTCCCTACTCGCCCTTTGGGACTGGAACGATGGTGCTTTGATCTCGCTCGTCTCTTCTCCAGCGAGCTACACTGATCTCAGGTAAGAATCAATTTACTTGTGCTATTAGTTAGAATGTTTTCTAACTCCACTCTTAAAATTTGAGGATTATCATATATTGACGTCATGCCTTTAATTCCGTGGCAGAATCGTGTGAAAGGAATGAGGGTCTTCTTAGCCAGGTAGCTATGTAATTTTTTTTTATTTTTTTTTTGTACCTTTTTCCAATTCACACTAGAATTATTTCTATCAATTTCGCCAATCGTTGGCTCACTATCATGGTGGTTTTTCTGCAGGTAAGAAGGACGCCATACGATTTTTATCCTCAGTGCACCATGATATACCTTCTTCAATTCGACTCTAACTCCACTGCTCTGGCGTTTCAGGTCGCTGTACACCTGGGTGGAGAGAACTCATCCTCTCGTTGCATTGTTACACCTTTTTTGTGTGGAATAGTTAATTCCTTGGGATTCTAACAGTGTCTATTGTACTTCTAGACTCTGTCTGAGCCTATACTATTAAAAATTTTCCTTAGTATTTTAATATTCTTTGAATTGATAATTTCTGGAGTGAGAATGGGGTCTTTTAAAGGACTTTTGCCCGAGAGGCTCAAAATCTGATATGTATATGCAAAACATGTTTATTCTTCGTCACTGATATTTTTGATAGTTTCATAATAGCTTCGAAGAATCTCTAGAGTATTATTTTATGGATATTTTCCTATGTCTCGCATGAAATTATTTTTTTTGTGTCGGTTTAATATGATTGCAGAATTAATGAGTTGTTTCTCTTTTCACCTTCTTATCATAGTTATGACTTTAATGTGTATATATATCTTTATTTCCATCTTCTCTGAGTTGGTAGTGACTCAGTAAATGAAAAATAGCATTGTTTGTCATTTGTATATGTTGTATTGCTCCTACACGAACTCTCTGTATTCCTAGGAGTTTGTAGTTCCATGGTGAAAGCTTCGTATGTAAGGCTAATTGTTCCCTATGACTGTATACATCAAAATTTTTGTTGTTCTTTTGTGTTCATAATAGAACATTCCCAATGTATACATGTCTAAACTGAATTTCTTCACTGATATATAGTTTGCTAGGTTTTCCAATATAGATAAATATTTATATATATATATATATATATATATATATATATATATATATATATATATCGGGTGCAGGTATTAATTTATAGTTTCCCATGCATGTCTAATCTTTCCAACCTGTGACCCCATCATATCCTCCCTGTTACTAAGGGGGTTCATCCCATAGTTTCTACACATAACTCTCCATTCATACCTATTTCTAGAGTTAATAGTCATGTGTAGTTTCATTTCTCTAATAATTGAGACAGATAAGCAGTACTACAATTAAATACTCTTTCTTTCAGTTCTTATTAGAGAAGGTACTATATTATCCTTAAATAGACATGCACTGCTACTGAAAATTCTATATATATCTACACTTCACTTAGTTAATTCAATCAAGGAATAATATTGTCCTATATACATTTACCTTCCTACTATCTTAGAATTTTTCTTACAAGATTTACTAACTATATTCCCTTTCCCACAGAAGCAGATTAATGTTACAGAATTATGAATTTTGAAGTATTATAAATCTCCAAATTTATACCCAAGTGTGTTTAGAAATTCTCGATGATTTTGCATCATTTTCCTAGTTCCTACAACCATGCAGAACGAGAGGATTTTGACTGCTCTACTATTTTACAAATGTATGGAACACTAGCACCAAAATGAAACAATTAACTAGGATACAACTATACTCATTAACTCTTACACATAACAACAATTATTATAATTTTTTTTCTAAAAATTCATAACACTGTGTGCATACCACTTCAGTATTTGACTAGTCCTCCCAACCGTAGAGTCCCTTTATCTTCAGAACTCACCCTCGAGCTGAGATGACTTCCATCACAGACCAAACTCTAATCTGTTTAGGAGTAGCTTATTTAAGCTATTGTTCCCCAAAGCTTGTTTCTAATTCAGCATCCAGAATATCAGGATGTTTTTCTTCCTGTTTGCCTAGGCTTCCCATTTTAGGGATTTTTTTTAAAAGCTGCTTTATGCTTTTCCCAACTTTTTACCTCTTCCCAACTACTCTCCACATCATTGGGGAACTAGATTTTCCTCAAAATCTAATTTAGAAATTCTTTCAAGGATTTTTGAAAGATTGTGGGGAAAGTATTTGTATTTATCCATCCTCATGGATTTAGCAAGTGATCTCATAATTCTCATTTTGGTCAATCTGCACAAAATTATTTTATTTTCTTTCTCAAATTAAATATTTAATTACATCCACAAAATACTTGTCCTTTGGGTTCCACTCCCCTTAGGATTAAAGTTCAAATGTCTAGTTTTGAATTTGAAACACATAAACTAGGGGTGTTACATATTCCCCCTCTGAAAGCAAACACCGTCCTCGGTGTTGTTATTTTACTACTAGAGTTCATTTTTTAAACAAAAATGGATATCTTTCCATCATTTCAGCTTCTCTTTCCTAGTTAGCTTCTTTAGCAGTAAAGTGCTTCTGCTGCACGTTTACTCTTGCTACCATTTGGTTCCTCAATTCAATTTCTTCCGCTCCAATATTTGAAGCGGTTCTGGAAGGAAATCCCCTTCTAGTTCCACCTGTACCACATTCCAATCAACTATGTGAGAAGCATCATGTATATATCTTTTTAATAATGAAACATGAAACACATCATGAGCTCTAACATGGGGTGGTAAGGCCAGCTTGTAAGCCACTGGTCCCACCCTTTCTAACACTTCAAAAGGACCACAATATCTAGGAGGCAATTTTGCACAACTTCTAGCATAAAGTGTGCTCTTTTTGGGCTTAATACGCAAGTACACATGTTCTCCCACTTTAAATTCTTGGTGTACTCTCTTCTTATCAACATAGTGTTTCTGGCGATCTTGCGCTTTCTTGATGTTTCTTTGTATCTGTTTCACAATTCTTTCCATCTCTTGTAAGGCATCTGGTCCCAGCATTACTTTATCCTTTGGCTGGCTCCAGCTCGACGGAGTACGACATTTTCTTCCATAGAGTGCCTCAAACAGACTCATTTTGATGGAGGATTGGTAGTTGTTATTATAGGAAAATTCAGCTAAATGCCAGTAGTCTTCCCATTTTGATGGCCTATCCATCACATACATTCTCAACATTTCCTCCAAAATCTGATTAGTTCTCTCTGTCTGACCATCGGTCTGAGGGTGATAGGCAGTACTAAAATTCAGCTTAGTGCCCATACCTCCAAATAGACCTTTCCAAAAAGCTGTGGTGAACTTAGCATCTCTATCTGAAACAATCACCTTTGGGATCTCATGTAATCTTACAATCTCTTTTAAAAACGCATTTGCTACTTGGGCTATCCCAAAAGTAGACTTTACAGGTATGAAGTGTGTAGCTTTGGTTAAAGTGTCTACTACTACCATCACTAAATTATGTTGGTATTTAGTTTTGGGAAGCCTTGTTATAAAATCTATAGAAATTGTGTCCCATTTCCATTCTGCAATCGGCAAAGGGTTTAGAAGACCAGCAGGATGTTGATGTTCAAATTTAAATAATTGACACTCCATGCATCTAGCTAAGTATTATGCTACATCTCTTTTCATTCATGGCCAGAACAACTTCTTTTTCAAAGTTGTTAACATTTTCTGATATCCAGGATGCCCTGCATATGGTTGTTTGTGATATTCATCTAGAATCTCTCTTTTCAAGGAATCTACATTGGGGATATATAATTTTTTTTTGTAGCAGATTAGCCCATTTTGGTTTTGTGTGTTATCAGTCATATCTTTCTTTAGTAATTTCACCTGTAGTGTTTCATAATTTAGATCCTAGTCTGCTGCCTTTTTCACTAATTCTTCTAAGTCAAACTGGGCACTGCTTCCAATGTTGTTTATATTTTGACAAGCATTTCTGCTTAAGGCATCAGCAAATTTATTTTCTTTTCCTCTGATATGTTTTATATCCATATCAAATTCACTCAGAAAAGACAGGCATCTGGCTTATCTAGCATTCAAATCAGTTTGGGAAAAGAAATATTTGAGACTAGTATGATCAGTCATCAATGTAAATTTTTTTCCAAGGAGATAGTGTCTCCACATTTTCAAGGCATGAATAACAGCAGCTAATTCCAAATCATAGGCACTATAGTTTTGTTCATCTATCTTCAGTTTCCTAGATTCATATGCAATAACCAAATTTTCCTGCAAAAGAACTCCTCCCAACCCCTCTCTACAGGCATCTATACATACAACAAATTCTTTATCAGGATCTGCAATCTTCAGTATAGGGGCTGTAGTAAGTTTTAGTTTTAATCGGTCAAAACTATTTTGGCATTTTTCAGTCCACTCAAATTTGACACCCTTCCTTTGTAGTGATGTTATGGGATGTGCTATGGCAGAAAATCTCTCCACAAATCTGCGATAATAACCTGCAATCCCCATGAAGGATCTCACTGCTGAAACATCAGTTGGCACAGACCATTCTTTAATAGCTTTTATCTTTTCAGGGTCAACAGCCAACCCTTTTTCAGAAATAATATGTCCCAAGTATTGAATCTTGTCTTTATAAAATTCACATTTGCTGAACTTGTCATATAACTGGTTTTCTTCCAGCGTTTTCAACACTATCTTTAAGTGTTCTTTGTGTTCCTCCTCACTTTTTGAGTAGACTAAAATTTCATATATGAACACAAGTACAAATTTATCCAAGTACTTATTTGACACACTTTTCATTAGGCACATAAAGGTGGCAGGGGCATTTGTCAACCCAAACGGTAGGACTACAAATTCGTAGTGACCATAACTGGTTTGAAAGGATGTTTTGCTGATGTCTTCTTCTTTAATTCCGAGCTGGTGATAACCAGTCCTTAAGTCAATCTTCAAAAATACTGAAGCTCCTCTCACTTGGTAAAAAAGATCATCAATTCTAGGCAAGGGGTATATATTTTTAATGGTCAACTTATTCAGTTGACAATAATCAATGTGCATTCTAAAGGTTCCATCTTTCTTTTTCACGAACAACACCGGTGCTCCCCAAGGAGACACACTTGGTCTGATATAACCTTTATCTAACAATTCTTGCAATTGCATTTTCAGTTCCATGAGTTCAGGGGGACTCATTCGATAAGATGAGGAATATCATCTGGAAAGACTTCCTTAAACTCTCTTACTACTGGTAAAGCATCCAGCAGATTTTCTTCATTTTTTTGTTCTATTTCCTCCACATGTACTGCATAAAATTGATGTCCTTTCCTAGATGTTCTTTTTAATTTCAGTGTTGATATTTGTCTCACAGAAATGGGTTTTGGTTTTCCTTTGAGAATAAAAGGTTTCCCTTCTTCATCTACACAATGCAGGGTCTTATCCCAGTAGTTCATCAGGGCCTTCTTCTTTTCCAACCAGTCCATTCCTATCAGCAAGTTATATGAACCTAAGGGTAGAATGTTCAAATTTATTTCTCTTTGAAAATAATTTAATTTAATTGTTTTTCGGGGCAATTTATGTGTTACCTTCCTCTTTGTTCCAGTGGCCAGCTGAACCAACCATGACTGCTAAAATTTTTCAGTTTTAAGATTACATTTTTCTACAATTTTTGGACTAATGTAACTCAAAGAAGCACCCGGATCAATCAAAACAGTGACAGATTGGTCATAAATCATACCCTCCATTTCGACCATGGTAGCTTGGTGCTCTGCTTGTCGATTTTCCTTGGCTACACTAATGGTAGGTATATTTATTGCTATGTCATTTACTGTTGTAGCTTCTCGATCTCTCATAATCATCTAAATGTTTCGATGGGGACAATCCCTCAATAGATGGGGTTCTCCACATCCCCAACATTTCAGAGGTTCCCTCATTTTCACTGTGCCCTCTTTCTTATTGTCTCCATCTATTTGTTTTGAAGCCACTTGGGACTGAGCAGTTTGACTTTCTTTGGGTTTATTAAATTTCTTTCGCTGATGATCCCTGCCAAATTTTTTTTAAATACGCTGGTTTCTGTTTCTTTCCTTTGAATTCACTCTTATTTACCCAGCTTTTCCCATGTTTCGTTTTGCCTTTGAATTGTTGGTAACATAATCTAGCTTTCCTCACTGCCTCGCCCATAGTTTTTGGGTTATCAAACTCGATTTTCTCTTTGTACACAGTAGGAAAACAGTTCAAAAACCTTTGTACCTTGGCCTTCTCTTCCCTAATGTAAGGGACATATCTCAGCAGATTTGTAAAATTAGTGACAAACTCATCAATAGTAAGTTTTCCCAGTCTAAGCTCATGAAATTCCTTTGCCTTATCATCATAATAATGCTCATTTAAGTAGCAGCTTTTGAACTTAACCTGAAAATCTTCCCAAGTAACTGTCTTTTCATCAATGGCATGAACCATTTTCGTCTCCCCCCACCACAAGGTAGCCCTACCTTGTAGTTGGTAGAAAGCTAATCTGGCCTTGAGATTGCTTTCATATTCATAGACCTGGAAGTACTTAATCATGTTCAGCAACCACACTTCAACATCTTCCTCCTTCTCCCCATCATAGGAGGGAGGTTTGATTTTTCAGAATTCCCCTTGTAATTCCTTTTTCTGCTTATATTTATGCCTAACAGCATCCTCATCCTCAAACTCATCAGTCTTCCTCTTTCTGGAACCCTCACCTTCTTGGATGTTCCACGAAGTTAGTTCTCTGATGAGCTTTTCCTGATCCTCACTCGCTAATGAAAATCTGTCATTCTGGCTTCTTATCTCAGCCAATTCTTGTTGCAACCTATGCAACATAGCCATCACTGGAGCATTAGGATATGGTGTATTATCCTCATCACGCAGATCAACATAAATTTCATCACCTTCTGCCATTCCAGCACCATTGTACACTACACAACACAGATCAGTAAAGATAATTTTTTTTTTTTTTCCACAGGAATTAATTTATACAGTGAACACACAGCAATAGTGAGCACAATGACAACAACCTATTTTTATACAAGTTGGGCTCTGATACCATTTTTCACACCTCCCATTTATCTCCCACCTTTTTTTTTTTTTTTTTTTTTCAGGCATTCCAGATTTTCAAGAATAATTCCGACCAAATATTATGATATAATATTTTTTATTAATATCTTGTTAAATCATATTTATTTCCCCAATATGATTTATGGTGTATACCTATACCCACATATCAAAACTATATCAAAATCAATATCTATTTGATTTGATTTCCAACCAGATTAATAGAAAGGGTCCTTGTATTATCACATTCGTTTTGATATCACTAAATATTTGGGTATTAAACATACTATTATGTATATATATAATGGGGTTCGAATAGATTATACCCACGTTGACCATGGCATCCTTAACCCTTGAACAAACCCTATACTCCCCTTTCATAACGTCATCTTCCTATACAAATTGTTTATGAACGCTAGCTGGATTTAATTCACATGACCTTATAGCTATACCTATATAGGGCTTATGGCTATTCAATGAGTTTGTAGCCATAGTTTCACAATGTATGTGTCAAAATCATCGCGTATTTGTTGTACAAGTTGTCCATGTCGAAATTTATGGAAAGATTGAACATATTCAGCTTGAGATTTCCACGCATTGCGTCATGGTAAGGTTGATTGAATGGGGTATGTAATTTGAGACGCGATATCACTCTCCACGTCATCTTATGTAAGACTCTCGGTTTAATTGTATTCATTGGGATGGGTTTCATGCCATTCTCGTTCATGTGCTATAGATCCACGTTGCACTAGCACTTGCCACGCCAGACTACTCTGGAAAGAAGGAAATCTCCACAATACGGCCAGAGATGCCATGAACTTCATTGTATGGCTTGTCAAATTAAATGTCAAATGATTGGTGTAAATGCCTGTTCTGGCCATTCAATCTGTGGCTTCACCATGGGGATTATGCCATGTGGATAGCTGCGATTTCCTCACCCTATTAGGGTTTTGTGACTGAGATTTTGGTATAAGTCTTGTTCTAAATTTGTGAGACCATTCTTTCGGCCCTCCTTTGGTGGTTTCGCTACTCGTGACGCTGAATCTCTGCGTGCTAGGGACAAGAGGTGTATACTCTCCAGGCCTGGTATGCCTCTGTCGACGCCTCATAACGCAGGTACAACCTTATAATCCTTACGATGCGTTACTTGTGCCTCTGTGATGAAAATTTGAGTATGGTAATGCATTCAATTTAAAGTATATTGACCTATGTTTTTGTTTACTCTATTTCGTTTTCCAGTTCTGGTTATTACAAAGAGCTCTGACGTTCTGGTTTATTTTCTTTATACATCTATTGATTTCTTCCTTCTGCGGTTATGCCACCATCTCTTCGTCTACTTCGTTGGATGGCTGGCTAACGAGGAAGGACACCAAGAAGTTTTCATTTCTTGATAAGGCACGTCCCTACTTGCCCTTTGGGATTGGAACGATGGTGCTTTGATCTCGCTTGTCTCTTCTCCGGAAAGCTACACCGATATTAGGTAAGAATCAATTTACTTGTGCTATTAGTTAGAATGTTTTCTAACTCCACTCTTAAACTTTGAGGATGATCATATATTGACATCATTCCTTTAATTCTGTGGCAAAATCGTGTGAAAGGAATGAGGGTCTCCTTAGCCAGGTAGCTATGTAAATTTTTTTATTTTTTTTTTGTACCTTTTTCCATTTCGCACTAGACTTATTTCTATCAGTTTCGCCAATCGTTGGCTCACTATCATGGCTGTGTTTCTGCAGGTAAGGACGCCATACGAGTTTTATCCTCCGTGCACCATGATATACATTCTTCAATTCGACTCTAACTCCACTGCTCTGGCGTTTGAGGTCGGTATACACCTGGGTGGAGAGAAATCATCCTCTCGTCGCATTGTTACACCTTTTTTGTGCGGAATAGTTAATTCCTTGGAATTCTAACAGTGTCTATTGTACTTCTAGACTCTGTCCGAGCCTATACTATTAACAATTTTCCTTCGTATGTTAATATTCTTTGAATTGATAATTTCTGGAGTGAGAATGGGGTCTTTTAAAGGACTTTTTCCCGAGACGCTCAAACTCTGATATGTATATGCAGAACATGTTTATTCTTCGTCACTGATATTTTTGATAGTTTCATAATAGCTTCGAAGAATCTCTAGAGTATTATTTTATGGATATTTTCCTATGTCTCACATTCAATTATTTGTTTTGTGTCGGTTTAATATGATTGCAGAATTAATGAGTTGTTTCTCTTTTCACCTTCTTATCATAGTTATGACTTTAATGTGTATATATCTCTTTATGGCCATTTTTTCCTTGTTTGTAGTGTCTCAGTAAATGGAAACTAGCATTGTCTATCATTTGTATATGTTGTATTGCTCCTACAGGAACTCTCTATATTCCTAGGAGTTTGTAGTTCGATGGTGAGAGCTTCGTATGTAAGGCTAATTGTTCCCTGTGACTGTATACATCAATTTTTTTTTTGTTCTTTGTATTCATAATAGAACAGTCCCAATGTATACATGTCTAAACTGACTTTCTTCACTAATATATAGTTTGCTACATTTTTCAATATTGATAAATATTTACATATAGATATATATATATATATATATATATATATAAATATTTACATATATATATATATATATATATATATATATATATATATATATATTGGGTGCGGGTATTGATTTTATTTATAGTTTCTCATGGATGTCTAATATTTCCAACCTGTAACTCCATCGGATCCTTCCGGTTACTAAGGGGGTTCATCCCATAGTTTTTACACATAACTCTCCATTCATACCTATTTCTAGAGTTAATAGTCATGTGTAGTTTCATTTCTCTAATAACTAAGACAGATAAGCAGTACTACAATTACATACTCTTTCTTTCAGTTCTTATTAGAGAAGGTACTATATTGTCCATAAATAGACATGCACAGCTGCTGAAAATTCTATATATATCTACACTTCACTTAGTTAATTCAATCAAGGAATAATCTTGTCCTATATACATTTACCTTCCTACTATCTTAAAATTTTTCTTACAAGATTTACTAACTGTATTCCTTTTCCCACAGAAGCAGATTAATGTTACAAAATTATGAATTTTGAAGTAATATAAATCTCCAGACTTAGACCCAAGTTGGTTTAGAAATTCTGGATGATTTTGCATCATTTTCCTAGTTCCTACAACCATGCAGAACGGGAAGAGTTTGACTGCTCTACTATTCTGTAAATGTATGGGACACCAGCACCAAAATGAAACAATTAACTAGGATACAGCTATACTCATTAACTCTTACACATAGCAACAATTATTATATTTTTTTTTTTCTAAACATTCATAACACTGTGTGCATACCACTTTGGTATTTGACCAGTCCTCCCAAGCGTAGAGTCCCTTTATCTCCAGAACTCACCCCCGAGCTGAGATCACTTCCATCACAGACCAACCTCTAATCTGTTTAGGAGTATCTTATTTAAGCTGTTGTTCCCCAAAGCCTGTTTCTAATTCTGCATCCAGAATATCAGGATGCTTTTCTTCCTGTTTTCCTAGGCTTCCCATTTTAGGGATTTTTTTAAAGCTGCTTTATGCTTTTCCCATATTTTTACCTCTTCCCAATTACTCTCCACATCATTGGGGAACTAGATTTTCCTCAAAATATAATTTAGAAATTCTTTCAAGGATTTTTGAAAGATTGTGGGGAAAGTATTTGCCTTTATCCATCCTCATGGATTTAGCAAGTGATCTCATAATTCTCATTTTGGTCAATCTGCACAAAATTGTTTTATTTTCTTTCTCAAATTAAATGTTCAATTACATCCACAAAATACTTCTCCTTTGCGGTCCACTCCCCTTAGGATTAAAGTTCAAATGTCTAGTTTTGAATTTCAAACACATAAACTAGGTGTGTTACAATCACCCTCGCCCTACCTCAACTGAATAATAAACATTATATATTAATGGGGCCGGCGACCATGAAGCCGCAGGACCCCTTAACCACATCACTGGCAAACCATATTACACGGCAACGGTGCTTACATATAAAGGGTGGGGTGGAGCTGTCAACTCCGCTGCCCCAACCCTTAGTTGACACCATATCACATGGAGCCGACAAGGATGTCTGGGCATGCCGCCAATTCGGGCCTGACGCCCCCCCCCCAAACCAACTTCATACTAAAGTTTAAAATGCAGATTTTTCAAAAATTAATATTGTATGGGTTTTAAATAACAGATTGCCTGATTAAGGAAGGGGTCGGGGTTTGACCACCCGACCTCATCCAAGTTAATCTGGATCTAAACCAGCTCATCCAAATGGGTTTTTTGAGAACTCCATCGATGAAATATACTTAAACCCGGCATTTTCAAGTGCACCCAGGGCCAAGGAGTAGAGGAGTGCATGCACACAGATCGAGGTTTTTATGTTTTTTTATTGCAGGTCATGTGGAACCATGAGCTAGGAAAGAGGTAGGCGGGACCTTGATTGAGGTCCATTTTCCGGAGGATGAAATTTTGAATTTGTACAAATGGGACAAATTTTATGTCATTTCTACACTATTTGACGCCACGATTCTAATGGCGTGCTCAGTTTCTGCATCTGAATTTTTGAGTTTCAACCACTTTTGAAAGTGGGTTATGCAAGTGTCATATTTCTATGTGTGAGTAGTCATTTTCACATTTGTCGACATCAAAAATTTGATGGTGTTTTCAGATTCAGCCGCAGAGTAGCTCAGCTTTTAGTAAATGTTAGCATCAGGTATATGATATGGATTTCATTTAATTCATTTATTTCTCTTTGAGATGCATTATGTCTTGCAGATCCTGGTTGATACATGAGTCATGGGATGTTGCCTTGTTTTTTTATTAATGTACTTTCAGCTATGGATTTGTGTTCTGTATGAGATCCCTTTTATGCCACATTGGCAGGATGCTCGTTTTCAGATGTGTATTGTTGAGATCCTTTGTTTTCTAGGATTGGCGAGAAACTCTTATTTATTACATGTAAGCTATGGTCATATTGATAGGAGTCTTTGTTTATGTATGAGAGTTCCACAATGGAACATCTCTTAAAAGAAATCCAGCCACTCCCACGAGAAGGAAATTTTTCCTTTTATGTCATAGGGAAACACATCCATGTACATCTTCTTCTTACAACACATAAAGCAATGGCCTACACCATCTTGACACCGAGGCCCAGAGATGTAGTCCCTCCTGGACGAACTCCGTTATCAAACGACGTGTTCTTATAATTGTTGATCTTTACATTTATGTTCCTCTTTTTACAGCATGCAATTTTTCATTTCATGTTCATTAACGCTTTACTTGAATGCAATTCTAATTTATCAGCCGAAGTAAAAGGTCTTGGTTAATGGTATCAAGATTTTACCCTGTATCATCTGCTGAGATGACGTTCTTTTGGCTCTCGTTGTTGACCATGAATTGGATCAGGGAACCCTTTACCCACATCTAGGAATTGAGGGGGCCCTCCCCCTCCTTTGGATCTTCCGGTTTCCCCTTCTGGATGTTTGTGGTGCAAACAGTGGAGTTGGCTCCACATAGATAATTTTCTTCCCTTTGTAATTCCCCTTGTTAGATTTTGATTCAAAGTCTAAGCATGTATCTGATTTAGAATCACTCAGCTTGGCTAGCAGTGATTTCTTGGCCTGACACTCACTTGTGTGGTGGGGGGAATCTTATGGAACTTACACCAATTTCTCATGTCCTTCCTTGGCTTGCAGTGTTTTTATTCACTTGTTGCTTTTTTGGGTTGTCATGGGATACCCCACCTTGGATTTTTCCTTTGTTCTATTGTTTGGGGGCACCTTTCCCTTGGTTTTGATTTTTAGATCTAAAGTCTCGCTTCTTCTGTTTGAACTTCTCCTCAATATTGGTAGCATACTGGTATGCTGCACTAAGCAAGGAGATGTCTAGGAACTCTGTTTCCTCAATGTATCAGTGTACACAATTGTGGTACTTCAACACCAAATGTTTCTCCGAATATTTTATACCCAAGCATGTGCACGGGGTATGGAACAAATTTGTTAGCTCTTGCACATCTTGATCCCTTTTTTGATGCAACTAGTCCATTGTATGTACATATCATCATATCTCCCCATAGGATAATATTTTTCCTTGATGACATCTCGGAAATAATCCCAAGTGGGTGTAGTCAAGAATAGAGAGGGTTACCTCTCTTCCTTTTTCTTACAGTAGGTTTCCCACTAGTGCTTTACATGGGAGATGACTTTGAGGAGTGAAAAAATAATCTTATCTTGACTTAAAAAGTCATGGAACGAGAAATATCCATCTAATAGATTCAACCATCTATCTATGACGTTTACATATATTTAGCCCTCAAATATGGGAATTTCAAGTTTTACTTGTACCTTAAAAGGAGTGGTGACTTGAGAGTTGCTGCTAGATTCAAATGCGTTGTCGATGGGCAGCCTTTGAAGGATCTAGGAAATGTTATCCATCATTGCATTCCTTTGTTTCTCAAGGAAATCCTCGAGAAATATTTTATAGGATATCCTACTCCCTTATATTTATTTTCTTGCCCCATGGATGACCATCGGGTTTTGTGAGGCTGAGATTGCAAATGTTCAACCAGTTCAAGCCCTAAATCCTTATACCTTGACCTCATTGCGTACATGCAAAGAAGGATTGATAAAGAGAAGACCGCTCTAATACCGGTGATCCAAAATTATGTAGGAACGCAAAAAAATACATAAATACACATAAACACAGAGATGAAACATAAATATAGCTTCATTTCATTAATATGTAATGGTTGAAATATTCTTACAGACATAATGGAAATAAACTAGCTAGGGCATGCTTATCTCTGAGAAGATATGTGGTGGCTACAGGCCTCTGAACTATGTTAAATAATGGAAAACCCTAAAAAATCCAAAAACATAACCCTATGAGATGAAGCGCAAAAGCTATGGGCCTCGTTTGGGTAAATTGGTACATCAAATTCCCGGGGATGTAACTTTCGTATACAATCTCTGTTTGACGTGCACAATACCTCATTACAAATATATATTTGATGGCTCCAAATTTTGAGGGAGAAAAATCAATCATAAACCCATTTTATTCCTTTTTTCCCCAAAAAAAGTAGATTAGGGCGTGAAAACGGCTCTAGAAGTTCGGGTCCTGAAAAACTGCTAAAAATAGTAAATTGTGCTTCAATTAAGTAAACTGAAAAGCTGAAAGAAAAAATGGTGGGGATGCAAGTTAAATAGGAAAGTGGCCACCAATATCCACTTGGATCATTCTTCCCCCCTTGGGAAGCATTTTTCCCCATTGCATTGAGTTCTTCCATGAGATGAGAAAACATCTCCTCAACTTGGTCCTTGGTGACCACTTGCCTTGGTGAAGGAGTTAGATTCTTTTGATAAATCAATATAGCTAGAATAATGAGCTCAAAGGAAATATCCCCTATAGCCTTGGTGATGGTATATGGCCCATATCTTAGTAGGTGAACCTTGCAGAGGGGTCTAGCGAGGCATTCCTTCTGCAAATGTGGCCACACTTTGTCGTCCACCTAGAAGTTGTGTGACACTCGATGATGATCATGTCATTTCTTGTACTTGGCGTCAAATATGTTGAATATGTCATGAAACTATTGGAATATTTGATGAATGCGCTCAAAGAAGGTGTTTGCTTCTTCAGCTTTAGACTAGAGATGAGTCAAATCTGCGTGAGTGGCCGCAAATGGCATGGCTACATCAATGTGAAATAGTGGGTAGAATACAAAGCCCACCTGAAAGGGGTTGTGGCTAGTTGATCTCTAGAGAGCCTCATTATATTTGTGTTGTACATAGGGGAGGCTCTCATCCCATGCTCGTGGGTACTTTTATTTCTACACGCGCATAATGTTTACGATCATCCTGTTGATGACCTATGTCTAGCCATCAATTTGCAGATCGAAAGTTGTGGACTTGGTGAGCTTGTTGTCCAACATCGACCATAGGATGGACCAAAATGTATTTAGGAACCTACTGTCCCAATCTAAGATAATAGACTTTGGGATCCCAAAGTGCACCCACACTCGTTCAAAGAAGAGTTTAGAAGTGGATTGTACTGTGATATTCTTCTGGCATGCCATCATAATGGCTATATTCGAGAATTTGGCGATAGCAAAAAAAAACGGTCATTTCCATGCTTAGTTGAAGGAATTTTGGACATGTAATCCATCGAGATGGATTCCCAAGTTCGACTAGGGGTAGGCATTGGATTATAGAGGCCTTACTTCTTTATGGTCAGTTCAGAAATGGCGTAGACAGTGTAGGAACTGATGTAATCCTCGACATCTTGTCGAAGGTTAAACCAATATAAATACTTCTACAATACTACCAATGTTTTCTCAAACCTAAAATTTGCAGTGACCAGATTATAGTGCACTTCCCAAATCATCTAGGAACGCTTGCTTGAAGGAACACAAAGGTGTCCCTGGTGACATAGCAGGGCATCGTGGAGTTGAAAATTTGGAACTTTCTTACCCTATAAGAACATCTTGAATGTGTGGCCAAATTTTGAATCATTTTTGTAGAGAAGTGGCCAATCATAAGTTTCGTGCCCACAAGAGTTGAGCAGAGTGGTTAGCACCACCATCAGTGGTTGGCTGAGGCAACCTGCAACATTATTGGTGCTTCTCTTATTGTACTTGATGTTCAAATGAAATTTTTGTAGGTATGTGGACCAATTATGATGGTGATTTTTTTGTAACTTCCCTTATGTCTGTACAAACTTCAGGGGTCAGTGGTATGTGTGGATGACCATTTCCTTCCCCAAAATGTAATTCCTCCATTGTCAAAAAGCTTGCACAATGGAATACATCTCTTTGTCATAAGTGGGGTACTTTACGATTGTTTCGGAAAGTGTCTCATTGTGATATGCCATTAGATGCCCATGTTGAGTAAGAAATACCCCAATAACATAGTCAAAGGCATCTATCTCGATCTCAAATTCCTATTGCAACACTGGTAATATGAGCACTGGTGCAGAACTTAGGTGATTTTTCAACTCTACGAACGCCTTCTATTGATATTGAGACTTAAATAATTTCTTTTCTACTCATTCCTTGGTGACTTGACTCAAGGGCCAAGTGATATGAGAGAAACCCAACACGAACCTGCGGTAGAAATTGGCAAGACCCAGAAAGTTGCAGAGATCTGTTAGAGTGGTTGGGGTTGGCCAATCTCAAATGGCTTGGATCTTTGTTGGATCCACATGCACCCCCTGCTCATAAATAATGTATCCCATATACTGAACATGGGTCATGCCAAAAGTTCACTTATCCAAATTGGCACACAACTTATGTTGTTGTGGTGTTTGGAAGACCTGTCGAATGTGGTGGAGGTGCTCTTCCCAAGTTTGGTTGAAGATCAGGATGTCATCCAAGTAGAAAACTACAAATGAGTTGGTGAATGGTCAAAATATTCCATCCATGAATCTCATGAAGGTTGTAATACCATTCGAAAAGGCCCTCCTTGGATTTCAAGGCTTTCTTCCACACATCAGCGGGTTTGATTGGTACCTAGTGATACCTAGACTTCAAGTTGATCTTGTTGAAATATTTTTCCCCCTTTAGTTGGTCTATAAGGTCATCAATCCATGGGATCGGGTACATATTCTGAAAAATAATCTTGTTCAACGCCCGATAGTCAATACAGAGTCTCCAAGTCCCATCCTTCTTTCGTGCCAACACAATCGGACTTCCACATGATGATGAACTCAGCTGGATATGAACTTTCTTCAGTAGCTCTTGAATCTGTCTCTTTATTTCGTTGTTATCAAGAACAAAGCCCTGATAGATTGGTCCATTGGGAATTCGCGCATCTGGGGTTAGATCGATGGATTATTTGACCTAACAGTGTAGGGGCACCCTTGTGAGTGACTAGGTGAAGATGTCCCTATACTCCTCCATGACCTTATCCATTTGTTTTTTCTGTGTAGAGGAGCCTTGTCTGGAGGTATTTTCCACAATCTTCTTCTTTCCCCAAGGTCAGATCATTAGGGAAATAGATTTCCTAGTTTTGGAAATGAACTTACTACTTTTGTTTGTAGTAACCAAAGATATGGCGGTAGGTGGTGATCCCTCTGGTATCCTATACAACATATTTCCAAAAGTAAAAATAATAGCACGAGGCATGGAATCATACACAAATTTTCACTTCTACAGGTATGATTGGCATAATAATACATTAGAAACATCAAAAGGAGAAATGTCACAAATAACTCATCTGTGAAGGGCATGATGCTATAGGAAAGGTGGCACTACTCGCTGACCCAGAGATCACATCCTTAGTGAAGCCACATGATTGTGTATGGTTGTGGGTGTGTTGTGGTCAGCAATCCTTGTTGGTTCATGACCTCTGTTGATATGAGGTTATTTTTTCTCCCATTGTCAAAAATGAACTGCAGCGGGGAACCCTTTCCCCACATTTGTGAAAGGAAGAGGAACTCCCGCTCCTCTGGATCATCTGGTTCCTCATTCTAGATCTTCATGGTCGCAGCAGTGGCATTGGGATCCACATTGATAACCTGCTTCCCTTTTTCAATCCCCTTATCAGGTTCTGATTTAGAGTCGAATCATGAATCTGATACATAAGACTTTAGCTCGGCCACTAGTGACTGCTTGGCTCGAAAATCGTGTTGTGGGAGGAGATCTTATTGAACTCACACCACTTTCTCATCTCGTTCTTTGGCATTACAGTGTTGTTCTTTGATTGCAGCTTTGGCAGGTTGTCCCGTGCTTCCCCGCCTTGGCTTTGTCCTTTGTTCTACAATTTGGGGTAACCTTTTTCTTTCTTATGATTCCCAGATCCAAATTATTTCTTCTTCTGTTTGAAATTCTACTCAATATTGGAAACATACTGGTATGTTTCACCAAGCGAGGACATGTCGAAGAACTCCATTTCCTCCTGAATCTATCTGTGCATACAACTGCGGTAGTTCAACACCATATGTTTCTCCAAATATTTGATGCCGAACATTGTGCATAGGGTATCGAATAGATTCATCATCTCATGCACATCTTGATCCCTTTTTTGCCGCAACATAATCGATTTTATCTACTTTTCCTCATAGCTCCCCACGGGATAATATTTTTCCTTGATGGAATATTAAAAAGAATCCAAAGTGGGTGTAGCCGAGAATAGAGAGGGTTCCCCTCATCCTTTTTCTCACAGTAGGTTTCCCAACAGTCCCTGACATGGGTGGGCAGCTTTGAGGAGTCTACAATTAATATTTTCCCAGATGGAAAAGCCATGAATTGAGAAATACCATTCTAAGAGATTCAACCATATATCTATGACATCTCCATATATTTGGCCCTCAAATATGGTAATTTCAAAGTTTACTTGTACCTTACAAGGAGTGGCTCCTCTAGAGTGGCTACTGGATGCAGATGCACTGCCACTGGGCAACCAATGAAGGACCTAGGCAAAGTTTTCCATCATCGTGTTCCTTTGTTTCTCGACAGCCTCATCGAGTAATTTTTTTACAAAATCTCCTACTCCCTCATGTTTTTTTTCTCCTTGCATGGGTGGCTGTCAGGATTTGAGAGGCTAATCTTGCAAAGGCTCAACCAAATCAATCCCTAACTCCTTATAGCTCGACCTCATTGGGGACATGTAAATAAGGATCGAGAAAGAGCATAGCGCTCTGATACCATTTATGTCGACTTATGAAGGAACACAATAAAATACATAAATACACATAAAATCAGAGATGTAGCAGAAATATGACTCCATTTCATTAATATCAAATGATTGAAATATTCTTAAAGACATAATGGAAACAAACTAGCTAGGGATTTGGTAGCTTATATCTGAGAAGAGATGTGGTGGCTACAACCCTATGAATTGTGTTAAAATGAGGCTCTAAGGCCTATTTATTATTGAGAAACAACGAAAAACCCTAAACATCGAAAACCCTAAACCTAGGAGATGAAGCACCAAAAATATTGGCCATGTTTGGGTAAATTGGTACATCAACTTCCTAGCGATGTGACTTTGGCATACAATCTTATTTTTACCAACACTATACCTCATTATAAGTATCTATCTGACGACTCCAACATTTTAGTAAGCAACATCTATTGAAGCAACATGGTTCTCACGATTTTCCCAAAAAACATCGGTTAGGGCCTCAAAACGGCTTCAGAAGTTGAGGACCTAAAATACTCCAAAAAATAGTAAACTATGCTACAATTAAGGACACCGAAAAAATGAAAAGAACAAGGGTGGGGATCCAAGTGGAATAGGCGAGTGGCCACCAATATTCATCTAGATCATATACTTATTTATATATTCATCTTCTATTGATATAGTAACAACCTCTTATATTTTTTTAGGTTCAACATATTATAGTTCAAAAACCCTAAGAGACCCGATTCAAAACTTAATATAATTGTGTTTATATAATGGATCCTTTATTTTAGCTCTTCCATCTCACAAGAATACTAAAGTTTTCATCCTTGGATTTCCAAAGGTATATCAATTATCAAGGGAATAGGGACCTATGTTGCCCTAGTAAATGTAATCGAAGAACTCGAGGTATAAAACGTATTTATAGACCTACTATATTCATAAACCATTTATGTGTATTATCACTTAGGGATTTTGAAAAGATACTAGCCAATAACAAGGGTATCAACTTATGTCTTGTAAAGTACATAAAACAGTAATATGTATTACTAAAGTCTCCACTTCCAGTTTCTTCAAGTGTAACAAGTACCCCTCATAGTAGGTATTTTATGCTATAAAATTATCAGTATAAATGGAGATTGCAAGAATTGGGATATATTCCATACTAACGGTCTTATGTGTTTCTAATTCTACTTCAGAGGGTGCATGTATGGTACTCTACCATTTGTACCATAAGGAGGGTAGATATAATTGGGTGGATTGTTTTGGATCATTAAGCCATGTGCATTTGTCTATCCAATCTTGAATTCTTTTAATGCTAGACAAATCTTGAAGCTTGAAAAAACCACCATATATTTTATATATTTTGTGCCCACCAATAACCTAGACCAATCTTGAAGCTTGAAAAAACCACTATATCTTTTATATATTTTGTGCCCACCAATAACCTAATTATATCAACAGAATGATGATCGCTTAGCTTACATCGCCCCCCCCCCCCCACACCCCTTCTTTCCTATGGCTTATTCTTTATGTCCCAAATGCATCCCACTTTCTAAACTTTTCTATGTCACCAATCTTGGGACCGTAAAGGGGTTATTCTGCAAAGGATCAGGGCTTTCTAAGCAATTTGAAAAAATTAAGCTTAAAATCTCATACTAGGATCAAATAGATGTAACAAAATAAAAATTTCACCATGATACGTGTAAACACAAACAAAAACCACCCTAGGTCACATTACATTCATCATAGAATGTATATTGAACATAATTAAAAGGTGTAAAACTAGAAGGATTATATCAAAAGGTTAGCATAAAAATCGGAAAATAAGGTTTCTTCATGTCAATGTTTACTATAGAATGCAATTTTATTTCATGGGTTGCTTTTATCATTGAACTATTGTAGGTCAAGTTTTCATTTTCTTAGGTAAATTTGTTATGTGTTTCTATCTAGTGGGTAATGGATTCCTAGGTTATGTCTAGAGGAATAATTCTAGTGAACCACAATTTGTGATGGTTTCCACTATTCTATGTTGAGGTGTCATTTCATTATAATATTGAAGTTTCATTCGAGTTATCCTAGTTATAGTATGTGAGGTTGAGTTCTAGTGAGTAAATTTGAGTGAGAGTATCCCTTATTATTTCTAGTAATCTGTTGTGCTATGCAATAACTCCCCCCATTTTTATTTTCAAAATAGTCTAAATTTTTTATAATAGAAATAGGGACCATTTTTAAAGATGTATTTTTTCTTTTTAAATAAAGAAAAACAAGCTCCAAAAAAAACTTGTTGTTTTTATTAAATAAAAACAAAAAACCAAAAAAGAAATTAATAAAATATCCTTGTGATTACCCTATCACAAATCGCATCCTGCATAATATTTTCTCATCAAAGGTTAAAAAACAAAACATCGAAAATCCTGATTTTGCGATCTACGATTTGAATTTCACAAGCGACATCATAAATCGCACATCACAGATATATGTTTAAAAATTTAAGCAGATCTTACCAAAGTTCCGATGTTGCGATATTCCGATACTGTGACTTTTCGATTCACGAAATCATATATCACATAAACAAAAATCAATTCGCTTCACAAAAACAGGCTCAAAAGGTGTGATGCGAAGGATTTGATTGGTTTAATAAAGGCTTTAATATGAAAATAAATTGTGTCAGAAATTATTAAAAAGATTTTATCATCCCAATGAAAATAGTTATTGTTTGGTTACGAATAATTAATGGAACAACTGCTTCCCAGATCTTTTCTTTTAAAATTGGTAATTTCAATACATATTCCATTATTTGATCTTTACTTTGTCTTAAATAGGGATTTTCCTTCAAGATATGTCGATATGTAAAGTAATGCAGAAACATGGCAAACAGACTATCGCAGAATTCCAATACACATAAATGTCCTCTATAGTCTCAGATACTATCTGCACTACAGATGGAGGTGCTACAAAGTGGAAAGCTATCTATACTATCCTCGAAGATGAAGAACCTAAAGTAATGGAGGTCAAGGAAACTTCTGATGATGCTAGGCCCTCAGATTTACATTTTAAAGATATTGCATGCTCCTTTCTTCATATAATAGCAGCAAGGGCCAGCCTTTTACCATATACTGATATGATAATATGGGTACTTGAGAATTCAACAATTAAAGACAGACAATTCAGAACCATTAAGAACGAGATCTTAGGTTCTTTCAAAGCTGAATATTTGAAAGTCATGTACAACCTACCAACCAACAAGACATCTATGAAAATAGGATTTTTGAAAAATTTTCAAAGAATAATGAAAACCCTTTTAAAACAATTCAATGTTGGAGGAAACTAGATAACAAGTTTAAACATGAGAAATAAAGTATGCATCCTATTGCTTCACTTGAAAATCCCTACCATTTCGCAGTAGCAATGCTATGCAGAATATATGGTCTCCCTGATAACACCAAGTTCTCTATAAATTGGTTTCCCTTTATTGACTCCTGTGTTATTTCTCACATTATGAATTGGGAAACCATTCTTTCCGAAAATCTAGCTAAAGCGATTAATGAGTATCACTAGGCAAGAGCTTCTTCTTCCAAATCCATCCCCCAATTCTTCATGAGTGCATATATTTTTTATGCCATTTTTTTCTCTATCAATTTTCTAATTATGGGTTGGAAATGGACTCCCGAGGACCCTACCACTATTCATTTGATTCATAAAGAGATATGGGAACATAATTGTGTACCAAATTTCAATAGGTTGTGTTATGGGGTTGTATTACCATTTCATTAGTTAATGTTCGATAGAGAGAGCCCCAGGTTCACTAAGGAAGCCATTACAAATCTCTAAATGATAGGAAGATGTTTCATTGAAGAATAATTTTCATATATCAGAGCATTCGAAAGCTTTGCTCCTCCACATGTGCTTCCATTGTATTTTTCAGATAAAATAATGACAAGAGAAGTGGCTTATCAAACCATCAACAATGGACTCACTAAATCTTTGAAAGATAGTAAAAAATATTTATGGCCAATTTTTCCAATTCAGTGTGGTTCATTTTCCCTCGGCAATTTCAATCATTCATTGAAAGAATGTGAAAAGATTGAACTTTTGAAGCTCCCTGTTTTACCATCAAGGAAATTCTACCCAGAGAATATTGCTAATAAATTTACTTAGTCAGCAAAAATCAAACCTATCATACACACAGATGATAGATTTGAAGAAATTTTACAATCTGTTGGAACTTTTGAAGAAGTTCAAAATTTAGTTAAATTGAATCTAAACCCGGAGGAATTACAGATATTCAATGAATATAGAGAACAAAGTCTAAATAATATTCTATATGATTGAAACAAGAGTTAAATTGAATCTAAACCCGGAGGAATTACAGATATTCAATGAATATAGAGTACAAATTCTAAAGCGTATTCTATATGACTGGACCAAGCAAATAAATCAGAACATAAGAATTAGATTCATAGAATCAAGGTGAACTAGATAAATTATGTACTTTAGTTACCAATACACTGATAAATATCCCAGAGGTATCATCTAAACAGAAAAATACAAGATTTCAAACTCCTGAAGGTCAGATGGTTGCAGCAAAAGAAATCACTGAAAGTACTGGAATAACCTCCCAAGATACATAAGTTATTCCTGTATTTCCTACCAATGAAATTATTCTGAAGGTAACTAATATCCCTCCACTGGATGTATTCTACAACCCTCTTCATAAAGTTGTAGTGAGGAAACAGAGAAAAAGAAGAAGGATTGAAACACCCCCAGGTAATGAGGTTATGGAAGTTGTATGGAAAGACACCCCATCAAACCCAGTTGAAAATCTAACTTGGCTGTCACAATTTTTTGGAGCATATCCTACTACAACAATGGACAATGCAGCTGAAGTATATATTTTAGTTCAGGAGAAGGATGATAAAATCATGCAGCTACAACAACAACTGGATGAATAAAGGAACAGTCTGAGTCAGAAGGTTGAGCAGCAACTCTTCAAATTTCAGCAAGAGATGGAAGTACTTAAGATAAGTCATGAGAATGACTTATCTAGAAAAGAAACACCGATTAAAGAATTGGGATAAAATCTTACAAAGTATGAAGGCATTCCTACTGCAGAGAAATTCATTAAAGAAGCACTGGAATTAAATGCCTTAATCTCAAAACAAAAATATTTGTTTGTCTTACAAATGTCAAACATAGTTCCACACTTAGAAATCTGTGAAAAATTCACCAATATAGTCATTGACCAGAGAATTGAGTTTAATGAACTGAATACCAAAATTTATAACTATATTGAATGGCAAGATTCAGAGGAGGGGAAAAGGTCAAATCTCTTAAAGATCAAAGAAACTTATAAAGATATTCTCTTTACTGACTGGGATGCACAGGAAGAACAGGGAGAATTGGCAATAACCAAAGCAGCATGCATATCAAAGCATATGGTCAAAATGATCAACCACATGTTGCATACTTCCGGTTTAATTAAAGAAGGAAATCATAAATCGATTCCTGATCTCAAAATATTAGAGAAAAATTGGAAAAATGCAGGACAAATACGAGAAGAAACAATTACACAACTGAAAAAGACTGATTAGCAAGCACACTGGTAGCTCCTGGTTAAGCCCCATAGTCAAATAATGACATTGAATTTTTCTCTAGATTACATACAGAAAATGAAGCCACTTTTACTCGATGCTATATTTACTGGACAAATGAGGACACAGTTCGAGAGGCCTCCACAAGTTCAACGAATGTCCCATATTTGTGAACAGAAAAGTAGAGCTGGCAGTAACCTATCATCGAGCATGATCATGAATTAGTTTTTTTTGATAATTTCAATTTTAGAAATTAGATACTAGAAATGAGGAATGTTGTTTGAAACCACGTCATAAGATATTTTGTATAATCTATTTTTGTAATTAACTAATGTAGTATTTAAACCCTTCTCATGCATTTAGAGAAGGGTCCAGGATTTTTATTGAGAACATTTACAAAGAATGATTTATTGTAAGTTTGTGGATGTCTTGATAAAATAATGGAACATTGTCTTTTCAATTGCATATCATTTTGGTTGATCACTGTTGATGCAATTTTGTATTCTCTAAATGACTTATTGATAGAAGATTGAATGTGTCCTATTATCGCTGATTAGATGAACATGATAGCACACATTAGGTACTATTATCATGTATGCTAAACTCTGTTTTAACATTAATGATATATCTAGCTTTCATGAATTATGTATGAGATCAATTATTTCGGTTTGAAATATCAGTTGCATTATTTTACGATATGAGAATAGGATTTGATTTGTTTTATATATGATCATCAAAATATATGCGATATGTTTCACATATTATTTGCATAATTTTTTTTTTAAATAATTATCTTACAAAGGTATTAATTCTATTAAGTCTGTGATTGATCTAAATCATCACAGACTAAATAGATATCATTTTAGATCGCATAAAATCAGTATTATCCCAGGTTAGATTAGATCAGATTTAATTCAAAGTTTTTAATTTTAGAATAAAGTTGATTTAGTTTTCATTTATTTTTCATGCAAATCATTTGAGAGAAACCCAACAATTATGTAAAACCCAAAACTGCGAAACTGGTCCCATTACACCCAGTCGGAGCCACTATCCTAGACGGAAAATGAACTACTTTAAGGTCCGGACTGGGTGGTTATCCCCCTTGTTGTTGCCACAGATTTATGACGCCTGCAACATAATCTAATATTAGTTATAGGAATGAAGTGCAGTTATAATAATAATTCCTAATATATAAATGATAGAGTGAAAGTAGTATAATTATTTTAGTATAATTATAGTATAAGTGTAGGGTAAGGTACTAATATATTCCTCTAGTATAAGAAGAGTCTAATGAATTTCTACTGAGATGAAGAGTAGTAATTAATTTCGAGTCTATTCCTTGTTGGTCTAGATTTTTTGTATAGTTATGTTTATGAGTTCTTTGTTTCATGAATAAGTATTTTGGTTAGATCAATGTATAGGTAAGGTCTAGCTTATTTGTTTTTCAACAGGTAAGAATGCATGTTTCAACTTATCTGAAGGGTTCATTATTGGAGCTCAGGTTTAAGGCCGGTTGTTATTAAGGTTGCTAGAATCCTTTCTTTTCTCTAGTTCCTGCATCTACTAATAGTTCTATTTTATATAACACGAGTCTAAGATTTAGAATCCCTTTAAGATGTGAAGATAACCTATAAAAACCATTTATACTATAACCTACCCTAAAGGTATAAAAGGTGGATAAATAAATGGTAACTATATATAGTCTATCCTTCCTTATATGGTACAATAAATCACTAACTAAACAAGAATATAATTTCAAAGAGAAATAGATACTTTATAGAGACTTTCTATGTGCTTGTAGTTATATTTCTTATGCATATTGAATATAGTATCTACTTGTAACATACTAATATCTTCCTATAAAAATAAATAATAATTATCTCAGTGGACATTTTACGGGGTTTTAGCGATGATAAGACGGTTACTTTGAAATATTGTGTATCATTGAATTGTTTCTATCAATTTTTTCTCTCGATTTAGTTTTAAAGTGATCCATCTATCTGAATGAGTAGTGAGTAGTTGGAAATTATTATATATATGAATGAGCTAGTCACCCATAGATGGATAGAGGATGAAATGGATAGATAGAGGATTCATAGGTGCACGACTGGATAGATAATTCATAAATGAGACTCATTTTCCTGTGTCTATGCAAATCACCATTGTTTCCACTTAGTGGTAGAAAATGGTAAGTGTTGCTATGTCGCTCATAATGATAAGTGTTTCTCTCTTACTTTCTACTCTACGATTGACTCCTCATTGATGCTACTATCCGACTAGTGGTTGTTGTGGTTGTCGCTACTTTAATGGTTGAAAAAATAGAATTGATATTGGTGGAAGTAATGGGGGCCACTACAAAGATAATGGTTTACTATCCCACGGAGGTCATAAACTACAATACAAAAGAATAGATTGTTAGTTCATTGAAAATGATCCTAAGTGTGGCCCACAATTCTATAGTCTTACTCATGGCCATATAGGGGCAGGGGTGCAACTTCCTAAAACTATAGATACTAAAATTGATACTATTAGTGAATTCATTATAATGGGCATGTCTAATAAGCCTCCTACTAGTTAGGTGTTGTTGAGTAAAATAAGGAAGTGAATGTGCGAGCTTGACAAGAAGGTGAAAGTTTGGCTATGTGAGGAGGAACGACTAACCTGAAACATGAACGTGAGGGAAAGGAATATTTTTCATTTTCTTTCTTTTTCATAGTGTTTTAAGAAAGAATGCAAGTGGCTACTCTTTGTAAAATTGGTCATTATTGTAGATTAAATTTCATGCAAGTTTGATGATGGTAAATAGTATCATTCAAGCTTTACACATTTGAATAGAAACTACACTTTTCTATAAAAATGAAAATGAAAACTAAAGAATAAGAAAACTTGAATACAATTTATATTTAATTGTGTTATATGAGCACCGTGGCCCTGTAAGACACAAGTAGATTGAAGAAAACCAAAATCTTGCTGAGGAACTTCTGAAGCATGGATTTTAGGTATGGAAAAAAGTATTCAAAGTTAGATTAAGGGAGACAAGGGGAAAAATCTATGATCTTGGAATCACATGGGGTCGATAATATTCCTTATTTGTAGGTAAACCTATGACATAATTTATTCATTTTTAGCACTAAATATGGCGGTACTTAGTAGTGTCTCTCCCTTTACTCTCTATCAGGGACTCCTACAACGTTCCTCACAACCATAAAGCTAATATTCTTTATTACAACCACAAAGGTATGGTTCTATATAAGAAAGAGATAATCAAAATAATTATAATCCATGTCCCCTAGTATCGAAATTTTCATACTTATCATGAGAGAACTAATACTAATCGCTTTGGGTGTCTATCTGCTTGTGTTAATATCTTAGCTCTAGCCTCTTCCTTTACCTATGCTACTAGTATGGAGACTAGTACTTTTATATCAATCAATATCAATCAATATCAATCAATATCAATCAATATATAAAAATGCACCTAGCATTTTTATGTCAATCATGATCTATATCTATCATAGTTTCCCTAGCCTCTAATTTTTCTACTTATTCTTTTACATGTGCTATGGGTCATCGTGGAACTGTATCTGCTACAAGTGCTACTGTAGGCTTTATATCTTGACGTAGTAGATTTATAACTAGCAAGGATACTAGTTATTAAAATTCTAGATCTTTACCTGGTTCAAGGTAAGATAATGAAAAAATTACTTAATCAATGAATCTGGACCTAGTGCTGAGTGAAGGGAAACTAGCACTAGGTCTCAATCTGTAACTATAACTCCAACTAGGTCTTTGTATTGATCTAAATATTGGTAAGTAGAAGAAATAGTATAATCAAGAGGATCTACCCTAGCCTGTTCTACTACTATATATGCTCTATGTTAACTATTCTTCTTATGCTACTGCATTTGGATCTAGGGATGATGACTCAATAAGACAATAATAAACACCAACTAGAATGACATAAATTACTACTAATATTGGTTTTTTTCATACTAGTGCTTAAGATATTGCACAAACAACTACTTGTCTGACTTCAATGGATGGATATTCTATATATAGAATTTTATCTTTACTACCTATGGATCTAATACTATAGTGAAATCTACTTCTCTTGTTGGTGCATCAATGGCTTATGCCTATGTTACTGCTAAGGAATACGAAACAACTATAACTACTAGTAGACTTGTAGGATCTAGAATTAGATATGGGTATGTTACTATTGCTTATGCTCTCAACGATGAATCTATATTTTCTATTAATTCTCTAGTTCTGACTTTGACCTCTATATATATAGGGTGGTGCTATTATTGCTTCTAGTTCTTGATAAGGTCTGAGTGGGGATTTGATATACACTGATGCCCAAGTATTTAATGAATAAATGTGTTGAAAAGCACCAAACATGAAAACCTTTATGATAGAGAGGGGAAGTCGATAGGGTGACTGTGATCTGCTTGGGTGCGAGGGAAAGAACCATGGAATAAAATCCGCTAATGACTACAATTGGATGGGGGGTGATACATCAACTAGCTAGGGGAAAAGGCATAATACGAAGATGTTGGAAGAATATGACATCAAGAGATGGAGGCCTTGAGATACAATAGACATTTCTTTAAGGGAATATTCGGTCGTACGTCACTAAAGAAGATAAGAAGTCGGTTGGCTAAAAGAATTTTAGAAGTGACTAAACGAAGTCTCGTTCAACGGGCTTGAATCCTTTCGGTCTAAGCTTGAAGCACTTACATATGATCTATGTCCGTTGTAGTGTATGTGCATATACTCACTAACAGTTCTACCATTTATGACCTTGGAAGGAATCTTTGTTTTGTACCAATACGTTAAAGGTCATATTTGGTTACTCTAAGAAGGAGGGCAAGAAGTCCTAGCATGCATGACCCCGATGAAATATTTACACTGGCTCATCGCAGAATTCCTTAATAATGCACCTCGTGTGTTAGTGTCCCTTTGCTAGAGTTAATGACTTGAGCGGTGCTTTGGGGTTGGAAGTTAACTCGTTACTTGCCTCTCTACATCATACAACTATGAAAGAAGGTCGATCTTCAAGAAGAAGAATGTATGTCCTGATGCAAATCTCTACTGATGCCTTCAAGGCTAGGATGTCAATGAATGGGAGGGTCTGGCTATCTTAGTCACTATATTTATTTTTTCATGCCATGCAAAGGACACCTTTTAGGTATGTTATGATTCTAGTTCATTCAATAAAATCGTTGGTACGTCGTCCCCCGTGACGTAGGCCTAGATTGGAGAGCACACTCTTTTTGCTAAATAAAAAGGTGGATTGCTTCCTTGAAAAGGTATATTGGATTTTTACCTTTTCTATAATCATGAATAATGGTATGTCGTCCCTCGTGACTACGGCCTAAATTTGGGAGCACACTCTTTGTGATAAAAAAGAAGCATATTTCTTCCTTGAATAGGTGTAATGGATTTTTACCTTTTCTAAAATCATGAATAATGTGTTTAAATACATTAATGGTCATGTTAAAATTGATGTGTACATATTTTATAAGTTTAAAATATTAATAGTAACTAATTATGAGTTTGTGTTTAATTTATCTAGATGTTAACCTATCTTATAAGGTTTAAATATTAATAGTCAAAATATTGGTAGTATATGATGATAGTTTGATTTATCTTAAGTAAAATTTATTTAAAAGATAAATTTAGAATGAATTTATAACTATCTTCTTCATTAAAAATATCAATATATTATTTACAATAAGATTATTATTCTTACTTTATATTCTATGAAAAGAGAAAATGTGTTGTAATATCGTAACTAGCAATTGCGCCATATGTTGCAAAGGAAACATAATAATTCGATAGCATATGAAGGAATAGTGCATATTAAGGAATAGCATAGATGAATACATATGTGACATATTGCAATTTGAGTGAGATAAATATTAATTTTATTTAATAAAGTCTTCAAATCCAATGTTAATAATAAAACTATTGATTGTTATTAATAAAAACTCAAAAATAAATCAATTAATATGGTTTATGTTGTTATTTACATAATTTAATATATAATTCTGACATAGAACTAAAATATAACCTTAATAATCAAACCTAGATACACTTAATTTATATTTATACTCTATAAATTTTTTTTTATAAACAAAAAAATATTAAATTTCAATGTCATCCTATTAAGTTTATAATTTAAGAGGATAAATTTATTCTTTTCATTATATTTTAACTTTATTCCCTTTTCATTTCATCTCTTATTTGATTTGATATAAGATAGTCTTTATCTTATTCTACTATTAAACTTGTTTTTTTTTTTAGCAAATTATACCACTATTAAGCTTGCTTTTAGATGAACATGTTATTGCAAATAAGTGTTGAAAATTGCTATATACCTATTATTATTTACAATTTCAACATATATGGGCTGCATTCAAGATATTTCAAGAAAAAATTCCTACAATTTCATGGATGAGAAGGATACGAATTTATGTAATTATTGATTTATACATATTTATCATGTATAGACGAAGAGAGATTCAAGATGCAAAGCCTGAAAAATGCTCGTAATAGAAGAATAGAGATTCAAGATGAAGAGCATGGAAAATGCTCAAAGAGAAACAAATAAATAAATTCCAATATGAGAAATTTAGTTGATAGTATATGCAGTACATCAGTCTTGCTGTACTTATTTGAGAGAATAATACATCAACAATAATGCCTAACTATAATGGGAAGAATAAGTAACCAGAATACCTAATTGTAATGGGAAGAATAAGTAACACTGGCCATATAATTATGCTTTAAAAAAGAGTTTCATTAATATGGTCTTCTAGATTGTTTTTTTGAACATTTATAACTCAATAATTGGATTATTTATTTGAAAAAAAAATTATTTCAATTTTTATTTTTAGACTGTGATATTGAAGTCCAATTCCAGGGCTTGACCTTTGTAGTTGGAGATCTGGATTTACTCAATGAATCAAAATATTAACCATTTAAAATTATAAAATTATCAGGAATTAATTAATGACATGCACCAAATGGATAATTAACGCTTGTTCAACTTTTCTCTGTGTATACATATTGTAAATTTCAACACACATCATAGAAAATGGCCGTGGAAAACTTTTAAACTTAAAAAACTATCAAAATTCCTTATGACGGGCAACTGCTTACGACCATTCTTACCAATATAGAAATAACTAATGATAAGAGAAGCACAAACTTCCTTGACAAAAGCGGGAGAGCCGCCTATTCCGAAGCTGGGCAGACCTGCACCGCAAATAGTTCTTTTAGGCCATAAACTAGCACAATCACATTTACTAATGTGGTTCATATACGCTAATAGACGTATATGAAATAGATTTACAACCACATTCACCAATGTGGTTGATATATGTCGATAGGCCTACATCCACCACCCACCACATGTATTTTACCAAAATAATCATTATATATTTATCAATATAATTACCAATATATTTTATATATCTTCTTAAAATATATTAATAATATTAAATATATGCATACTATATATTAAAATATTATATATATATATATATATATATATATATATATATATATATATATATATATATATATATATTATTTGATAATAAAATATTATTAATTTTTTTCAATACATTAATAGTTATAATTCAAACTATACTAAAATTCAAATATAACTTGGTATTAGTATTTTATTACTATTTATAATAAGTATATATATCTTACCAATATCCCAAGGGATTATTAATATTGAAATCCAAAAGAACTAATAAAACCGAGGAATTGGTGAGCCCAAGGGGAAAATATTAAAAATCTAAGAGATCAAGAAGCCCAAAGAATCCATATTAAAAAGAGAAGAGATTAATAAAGGCTAAGAATTTATATTTTAAATACAAACGAATGATAAACTCGCATGATCAATAAGGATAAGAGATCAATATTAAAAACATAAGATATTAATAAACCTTAAGAATAAAGATTTCAAAATAAAAAACATGAGAGATTAATAAACCCTAATAATAATGGATATTTTAAATTCAATATATAAATAAGCCCAAGAGATTATTAGTATTATAAATCAAGAAATTAATAAACCCTAAGAATTAATATTTTAAACTCAATAGATTAATAAATCCAAGGAGTTATTAATATTATAAACCAAAAGAACTAATAAAACCAAGGGTTAAATATTACAAACCAAAGGAATGAGTGAACCCAAGGGATAAATATTAAATACCTAAGGGATAAATAAGGCCAAGAGATCAATATTAAGAACACAAGAGATTAATAAACCCTAAGAATTAATATTTCAAACACAAAAACCTAAAATTAATAAACACTATGAATTAATATTTTTAACTCGAGATATTTTAAAACCAAATGGATTATTAATATTATAAACCAAAATAACTAATAAACCCAAGGGTTTTATATTTCAAACCCAAGGAATTGATGAACCGAAGGGATAAATATTAAAAATCCAATGGATCAGTAAGTGAAAGGGATAAATATTAAAAACAAAAGAGAATAACAAAGCCTACGAATTAATATCTTAAACAGAAAGGATTGATAAAATCACATGATCATTAATATTATAAACTCAAGAGATTAAAATTAAAGCTGATAGATTAATATTAGAAACCTCAATTATATAAAAACTTTTAGATAAATACTATAAACCGTAAAATAAACATGGTTAAGCATGCTTGATTTAAACATTCAGACAATTGTTCTCACAATACGACGTTGGATGAAGAATTACAATGGTTGGCCATGGTTGATTTTCATATTGAGACAATATTTGTCACAATGTGACATTCGACCATGGAAGACCTTTATCAAATACGAATAACGATGATTAACAATGGTCTCCCATGGTTGGTTTTCATATTAACACAATGTTTTTCATAATATGACATTGGACCATGCATTAATATTAAAGCGTATGACTAATATTTAACACCTAAGATTACCAACCCCAATATTTATAAAACTCAAAGATTATTAAATGCTAAGAATTAATATTTTAAACTCAAAAGCATAAGAAATTAATAAATCCTAATAATTAATAATTTAAACTAAGGAGGTTAACAAACCAAAGGGATTATAAATATTATAAACCAAAAATAATAATAAACCCAAGGGTTTAATATTATAAAAAAAGGAATTGGATAACCCAAGGGATAAATATTAAAAACTTAAGGGATAAATAAGGTCAAGGCTTTAATATTAAAAACACAAGAGATTAATAAAGCCTAAGAATTAATATTTTAAATAAAAAAACCTAAAAAACTAGTATACCATAATCTAATCAATATTTTAAACTCAAGAGATTAATAAAACCAATGTATTATTAATATTATAAACCAAAATAACTAATAAACCAAAGGGTGTAATATTATAAACTAAAAGAATTAGTAAACCCAAGGGATAAATATTAAAAACCGAAGGGATCAATAAGGTCCAGAGTTTACTATTAAAAACAAAAGAGATTAATAAACAAGAATTAATATTTTAAACATAAAAACCTAAACAATTAATATATCATAATCTAATCAATATTTTACACTCAAAATATTAATAAACCCAAGGGAGTATTAATATTATAAACAAAAGAAATTAATAAACACAAGGGTTTAATATTATAAGCTTAACGAATTGATGAACACAAGAGATAAATATTAATATTATAAACCGAGAAATTAATAAACCTTAAGAATTTTTATTTTAAACTCAAGATATTAATAAAGCATAAGAATTAATACTTTAAACTCAAGAGATTAATAAACCCAAGGAGTTATTAATATTATACACCAAGATAACTAATAAAACGGTGAACCCAAGGGATAAATATTAAAGAATTAAGGGATAAATAAGGCCAAGGTATCAATATTAAGAATACAAGAGATTAATAAACCGAAACAATTAATATTTTAAATCCAAAAACCTAAAAACTTAATAAAGTCTAAGGATCAATATTTTTAACTCAAGAGATTTTAAAACCAAAGGGATTATTAATATTATAAACCAAAATAACTAATCAACCCAAGGGTTTTATATTTCAAATCCAAGGGATAAATATTAAAAACCTAAGGGATCAATAAGTGGAAGGGATCAATATTAAAAACAAAAGAGATTAACAAAGCCTATAAATTAATATCTTAAACAGAAAGGATTGATAAAATCACATGATTATTAATATTATAAACCCAACGGAATAATACTAAAGATAAGAGATTAATATTATAAAACTAAATTATATAAAAACCTTTAGATAAATACTATAAACCTTAAAATAAACATGGTTGAGCATGCTTGATTCAACCATTAAGACAATTTTTGTCACAATGTGATGTTGGGTGAAAAATGATGATGGTTGGCCATGGTTTATTTTCATATTGAGACAATCTTTGTCACAATGTCAAATTCGACCATGGAAGACCTTGATCAAATACGAATAACGATGACTAACAATGGTCTCCCATGGTTGGTTTTCATATTCACACAATTTTTTTCATAATGACATTGGACCATCCATTAATATTAAACTGTATGACTAATATTTAATGCCTAATATTAACAACCCAAATATTTAGAAAAATCAAAATTTATTAAACCCTAAGAATTAATATTTTAAACTCGAAAGCCTAAGAATTTAATAAACCCTAATAATTAATAATTTAAACTCAATAGGTTAATAAACCAAAGGGATTATAAATATTATAAACCAAAAAAACTAATAAACCCAAGGGTTTAATATTATAAACTAAAGGAATTGGTGAACCCAAGGGATAAATATTAAAAACTATGGGATCGATAAGGCCAAGGTTTTAATATTAAAAACAAAAGAGATTAATAAACCCTGAGAATTAATATTTTAAACCCAAAAACCTAAAATATTAATATACCATAATCTAATAAATATCTTAAACTCAAGAGATTAATACACCTAAGAAATTATTAATATTATAAACCAAAAGAACTAATAAAACAGAGGGTTTAATATTATAAACTAAAGGAATTCGTGAACCCAAGGGATAAATATTAAAAACCTAAGGGATCAATAAGGCCTAAGGGTTTAATATTAAAAACAAAAGAGATTAATAAACCCAAGGTATTGTTAATATTATAAATCAAAACAACTAATAAACACAAGGGTTTAATATTATAAGCTAAAGGAATTGGTGAACCCAAGGGATAAATATTAATATTATAAAGCAAGAAATTAATAAACCCGAAGAATTAATATTTTAAACTCAAGAGATTAATAAAACATAAGAATTAATATTTTAAACTCAAGAGATTAATAAACCCGAAGAGTTATTAACATTATAAACCAAAAGAAATAATAAAATCAAGGGTTTAATATTACAAACCAAAGGAATTGGTGAACGCAAGGGATAAATATTAAACACCTAAGGGATAAATAAGGCTAAGATATCAATATTAAGAACACAAGAGATTAACAAACCCTAGGAATTAATATTTTAGACACAAAAACCTAACAATTAATAAAATCTAAGGATTCATATTTTTAACTCGAGAGATTTTAAAACCAAAGTGATTATTCATATTATAAACTAAAATAACTAATAAACCCAAGGGTTTTATATTTCAAACCCAAGGAATTGGTGAACCCATGGGATAAATATTAAAAAAATAAGGGATCAATAAGTGGAAGGGATCAATATTAAAAACAAAAGAGATTAACAAAGCCTACAAATTAATATCTTAAACAGAAAGGATTAATAAAATCACATGATTATTAATATTATAAACCCAAGGGAATAATATTAAAGATAAGAGATTAATATTATAAACCTCAACTATTTAAAAACCTTTAGATAAATACTATGAACCATAAAATAAACATGGTTGAGCATGCTTGATTTAAACATTGAGACAATTGTTGTCACAATGCGATGTTGGATGAAGAATGAAGATGGTCGACCATGGCTGATTTTGATATTGAGACAATCTTTTTCACAATGTGATATTCGACCATGGATGACCTTAATCAAATATCAATAATGATGTTTAACAATGGTCTCCCATGGCTGGTTTTCATATTCACACAATGTTTTTCATAATATGACATTTCACCATGCATTAATATTAAAGTGTATGACTAATATTTAATGCCTAATATTACCAACCCAAATATTTAGAAAACTCAAATATTATTAAAATCTAAGAATTAATATTTTAAACTCAAAAGCATAAGAAATTAATAAACCCTAATAATTAATAATTTAAAATGAAGAGGATAATAAATGAAAGGGATTATAAATATTATAAATAAAAAAAACTAATGGACGCAAGGGTTTAATATTATAAGCTAAAGGTATTGGTGAACCCAAGGGATAAATATTAATATTATAAACCAAGAAATTAATAAACCCTAAGAATAAATATTTTAAACTCAAGAGATTAATAAAACATAAGAATTAATATTTTAAAATCAAGATATTAATAAACCCAAAGAGTTATTAATATTATAAACCAAAAAACTAATAAAACCAAGGGTTTAATATTACAAACCAAAGGAATTGGTGAACCCTAGGGATAAATATTAAATACCTAAGGGGTAAATAAGGAAAATTGATCAATATTAAGGACACAAGATTAATAAACCCTAAGAATTAATATTTTAAACAAAAAAACCTAAAAAATTAATAAACCCTAAGAATTAATATATTTAACTCAAGAGATTTTAAAATGAAAATGATTATTATTTTTATAAACCAAAATAATTAATAAACCATCGGGTTTTATATTTCAAACCCAAGGGATAAATATTAAGAACTTAAACGATCAATAAGGTGGAGGGATCAATATTAAAAACAAAAGAGATTAACAAAGCCTACAAATTAATATTTTAAATAGAAAGGATTGATAAAATCACGTGAATATTAATATTATAAACTCAAGGGAATAATATTAAATCTAAAAAATTAATATTATAAACTTCAAGTATATAAAAACCTTTAGATAAATACTATAAACCATAAAATAAACATGGTTGAGCATGCTTGGTTTAGACATTGACACAATTGTTGTCACAATGCGACGTTGGATGAAGAATGACGATGGTTGGCCATGGTTGATTTTCATATTGAGATAATCTTTGTCACAATGTGACATTCGACCATGAAAGACGTTGATCAAATATGACTAACGTTGATTAACAATGGTCTCCCATGTTTGGTTTTCATATTCACACAATGTTTTTTCATAATATGACATTGGACCATGCATTTATATTAAAGTGTATGACTAATATTTAATGTCTAATATTACCAACCCAAAGATTTAGAAAACTCAAAGATTCATGAACCCTAGGAATTAATATTTTAAAACTCAAAAGCCTAAGAAATTAATACACCGTAATAATTAGTAATATAAACTAAAGAGATTAATAAAAAAAAGGGATTATAAATATTATAAACAAGAAAACTAATAAACCCAAGGGTTTAATATTATAAACTAAAGGAATTGGTGAAACCAAGGGATAAATATTAAAAACCTAAGGGATCAATAAGGCCAAGGGTTTAATATTAAAAACGAAATAGATTAATAGACCTTAAGAATTAATATTTTAAACATAAAAACCTACAAAGTTAATATACCATAATCTAATCAATATTTTAAATTGAAAAGATTAATAAACCCAAGGAATTATTAATATTATAAACCAAAAGAACTAATAAACCAAAGGGTTTAATATTATAAACTAAAGGATTTTTTTTATTTTTATTTATTTATTTATTTTTTTTTTTTTTTTGAATAAGACTAATTCTATTAAGAGTAGAAACATATAGTACAATCAAGCTTGCTTGCAAGCGAAGCAGAAAAGCAAGGGAGCCGTAGAAGAAGGGCTAACAACCTCGCTGCGGAAAGACAAGCAAGGAAAGAGCAGAAAGATAACACGGAACTGTAGAGAAGCAAGATCTGAACAGAGAAATCTACCCAGTGTGGGTGGACGCTGCTAAACGACATTTTTTCCCTTTTTTCTTGCTTACTAAAACCCAGTCAGTGGAATTTGGCTGAGCCATGACTAGTTGTAGACAATTCTGCCCAGGGGGCGGAATATCCTTGTCCGAGTCAGAGGACGAAGACACGTGAGAGCGTTTCTGAGAGAACAGCGGGGCAGAGGGGTCCGCAGGACTGGCAGAGGGGGCGACCGGCTGAGCCTCCTCATCCTGCCCATCAGCAACTATTTCCTCCTCATCCGAGCTGGAGGAGTCTGAATCATCCATGGGGGGGGGGAGGAACACAAGGATTCCAGCTCTTGGATTTGGGCTTGCGATTCAGCTTCTTCTTTTTGTCGAGGAACTGGGTACAAGCATTTTGGAGGTGCCCCGCTTGATGACAATGGTGGCAACGAAAGACTATATTTTCGTAATCCAAGGTTTGAGTCCAGTGGAAATCCCCAATCTTGAGGTTGATCTGATCTGGTAGTCCTTTGCTGATGTCTATTTCCGCACAAATTCTGCCATAGGTGTAGAGTCCATTCTCCCTTCTTGAGGTATCTGTAGCGAGGTAGTGTCCTAAGGTGTCTCCAATGGCTATGAGAACAGAGATATGCCATAGATGCGCCGGAAGGTTCGGGAGCCTAACCCAAATGGGAAGCTTGGTGATGACAGCTGTAGAAGGGTCGAAGTCTGGAAACCATGGGGAGAGGAAAAGCCCAGCTGAGCCCCAGAACCAAGGGCCTCCCATTAAGGCCTTCTGGTAATCTTCAACTAATTCAAAAGCTACAATGAAGAAGCCTTTCGAGCATAAGTAGATCTTGCTTTTTTTGGTCCAGTTGTTATGGACCCACTAGTATAAATCTGCAGTGCGAGGCCATAGACCATTAAATCTGCATATGATTGCGGATTCTGCAAAATTCTGGTGGAATTCGTTAATCCCCGGATTAGAGAATTATATAGAAGGAATTTCCTCCAATTTATCCACCAAAAATGGCTTGGGAGCCATAGTTGGTTGAGCTGCTTTCGAAGAAGACTGAGGATGGGGAATCTGAGAATGGACAACATTTTTGTAGGAGAAGGAGGGAGCTGAAGATGACTGTCCAGCTACGCCTCCTCTCAAACGAAGGGACAATACAATAGAATCATTTCTTTTAATGATGTAATCAGAGAGGAGAAGAAGGTCCTCAAGTTGTTTACCTTGGAATAGGAGTCTCTGATGGACTGAGGGAATCCCAATCCCATGTTCCAGTTTTAACTTAAGGTTCCGCACCAAGTCTGAAGAGCAAACCAATTGCAGAATGGTGTTGCCTGAAAGAGATGAAATCTGGATTTGAAATGGGGCAGAGCAATCATTTGATCCCATCTTATTAGTATAGATCTGAGAAGAAAGGGAGATGGTTCGCAGGTAACCCAACAACGCCTGGCCCAGCCGAGGTTTGGAGGGGGAAGCAAGAAATTTTTTGCCACCCATAAACCCCACTACAGACCCAATGTGCTGATCCGAGGGTCGCTTCTGCCATAGGTTGCAAACGAAGGCGGAAACAGAGCAAATGGTGAAGCCTGTAGAATCTGCCCTTTGAAGAGCTGCAAAAAGACCTCGGGGCAGAGAGACGCCTTTGTAAAAAAGGGAGGCCGCCGCAGGCACCGGAGGGTAGACGCCGTGAATCTTAGCAACAGTGAGGTCTGCATCGTCCCTGGACTCTGCAAATCGTGTGCCCTCTGAATGAGCAGCGACAGTCATTGAAGAGGCGTTCAGTCCAGGCAGAGGCAACGCATGGCAAGGGGCCGTATCGAAAGCATCCCCAGAAAACTTCCCATCTGGAACAGCAACGAGGCGGAGTTCAGGTTCAGAAGCCCGAACAGCTGCGTCGATGAGGGCGGCAACAGAACAAATCGAAACCCTAACGTCGACCATCGAGCACCAATTCGACTCTCTCAAGCGATCCAAGTGCCTATCCTCGCACTATATAATTAAAGGAATTAGAACCTAAAGGAAAGATATTAAAAACCTAAGGGATTAATAAGGCCAAGGGTTTAGCATTAAAAACACAAGAGATTAACAAACCCTAAGAATTAATATTTTCAACATAAAAAACTAAAAAACTAATATATTATAATCTAATCGATATTTTAAACTCAAGAGGTTAATAAACCAAAGGGATTATTGATATTATAAACCAAAAAACTAATAAACCCAAGGGTTTAATATTATAAACTAAAAGAATTGGTGAACCCAAGGGATACATATTAAAAACCTAAGGGATCAATAAGACCAAGAGTTTAATATTAAAAAATCAAGGGATTAATAAATCCTAATAATTAATATTTTAAACACAAAAACCTAAAAAAATAATATACCATAATCTAATCAATATTTCAAAATGAAGAGATTAATAAACACAAGGGATTATTAATATTTTAAACCAAAGGGTTTTCTATGATAGATTATGGCTCCACATTTTGGCAAGACCACATTCAATCATATTATAAACCGAAAGGACTAATATTATAAATCCTTGGGATGAGTATTATAAACCCAATATGTTAATAATCCCAATGGTTTATAAAACCCGAACATTATAAACTGAATGGAATAATATTAAACCTTAGGGTTACTATTATAAACCAAAGTATTATGAACCCTAGGGCTAATATTATAAACCAAAGTATTATAAACCATAAGATTAATATTATAAACACAATGGGTTAAAATTATAAATCCTTGGGTCTAATGTTATAAATCCAAAATATTAACAAACCCAAGGGTTTATTAAACCCTAACATTATAAACCCAAGGGAATAATATTAAACCCTAGGGTTAGTATTATAAACCAAGAGATTTGAATATTATAAACTCACTATATTAATATTATAAATCCTTAATATTAATATTATAAACTCAAAATATTAGTTAACCCAAGGGTTTATTGATATTAGTAACTCAAGGGATTAATAAACCATCAGAATTATTAATATTATAAATCTAAGAAATTGGTATTATAAACCAAATGGATCAATAAACATAAAGTATTATCAATATTATAAACTCAAATAATTAATAAACCAAAGAGATTAATATTAGAAACCAAACGGATGAAAACAACCCAAGGGATATGTGGGATACATATTATAATGGCTTGAGATTAATATTATAAACTCTAAATATTAATACACCCAAGAGTTTATTAAACCCTAACATTATAAACCCAATGGAATATTATTAACCCTCGTATTAGTATCATAAAACAAAGTATTAAAAATCCTAGGATTAATATTATAAACCCAAGGGATTTACATTATACATCCTTTGGATTAATGGTATAAACCTAAAATATTAATAAACCCCAGGGTTTATTAAACCCTAACATTAAAAACCCAATGGAATAATATTAAACCTTAAGGTTTGCATTATAAAGAATAACCATGATTAAATATGGTTAAGTAATATTGTGTATTCCCACAATGAGTAACAATGATTAACTATGTTGGAAAGGTTTGACCATATATGACCATGGTTGAGTTGTTTTTTACCATATTCTATAACAAGGATTACAATGGTTGACCAAGGATGACTTACTATGGTTGACCAAGGATGACCATAGGTTACTATGGTTGAGCAAGGTTGACAATAGACTATTATGGTTGACTAGGTTTGACCATAAGCTACTATGGTTTAATACGGCTAACTATGGTTGTGTATTTTCGAGCATGAGTGACAGTGATTAACTATGATGGCAATGTTTGACCATGTATGGACATGGTTGAGTTTTTTTACCATGTTTGATTAGAATGATTACAATGCAAATCTTAATATTGTTATTTATCACTAATAATCTTAATATTATTTAAATTAATAATATAAACTTTAGTATCAATAACGTTATTTATCACTAATGATCTTAATACTATTTATATTAATTGTGCTAATTTTGGTATTAATAATAATATCATTCATAATATTAATCATCATATTTTTAGAGTGGATATAATTTAAAAAATAATATTAATAAAAAACATATTTATTATTATAAAAAAAATATTGTTGATATTATTTATCAATATTAATGTTAATAAGATTTATATTAGCAATATTAATGTAATTAATCATATTAATATTAATATTAATTAATATTGATTAATAAAATATGCTGCATCACAAATAATTCTTTTAAGACATCAAATATTTATTTTGATTCAAAAAAATTTGTCAACGAATTACCAAACAATCGAACATGTTATTTCAAATTCTCGTCATATTTGTTTCTTTTTATCCAGAGTAACAAAGCTTAGTCAGTGTCATGGCGGCTTTAAATAGAAAAGTCTTCTCCCTTCGTTCCAACCATGCTTGTACGAAGAGTAGGTGCATTATGGATTTTCCTAATTTTCCTGTCCCTCCAATTTAAAAATGCCAGTGGAAGTGGTGCCAAAACAACTATTGTTGGTTTAGTCGTATCTTTACTGGTTATTACACCAAAGAAGAATTTACTGGTTATTACACAAGGGAAGAACTAGCACCAGATTTCCTTCAGGACCCTTTCCATGGCCAATCAACTGAAATCTGCACCAATTGATACTGCCTACGCACCTTGATATCGAATATCTTGCTGAAAAATACATCACTTAGGCTTTATTCCCACTGTGATCGTTTATTCCTCTGAGATGGCCAAACACATTTTTAAAAATCGTTATTTGATATTTTCCATCCAACAATCAAACTGGAAAATACATATTTTACAATTCTAAGGTTATGGTGTTCGTTCACTCCATATGGAGATAATTAGAAGAAAATTAGAAAAATATGTGCAATACAATTGCTCAATGCCAAAAGGATCGATTCCTTCAGGCACATGAAAGGAAGAGGGATCTATCACGATCAGCTCTATTTGGGAGAAGAGTGAGAGCAACACAGTTGCACTTATTAAATAAATACATTAGCACAATCCAAACATTAAAACATAGTCGCAAACTAGAGAATGAAAATGTAAACTCTAACTAAAATATTATTTAGCTGCTAAGTTAATTGCTAATTGAATTGAATTGTGGATGAACTACAAAACGTACCAGTTCAATGGCAAATTCCCTATCTTTTTGGTTATTGGTGCATGTAAATCACCACAAAAAGAAGTTAAATTTCATTTGAAAGAAAAACTTAAGTAGATCTAGCCGAAGTAGCTGTACTAGTCCGTATCTACTCGTGTAATCTAATATATCGCACCTGTTCTAATTACTGAAAACAAACTTTAAAAAGCTTTAGAAAAATTTTCTTCTAAGATGTTAGTATTCTTGTCATATGGGTTATGGGTTTTGAGAAAGAAGTAGATATTATTAATTATTAATTGATTATAATATGATAGTTGGTAATAGTTTAATCATCTAACGTTAAATTTAAAAGTGTAGAGAAGTGTAAGATGGCACTTAGGAGAGTTGTTTTCAAAGAAAAACACCATTACTTTTACAAGTGAATAACATAATAAATTTTCGTAACTGAAAAAATTAATATAATATTCTATCTAAGATTTTTGTGATTCATAATGTAGATAAACATTTCTTTCTGATTAATCACATTATTAGGATTTGGTCGACGTTTCGAACCAGCTAATGTAGTTCATCCTCAAGACAGGGTGGAGAAACAAATAGATCTTGATGAATAAATAGTAAAGATGCATCATTGCCCAAAAATAGCTCTTGACAGTTAGTTAGGAATTAAATTTTTATAATAATAAATTAATTAAATAAATAAACAATTTTATTAGATCCAACTCTTACTTAATTTACTTTACTATTTTTATTTATTATCCTCATTTTATCTTTATTTATTAATTAAAATTATTTTTTACCCCTCTCTATTTATTTATATAATTCTCTTAACCTTTTTAATTTACTTAATTAATTAATTTATCATAAAAAATTTTAATTCCTAACTAACTAATTCGTTTAAAAAAATTTACCCCTCCCTTCTCCTTATTATAAATTAGAAATTTTTAACCATGTTTTATTTATTTAATTAATTTATCATTAAAATTTTAATTCTTAACTAATTAACAACTAGTTTTTTAATTTATTTTATTAAAATAAAAAAAAATTAATCCTCTTTAATAAAATTGTTTAATTAATTAATTAATTTATTATTAAAAAAAAAAATTCCTAACTAACTTTCAATGGTTATTTTATGGCAATGATGCATCTCCACTATTTATTCATTAAGATCTATTTGTTTCTCCACCTTGTCCTAAGGATAAACCACATTAGCTGGTCTGAAACATCCACCAAATCCTAATAATGTGATTAATCCGAAACACAATTTTATCTATATAATAAAAATATATTAATTAAATTTTAAAGTAAGTTTAAATATTTTTATTATAAAAAATTATAAAATACATTATCTTTATAATATGTATATGTTATTAATATATTCTATGAATATTTTAACTATTTTTTATTTACCTTTTTTTGAAAAAATAATATATATATATATATATATATATATATATATATAATAAAGTAAAATAACCAATAATGTTTGATGAAAGAGTTAGGAAGCTCTAGATGAGTTTGTTAGCTATTTTTTCTTATATTTCTATGTGCTTATTCAATTGTAAGCGATATTATTTTTCCACTTTATCTATCAAATTGGTATCAAAATAGACTCAAAAAAAATCTGAAAATCCTATTTTGGTTTTGAGAATAGAACATGTTGGCTCTTTTTTTTTGGGGGGGTTATTTCAAAAAGGATATTGTCACTCATTTAAGTGAGAGTTTCCTTTAAGGAGGCCATTGTATCTGTTTTTTTAAGATACTTATTTTGTTGAAGGGACAATCACCATTGTCTCGCCTATGCTCACATGGCATGTAATGGAAGACGAAAATTTAAAAAATAATTTATTCATTCAAAAAACTAAAGATGGATTTTTTATTAAAATTATGGGTTATTTCATATAGAGATTATTATAAAAAAATCAAGAAATTTAGAATTATTAGCAGCGCCTGTATTTGGTATAATTTTGGTATCATTAGCATCTTGTGAAAGGTGTTTAATCATTTTAGAAGAGGAATAGTTCAGAGTAAATTTTTTAGAAGAATAATAGGAATCCTAGTTTACTACTGGATTAGTGGATTATTAAAAATTTATATATTACTTGGTTTAACTTTTTAGTCTTGGGCGCAGGCACGGTTGGGACTATTGTAATCGAAAAGGCACAGTTAGCATTAGTCTTTCCTGCTTTTTTGTCAATGTTATTCACCGGCAACGAAAGTTTTAAACAGACAATTATGGTTGATGATTTATAACCAAAGTTTTTGAACCAACACTAATTTATCATCTTATTGGCCTTTCTCAAGGCAGGGAGGCAGAAACATAAATTATAATTACATTTTATTTCATATTTTAGAACAAGTAAATGCTATCTCAACTAATGTTAGCATTAGTCGAAGGCATTAAATACTTAATGTTTATACATGCTTCAATAAAAGTTTGAGAGAGTGCCACAACTAACTGCCACATACACAACTAACTGCCACATACACTGCCATGTGCCTACCTCTCATGAAACCATACATTTATATTGACAACATAGAACATTAAATTGATATAGAAAAACCCATCGTGTAACTGCAATATGGCTACGACTGCATTTCAAAATGGTTGCGTCCATTTGCACACTCGTGATGGCTACAACATTGCAATTTCAAACGGAAATTTGGAATCGGTGCAGGTGATGATGGGGTATGTGGGAAGAGCAAGCTGAAAAAAAACGATTTGGAGTTCAAGTAGAAAATGGTGGAGGTTGGCCGGTGAAGTAAGAAACCCAGTGCCCTACATGTTCAACTGCAATCAAAGGAAGCACCATCAAGGTTATTTACATTCACTAGGCAAAGAAACGCTTCAACGCAAAAGGGACTTCCAATATACCAATTCAATGGCACGGAAGGAGGGTCTCCATCACATCAAGGAAGCATTTCAGCTTGTTATTATAGCTTGGTAATTGACCCCTCCCAAAATGAGTTTCTTTTCTGGGCAGTGACAGGCGGTGACTGGTGGGTAGGGTCTCCCTTGTATCGGCCGACAACTCACTGTGATCTCCTGTGTATTGGGTAGCAGCAGCGGTAATTGGTGAAGCACATTCGGTAACGCCCCCACAAAGCAAGTTCTTATCTATCGCTTCCCCATGGATATACTCAACCCATTAACGGGAATGGTTATTATTATTTCTACACCGAAACATACCTACTACTTTTTCATGAGACAACTATGGTTGATCTCCCCTCTGCAATTAGATGGATGCAGATACTTATTAAAGGTAAGTGGCTGGGATGCAAGCTCTCGAAGTGGTTGGGATGCTAGCGCTTGAACCTAAACATATGGATGAAACTAGGTTGAGAACTTCATCCTTGGCCATGTCTATGGTGATCAGAGTTGCAGTACAGCCCATCCTACCCAAGTCCTGAATGAACAAACAAGTCTAATTCTGTATATAACAAAAAAGCCATCAATATAATTATGTATATAACAACAAAGCCATCAATCAACCACTAGCTCAATGGGAGAACCACCAGAGGGACCAGGTGAAGTCGAACCATTTATCATTGCAGATAAGTATGTTTTCAATGGTTCAAGACAGAGTTTCTACTTCACTTTCTGTGTCTATATGTGTTTATTTCTTACATTTGACTGTTTTCATTCATCTTAAAGAAAAAGTTAGTAGTTATGAGTTAATTTGTTTCCAAATACTAGAAAAATATTTAGATTTAAGACTATAGTATAAGGTTTGATACAATTTTAAGCTATATTACTATGATACACAAAAGAAATGACTAATTAATATCAATAAAATTATTGACTACGCAAATTTGCGATGAGCTGATTGAGGGTATTTCCCTTTATAATCATACAAATATAGATCATATCTGTCAGGTCTGTCTTTGGCATCCTTATACAATATCTTGCAGTGAATTTGGGAGTCATCACAGGTTTTTCCAGAGACACAACCTCAATTTCCTCTCTTAGAAAATTATATAAACTGATATTTTCCTAACAAAATATTATCCTAACCCATGAAACTGTTAACATCACAAGAAAACATCTGTCCCAACACTACAAAGAAGAGTATCCAAGGAAATTAAAATTTGTCTTATGGCTGATGTCATAATTGGCACTTACTATAGCAGATATTCCTAAAGGTTAGCATAAAGTGTTCTGTAGATATCTTCCATTTTGATTTTTTGGTTTTAAATTGCAAACTGGTTGTGAAAATATTGGTAATTAATTTCTCATTTACCTAATGTCCTGCTGCACTGTAATTATGATAATTATTGGAACTTATCTTGCTCTTAATAGGGTGGATTCATGTGAATTAAACCCATAACTAGCATAAGAATAAGAGGTAGCTTACCTTAGCTTGGTTACAGTTCCACCATACCCATAGCAGAAACAAAGGTAGAGTCCAAGGAACTTGATCGCCCTAAATTGAATAACGAAGCATAAGAAACTAGAGAGGCAGCAGCAGAAGCAACACCCCATAATCACCGGTTGAAAACTGAAGTAATTTAGATACTTATGATGCTACCTACAAGATATACCTCTTCTTTGTTTACTAGAGTCAAAGCAGTAAATATAAATATGTGTCCTTCTCCAACAAAGGATTCATTCATGAATTTTGGAGTTTGTGACTTTAATATACCTGCATTGCTCACTTAGCTGATGGCAAAGGCATACTTGTCTAAAGAAAATGAACAAGTGGGATGCATGCAACCTCTTCTTCTTACCAACTATCTTTCTGTTTTTTTTAATCTGGTTTAATGGTTTTTTATTATAATTTAATTATTATTCCTATTTTAAAAAAAAAATACAAACAAATACTTTATTGGTTAAAATAAAATTGTTTTTTAATTATCTTTGTGGTAATTATCTTAGTGATGGGTCATTGCAAATTATAACATTGTTAGAAGCTTAAGGGCCTTTGTGGTTATAACATTTTGAAACCAACTGTGCTTCTTTGCTATTGTCTTCATGATACCATGAATTCAAACAAATGCCCAATGGTATTGTTACTGTTCCATATCACTTTTGATTACATAAATTCTTTCTTTTTTTTTCGAACTAGATTGAACCTTGGCCATGACCAACCCCTTTTATCAGTAATCTTCAATGCGGATATGTATTTATGCTTTACCATCCCCTTTTACTAGTAACCATCAATGCAAATATGTATTTATGTTCTAGGTGTTAGGTCTGTATTTTCTTCTCAAATTCTGAGATTCAGTTGGAGTTGCTAATAATACTTGTTATGCTAGCGCTTACAGGCCATGAAAAGAAGACTTCTATAGTTTCGTAATGCTGTCACTGGAGATTTTTGAGGGGAGAAAGAATACTGAGCCCGACCAGCCACAAACATTGTCTGCAAGCTTTTAGGAATCCAAGGCTTGGCCATTGAGAAAGTTACATTTGCATACAAATGTCTATACTTTTCGAAGCAAAAGGAATCACCCATGAAATTGGAGTTGAATTAGAGGGTTTAAGTGTGAAAATTTTGTTCATTGTGCGGGCTCATTTTCAAGGAAATATTAGTTGGATGTCATTTTATGTGAGGATGTCTTGTCAATTTATGTCATGCAATATGGAAAATATTGCAACTAAGGAATAACTTAGACTACAACTTAAATTTATACATGAATTCACTTGTAAGATACAACATTGTTAACCAATCAACAATCTCATTCTAGGAGGATGTATCTGAGGCAAACCAGCAAAAGAGAGATTAGGTTCATTTTGAAAGGTATATGCATGATTCGACAACTTTTATGGCGAGTTTAAATGAATCTTTATATATATATATATATATATTTTTATCTTTAGAATATAAAATATTTTACTAATTTGACAACTTTTACGACTAGTTTAAATAAAATTTTCTAATTTTTAATTATCCTGTCATTTTTGAAAATGTATGAATATAGTTATTTAATATTTTCATATATCTATTGACATAATCTTGTAGGGAATATGATTATTCATTTTGTTTCTCGATGGTTAAAATATAAAATATTTTACTAATTTTAAGAGGAGATTGATGCAATTTGTAAAAATATATATGGTGGATTAAATAGTAACAAGTCAGAACTGTACCATATGAAAAGGAGTATATTTTACTATTTTTAAGAGGACATGATGAAATTTATTTCATATTTTATGAATATAGAAGAAATTGTATGCTCGATTTAAAGTCTCTAGCTCAACTGAGTGCTGGGTATTCTGAGTCCTCGGTATGCTAGCTTCGACTGAGTGAGTGTTGGGTATGCTGAGTGTTATGTTGAGTGTTGGGTATGTTGGCTTGGGTATGCTCGCTTCAAAGTCTCTATTTCCCTTAATTTTTTTTTTCTTTTTACTCAACAACAGGAACTTCTTCTTCACAACCTCTTTTGTTTGACTAGAAACTTATTTAAAGTGGTAGTTTTTCATATTTGTACATGAAATATATATATATATATATATATATATATATATATATATTTCTTCCAAATTATTTGTGGAAAGTGAATTTAAATAAATTTAGAATTATTGATATATATTTGTTTAGTAGTTGATATTATCTTCTTATTTTTTTATTAGAAAGACTTATGTGATATTATGTCCAATAGGTTTGAAAATCATCCAAATCAAACAACCTATGAGGTTGTGATTCTAGATTTTATTTTAGATGTATCATTAAATATGAAACTGGATTTGTAGGACATCTCGCCTCCCATTCTCCAGTCAATCATACTTTATTCAACAGTTGGAAATGAAGCAGGAAGACCTAAGCTTCAACCCCAGGAATATCACACACGTACCTCATTTCCATTCTGTCTCTACTCAACTGTTGTTCTGCCTTAGAGAAGCCTGGATCGATAACCATGGTTGCCGGTCATGCAGGCCTAGTTCTGTCTCCTCCAGGACTTAGTCATGGGCTCTATTATGCCCTGCCGATTTATTCGAAGAGATTTTCCCTTAGAATTCCAGAGGTTAAAGGTTTGATGTCATCCAGAAGCTCGATGCCCCTGCAAGAACACTGAATTCTGAGATAGGTATGAAATTTTTTCCTTGAATCATTAATTATTTTGGTAATTTTCCTGATATACAGTACTTAACTTGGGAAGAAACCCTGACGACCCCTCTCTTCTGCTTGAATTTGTGAACCAGCTTCATGGCTAGCTCAAATTGGAGAAGTGTTGTTTACAGGTATGAATAAATCCTAAAAAAAAATCACTCCTTTCAAAGTGTGCTTCCTCAATCTCCATCTTATATTTTAATTCTTACATTAACTTGTTTACTGTTGTGCTTCTTTACAGGTAAATTCTACCGAAGCTAGAGGTTTTCTCCTTTGACGAGATTTGGTACTAATAATTGTTCATTTACTATTATAGGTATTTTTAAATAACAATCATAATCTGGACTGCAAATTCATCTCCCGGTGGTGTCGACTCTGCACTAGAATATTTGGTCTACAACATAGTTTGTTTAATTTTTATTCTTATATTTAGTACTAGGGTTTTCATGAGGCTTAAGAGCTGAGAACAATTTATTTATATAATCCTTAGCATAGTTCTAATATTGAACTTCTTTTTCATTCATGACTTTATTTTCTTTTGAAAAATAGTCAATAGCAATATAAATGGATTTTTCGAAGTGAAGTCTTTCTTTCAAACCTATCTTCCAGATGTACGGATTTTTTGATTACGCAGTTTATAAATATTTTTGGTTGCCTTTCATATGTGACTATCTGGTTGTCTCGGGTTAGTTTTATTTTGAAAGAATTAAATATAATAGAGCTATGGTTTAATGTTTTCCACCATTCAACATACAATGTCGAGTTCGGTCTTATGAATGTTTTTCTTTATTTTTACTCAAGAAAGAAGTAATTCAGGTTTTATTTTATGATATCATAGCATGATATCGCTCTTATAATTATCTCTCGTGTCCAAGCCCCGGTTGACTTGTATAATTCATACATATTGTTATCTTACAAGATTTGTCGATTGATTTACACAATACTTTACATTCTACTTATTCAAGGGTTTCCATCGTGAGATTGCATCGTCTTTTTTTAAGATTTAGATTACTGGACCACCTATATTATTGTCCGTGTTTAATATGCTAGAGCAACAAGTAAATCCGGAATGAGGGTTTCCTCATACACGGATTTGACAGTAACTCCATTAAAGCTTAGTTTAAAATCTGGAAATAGTTTTCATTCTTTGCATGATGTGTGTTAACAAGTCTTGAGGATTCCCAATATTTCATAATATAAAGTACTTTAACTTCTCCCCTTGTACTAAATTTATAGATTGTTTATATAAAAATTTATGTGTCTTATGCAACAGGTTTAATATTCTGTTGTGCGAGCTCTTGAGTTAATCTACAATAGTTTTTTTTTTTTTATATATGTAATTCAGTATTTATTTCTACAAGGCAAGATAATACCTCATTCATTATTTTGTTTTTCAGTATATACATATTCTACATAAGAAATTTATCTGTTGTAAAAATACAGTGTTTTCCTTTTGTAATACATACAGTATTTCCTACACATATAATTATCTAATTGCAAAATTTAAACTTATAGGATTTATACACTAATTTCTCTATAAATTTCCAACCATTTCTTATACCATTCATATTACTACCTATAGTAAATATATAATTTATGACATGTCTGGGTACAAGTCTTGCAATAAATTTTCCTTTAAATTTCTAATTTCTAATAGTCTCAGTACTTATATGTATATTCTTTTCTATTGATGATGTTCCTCCCAACCATCCAAGAGAGGCAATAACATATTCCTCTTGCCCCCATACTCCAATCCTGAAATGTACGGGTTAACAGTGGATTATTTATGCTATGACCTCAGGACACCTAGTCCAGTCAGTACCAGAAATAATATGGGATAACTGAGTGTTTCCACTGGTCACAACCAGCTCTAGAAAATAGACACACCTCCTTTCGCCATGAACATAACCCCTAATCCTCACTGGGATCAGTCTCTTATCCCTAGACGAGTAGGAAACTTTTTCCAACTGTCCCCAACCACTTTCCAATTCTTGGAAAACATTTACCATCAGCTTTACTTTTATGAAGTTAATTCCCATAATTGATTTATTATTCATAATTAATCACTAATGAAAATAACTTTTAATAAAAACATTAATAATTCCAATCTTTTTCTTAAAAGAATAATTAAAGTTTGTTTTTTAACTAGATAACAACTAGTTATCCTTAATACAGTTGTCAAAACTTCCCCCCCTGGAAGTAACACCATCCTCGATGTTTTAGTCTAGCTCTGAAAAGAGCTCTGGATAAGCTTTATGCACAAATTTTTGATCCTCCCAAGTAGCCTCATCCGGGCCAAAGTGCTTCCATTGCACTTTGACTTGGGTGATGACTTGCTTCCAAAGCATAATTTCCCTCTAGTCAAGTATGTGTTGTAGCTCGACTAGAAACTTGTCGTCCGGCTCTACCTGCAAAAAATAAAATTCTTTGTCAAATTCTCATAAAGAAATCAAATTTTGAGTTAGGATTTTTAATTCTATTCTACCTCTATATTTTTCCAATGAATTATGTGCTTCGAATCATGCACATAATGCTTCAACACTGACACATGGAACACATTGTGTACTCATATGTGACTGGGTAAAGCAAGCCAATAGGCCACAGGTCCTACCCTTTCCAAAATTTGGAAGGGTCCACAGAACCTGGGAGCTATCTTGGCACAAGAGGTCCACCGCAAGCTACTCCTCTTGGGATTGATCCTCACATACACATGGTCTCCTACTTCTAATTCCCGATAAGACCTCTTTTTATCTACATAGATCTTCTACCGATCTTGTACAGTCTTCAGATTTTGTCTTATCTTCTTTACCTTTGTTTCCATTTCAGCAAGCATCTCGGTCCCAACATTAATTTTTTTTCAGGGCTACCCCAATTTATGGGTGTGTGAAACTGCCTCGCATACAAGGCCTCGAAAGGACTCATCTTCAGGGACTCCTGGTATCCATTATTGTAAGAAAATTCAACAAGATGCAAATAGTCTTCCCATTTGGTTGGTTGCTGCATCACATACATATACATCATGTCTTCCAATACTCGGTTTACTCTCTATGTTTGACCATTTTTCTGGGGATGATATGCTGTACTAAAGTTTATCTGGGTCCCTAGACCTGTAAATAGAGTTTTCCAAAATTCTGATGTAAACTTAACATCATTGTATGAGATAATTGTCTTTGGAATGCCATGCAACCTGAAAATTTCACTCATAAATATGTTTGTTATCCGTAAAGTCTTGTAAGCAGACTGCATGGGAATAAAATGTGCAGATTTACTCAATCTGTCCACTACTACCATGATGGAGTCATTTTACCTTTTTGTTTGCGGTAAACTTGCAATGAATTCAAGGGATATAACTTCCCACTTCCATCGAGGTACAAGTATGGGCTGCAACAATCCTACGGGATGTCGATGCTCCACGTTAACTTGTTGACACTCGAAACATTTAGTTAAATACTAAGTGATATTTTTACGCATATTAGGCCATAAATATACTTTCCTGATGGATGTTAACATTTTCTAGTATCCTCGGTGACCCTCATAATTACCTCTATGGTATTCATCCATAATCAACTCTTTTAGGTTCACACGGTTTGGTACATACAACATTCCTCTAAAGGTTAGCATTTGATCATCATTTACTCCATATTTAGAAGTACGTCCTTACTTTTTTGTTTCTTCTATTTGCTTCCATAGGAATTGATATTCCAGATCTTTATGGGCTTCCTCTTTCACTTGATTTAAGAATTTATTTTCGAGCTGATTGTAGTAAAGCTCATAGACACAATGCAACTTTCTACTTAAAACATCAGCTACCTAGTTCTCCTTAACTTTTACGTGTTGGATGTCCATATCAAACTCACTTAGAAAGGAATTCCATCATGTCTGTCTAGAGTTTAAATCGGCTTGCTTGAAGTAACTATTCAGGCTACTATGATCTGTCTTTAACAAAAAACGTTTTGCTCAGAAAGTAGTGTCTCCATACTCGAAGCGCATGTACTACTGCTGTTAATTCTAGATCATATGTTGAAGACCTTTGTTCATGATCCTTCAAATTTCTTGACTCATATGCCACCACTTTTCCTTCGTGAGATAGAACTGCCCCAACACCCTCTTTACTAGCATTTGTACAAACATAAAATTATTTTTTGGGTTCAACTAACCTCAACACTGGTGCAGTGGTCAAAAGTTTTTCATCTTTTCAAAATTGTTCTGACATTCAATATTCCATTTGAAAAAATTTCCTTTTCTGTGCAAAGAGGTAATGGGAAAAGTAATTTCGGAAAATATCTCAATAAACCTCTGATATTACCCAGCTAACCCCATAAATGATAGAAATTATGCCACATTCTGGGGTACTCGCCATTCCATAATTGTATTAATCTTCTTAGGGTCAACAACAATCCCTTCTGCTGAAATGACATGGACCTAGTATTGGATTTCTATTTTAAAGAAATCACATTTGCTAAACTTAGCGTACAACTGGTGTTTCCTTAGAATTTACATCACAATCCTTAAATTCTCTTTATGTTCTTCCTGGTTTTTAGAATAGATTCAAATGTCATCTATAAATATGAGTACACAATTATCCAGGAAAGGATGAAATATTCCATGCATTAACCTCATAAAGGTTGTTGGTGCATTTGTTAACCAAAAGGGTAACACCACAAATTCATAATGCCTGTACCTGGTATGGAATTTTGTCTTGTAAATGTCTTCATCCCTTATTCGAATCTGATGATATCCAGATCTTAAATCTATCTTCGAAAACACTGTGGTCCCCTTCACTTGATCAAACAGATCACAATACTTAGTGATGGATACTTATTCTTGACTGTTAACTTGTTAATCTGTCTATAATCCATGCACATTTGCATGGTTTCATCCTTCTTCTTCACAAACAACACTGGTGCTCCCCAAGGGGACACATTTGGACAAATGTAACCTTTTTCCAGCAGTTCTTGTAACTGCATTTTTAATTCAGTCAATTTTGGAACACTCATTCTATAGGGAGCCCTTAACATAGGTGATGCTCCTGGCATTAACTCTATCGTAAAATCAATATCTTGTCTTGGTGGCAATCCAGGAATATTTTATGGAAATACATCCATGAAATCCTGCACTACAGGTATGCTTTCCATCATAGGTGATTTTTCCTTAGAATCAACATATCCCACCTGAATAGCATATATTTTTCATCCCTTCCTCATACATTTACTCCTTTGGGATGTTGTGATTGGACGTAGCTGTAGAGGTTTCTTGACTCCCTAAATATCCTTACATGTTCCATCTTTCATTTTGTAATAAATAATCTTTTCCTTGTAGTCCACTAAGGTCCATTGCCTTTCTAGCCATTCCATGCTTAGAAACACATTATAGGACCCTAATGGCAGTATTTTTAAGTCCACATTCAACTATTGTTCTGCGATTTCTAATATACAATTTTAAATCTTAGTAGTCACTTTTCTTTTTTCTCATCTGGATAGCTGTACCAGCCATGTTTTTTTGAATTTATGTTCTTTTAATTTACCAATTTCCACTATTTTGGGACTAACATAACTCAGGCTTGCATCTGGGTCTACCAAAATAGAAACAGATTGAGACAATAGTTTACCTTCCATCTCAATCATTGTCAGCTGATAATCTGCATGTTGATCCTCCAACGCCACGTTGATACTAGGAATATTTCGTGCCACATCACCAACTGTAGAAGCCTCCTACAAGTTTGCAACTGTGTCATTTCATGCTCGCTATGGGCAGATTTTATAGTAGTGTGCCTCACCAGACCCCCAACATTGTAGTGGTGGCTTGGTAACCCGTCCTTTCTCAAGCTTGCTAAATATATCTATAGGCTTTTCCTCTACTGGCCATAGGGTTCTCTGGTGATTTCTGCCAAACTGTTTACTGACATAATTTCAGATGGAATTTTTAAAGTTACTTATTTTGGCTCCTTTGAAGTTGGAGCTATTTTTGTGTCCTTTCCTTGGCTGCTAACTTTTTCCAACCTCCCCTTTAGCCTTGGATTGACGATAGCACATTCGTGCCTTACGAATGGCTTCGTCCATGGTTTTGGGATTCACAAACTCAATTCGTTCTTTCATATGTGCTGGTAGGATGCTCAAAAATCTTTGCACCTTATCCTTTTCTTCTCGGATATATGGAACATATCGTAATAGGGAGGTGAACTTGGTGATATACTCATCCATAGTCATTTGTCACAACTTCAAGTCATGGAATTCCTGAGCTTTCTCATCATAGAATCGTTATGTCAAATACTTGTATTTAAAGTATTGCTGGAACGATTCCCAAGTGACATCTTGTTACTCAATGCTGTGAAAATTATTCACTTCTTCCCACCACAGAGTGGCCTTCTCCCTTAGCTTGTATATCACCAATCAGGTCTTCAAGTTGCTACTGTATTAGTACACCTGAAAGTATTTATTCGTGTTTATCAACCATGCTTCTACCACTTCCTCAAATTCACCATCAAATGTTGGTGGTTTTATTTTTCAAAATTCCCCCCGAAGCTCTACTTTCTGCCTCTTAACCTCTTATTGATCTAATACATTTCTAGACTCTGCCTCATTATAGTTTTTGTTTTTATTACTTAGCGGAGAAGGGATTCTTTTCACTCTCTCAGTGGTATGTTCCCTTGTTTGTCGTTCATCACCGTCTTGCATGTCCCCATTAGCACTCGGATGTTCCATTCTTTGATTTTTTTTATTTGACAGACTTTTGAGTATATTCTCTTGCTCCTGCATTAATCGTTTGTTATCCATTCGACCTCGTACCATCTCTTCCTACAATTGTTGTACTCTATTCAACAACAAACTGGTTTGATGGTGTTGTTCCTCCAACAATCTACTGCTTTCCTGGTGTTGATTGACACTCAGCTAAACCCACATCTTAGGGTTTACAACTGGTTGAGCTTGGGGTTCCTCGGTGTCCTGGGTTGGTTGTTGCGTTGTTCCCCTTCTCATTATATTCCTGCTATGATTCTAAACTCTGTGCATCAGTATAAACACAGCTTTATCATTATTTGACCCTTAGGGTCCCAACGTTCCAATGTTGCTCTGATACCACTTGAAACACCCATTATAAGTATTAAAACTTACCATAAAAAAAATTAAATTCTATCCTTACCTACTGTAACTATGGTAAAACCTTTGGATGCATTTTTCATTTACAGGTAGAAAAAAAAAAAGTAACTTCTACTATGACATTATTTAAGCCTAATCATTTATCTTTGTTGCAATATAATTCTTGGATTTTAACTCAGTTTAACTGTGTTACTAAACTCTTAATTAAATAAAAAAATATTCCAACCACCATCATTGGCATTAATATTTGTACCGGTTTGAGTTAAATTCTACGTACAATTCGACACCGACATTCACAGGTTTCCTTTATGGCATATGCAAGGTATTGTGATATGGGGTCGATCTGTGGATGACCTCGGGATTTGCAGGACATCTGGCCTCCCATTCTCTGTTTGATCATATGTTATTCAATGATTGGAAATGAAGCGGGAAGACCCAGGCTTTAACCCTAGGAATATCGCTCACTTACCTCATTTCCGTTTTCTCTGTACTTGGATGTTGTTATTCCTTAGAGAAGCCTGCATCGATAACCATGGCTTCCGGTCATGTGGAGCTAATTTTGTCTCCTTCATGACTCAGTCATGGGGTCTTTTCTGCCCTAATGATTTATTCGAAGATCTTTTCCCTTAGACTTCCAGAGGTTAAAGGTTTGATGTCAGCTAGAAGCTCAATGCCCTTGCAATAGAACTAACTTCTGAGATAGGTATGTAATATGTTCCTTGACTCATGAATTATTTTGGTAATTTTATTCTTATATAGTACTTAACTTGGGAGGAAACTCTAACCACCCCTCTCTTCTTCTTGAATTTGTGAACCAGTTTCATGGCTAGCTAAATTGGAGAAGTGTTGTTTACAGGTATGAATAAATCCTAAAATAAATCACTCTTTTCAAAGTGTGCTTCCTCAATCTCCGTCTTATATTTTAATTATTACATTAACTTTTTTACTTGTGTGCTTCTTTACAGGTAAATTGTACCAAAGCTAGAGGTTGGATCCTTTGACAGGATTTGGGACTAATCATTGTTCATTTTCTATTCTAGGTTTTTTTAAATATCAAACATAATTTGGATTGCAAATTCATCTCCCGGTGTTGTCGACTCTGCACCAAAATATTTGGTCTACAACATAGTTTGTTTAATGTTTATTCCTTGTATTTAGAGCTAGTGTTTTCATGACGTTTAAGAGTCGAGAACAATGTCTTTGTATAAGCCTCAACATATTGCTAATATTGAACTTCTGTTACTTTCATGACTATATTTTCTTTTGAAAAAAAATCAGTAGAAATATAAATGGATTTTTCAAAGTGAAGTCTTTCTTTCAAGCCTATCTGCCAGATGTATGGATTTTTTGATTATGCAGTTTATAAATATTCTTAGCTGCCTTTAATATCTGACCATCTGCTTGTCTCAGGTTAGTTTTATTTTGGAAGAATTGAATATAGGAGAGTTATGGTTTAATATTTTCCACCGTTCAACATTCAGTGTCGAGTCCGGTCTTATGCATGTTTTCTTTGTTTTTACTCAAGAAAGAAGTAATTTGGGTTTGATTTTACGGTGTATTTTTATTTTATAATATCATAGCATGATACAGCTCTTGTTGTTATCTTTTAGGTCCGAGCCTCGGCTGACATCTATAATTCCTACATAGTGTTATTTTACAAGATTTTTCGATTGATTTACACAATAATTTACATTCTGCTTATTCAAGGGTTTCCATCCCAAGATTGAATATATTTTTTTAAGACATAGGTGACCGGACCACCTAGATTCTTGTACGTGTTTAATATGTTGGAGAAATGACTAAATTCAGAATGAGTGTTTCCTCATACATTGATTTGACAGTAACTCCATTAAAGCTTAGTTTAAAATCTGGAAATATTTTTCATTCTCTACATGATGCGTGTTAACAAGTCTTGATGATTCTCCATACTTCAGAACACGAAGTCATTTAACTTCTTCCCTTGTACTACATTTATATATTGTTTATATAAAAAATTTCTACATCTTATACAACATGTTTAATATTCTGCTGTGCTAGTTCTTGAGTTAATATACAAAAGTTCTTCCTTTTTTTTGTATATATAATTCAGTATTTCTTTCTACAAGGCAAGTGTAACACCCCCAACTTGTGTGTTGAATTTTTAAAGTTAGACATTTGAATTTTAATCCTAAGGGGGCGGACCCCAAGAGATAAGTATGGTGTGAATGTAATTACATATTTTATTTGAGGAAATAAATAAAATGATTGTGCATTTTGACCAAGATGAGAATTAGAGATCACTTGCCAAATCCATGAGGATGGATAAGGCAACAAATCCCCAAAAATCTTTCAAAAATCCTTGAAAGAAATTAAATTAGATTTGAGGAGGAATCTAAGTTTCCCCAATGAAGAGGAGTAGTTGGGAAGAGGTGAGAAAAAGCTGGAAAAGTTGAGGAAAAGCTTAAAGCAGCTTTAAAGAGTCCCAAAAAGGGGAAGCCTAGGCTAAACAGGAAAGAAGCATCCTGTTATTCTGGACGCAGAATTAGAAACATGCTTTGGGGAAATATGAGCTTAAATAAGCTGTTTCTAGGCAGATCAGAGGTTGATCTGCTCTAGGAGGTGATCTCTGCTCGGGGGTGAGTCCTGGGAGACAAAGAGGACTCTAAGGTTGGGAGGTTGGTCATTGTGCAGATTGTGGTATGTTCTGAAATTATTGCCCATTTTGATGTATTATGGTATGAATTAGCTACATATAAAACTTAAAATAAATTTCAGGATTGATGTTAGTACTACATTTAACAGAATCTATCCGAAGGCATTCACCTTCCAGATTCTGTTTAGTTGTAGACCAGAAATCTATAGAGTAGAAACTCCAGAAACACTAAACCTTGGTCGGTCTAAATCTGAAGTTACATAGTCTCTATAGATGATTTATTTTTGTTGTGTTTCCTGTAGACACAAAAATGATATTATATGCTTATGTGTATGCTAGAGAAACAATATAACAGAACTAAAGTTAAATGAAAAAAAAAATTTAGTGGCTAGTCTATGATATTCGAAATTGTGCTAGAAAAATAATAAATTCATTTTATATGATTTCGGTTAAAAGAAATTAATACCTGTATAAACATGAAGGTCAGGTAAACAGTTCGCGCCTCTAAATGTCTATCATGGCAGATTGGGAAACGCATTGCACCAAACTGGTGGATAACCAGTAGCGCCTTCCTCGTCAGAGATTAAATACAAATAGGAACCCACGGGATATTTTCTTTCTAAATTGAAATGTATTCTATTTCAGATAGCTGAAATTTAGAATATCTATCTACGGAAATGTGAGTCGAAAAAAAAAAAGGGTAAGAAATCGGTTAAATTTCACGATGAATCTAAACAATTGTTAAACCATCTCTTAACGCAGAAATCAAGTAGATAAATTCTTGTTGTTCCACTTGTAAAATAAAATAAATGCGTAGATACAGAGAAAGAAAAATCAACAAAAATTAGGAGCAGTAGTGCTGCGTTGAGTGCTGATTTCGGGGGGTGAGGACACTCTCCTGTAGTCAAGTATTGATACGAAATTAACTATACATATCGTACTTTATTCAGATTTAGGAAACGTTAATACTCAAATGAGAGAGAAAGGAGAATAACTGTGCTGAATAAAACAAGGTGAAAGCAACAGCTCGGAAACTTGTCATACAGACAGAATTACAGCGGTAGAATGCACACCATAGATCGATGGATTGACAAAGTCTCGCGTTCCATCTTTATTACCTCTCAATCCCACGCATAAAACGTAGTACAGCGAACACATGACAGTTGAACCAGCGTAGCACTAGCGCTAATGCCTATAATGGGAAACCATTTACTGGGCTGGGTGCAGGTGCCTATAACAAATGACCGGATAGGTCAAACAAAAATGTTAACAGTCAGAGTGTAGAGAAATGCGTTGCTGAACGAATGATAAACATAAAAGAAAAACTAATGAGTGGAAGATGAATAACAAGAAGCGGGTTACACCCAGGTGCTGAGGAGGAATCACCCTCTGTTGGGCACGCACAACCCACGATCTTCCTCCTTGTAGACTGCAGCAAGATAACGAAAGGGGAAGATAAAATGATCAGTATCCGAGTGCGGGTTAAAAGAGAAAACAAAAAAAAAATTATATAAAAAACCCTAATACCTCTGTTCGATTCAGCAGACGAGCGGGGCATTTGAGTCACTACAGCTCAACTTGCGGAGACCAAACCCTGGTTGCATTTACAAGTAAGCGGCGTTCGAGATCCCGCAGAGGGAGCAGAAATCATATCGGAAGACAAACCTGGAAATTTTGAACTCATGGCCACAAGAAAGTAATGCACTTTCCGCGACAGAATAACAGCACCGGGTCAAGATAATAAGCAGAGACAACTACCGGCGCACGCCCCCCGCCGCGGCCGTGAATCATACTATCACATCCAATCAGAACTCATAAACCTAACTTATATACAACAAGAAGTAGTTGATATGGGCTAGATTTCACGCACGGATACTCGTACTCAAGATGGCGGGCAGACTGTATTACTTGTTTGTGTGTGATAAATTGTTTGATTGATACAAACTCGCAACACTCAACCGATTTTATATCAAGGATGGAGTACGCGTATATAGATATGTATGCCACCAAGATGCCGTAGAAGAATGAATATAATAATCTCATAAACCGCTCCTCACCGACTCTATGGATGCAAATAAGAATATAATAAACTTCAGTTATAAGAATATCATGAGAAGTAAAAGTAGCAATATAACAATCTTAGAATATGAATACCTTCAACGATAAGCAATGAGGATCTTTCACGAGAGGATGAGGTTGACGTCGTATAGGACGTGGTTGCTTTTAAAAATGTTATATTACATAATTCGAAATGGGTGTACCGAGGTATATAAGAAATATATATAGGTATACACCCAATGCAATATTATTGGAAAGGGTTTAAATATATATAGGTGGTATATAGAAATAGTGATACATATACATATGTATGTAGATTCACTAACATTAACAAGAGGTGTATTTGCTATACGAAGAATATATATATATATATATATATATATATATATATATATATATGTGAGATTAAAAGATCTAGGTGTTGGATATATATATATGGATGCAAAGGTAAGATATGGGTTCTATGTTATATATATAGGAGTGATAATATATATATATGGATTCGATAATATATATATATATATGTGATATATCATTTCCACATGTGGAAAAAGAAAAATAAGTGTACTTAGGGCTATTATAATTCTATAAGAGACTTCGTATGGTATTAACACGAGTCTAAGGTGAACTTGAATACCAAGGAGATTCAAATATATATATTGAAAAAAATTTGTAAACTGTAGGTATACACAAGATACGACTCTGGTCAGATTTTTTGTTTTTCATTATATACATATTCATATAAACAATGTATCTCGTTGTAACAATACAATGTTTCCATTTTGTAATATATACAGTATTTCCTCCACATAATTATCTAATTTCAGAATTTAAACTTACAGGATTTATAAACCAATTTCTATATAACTTTCCAACCATTTCTTATGCCATTCATATTACTGCCTACAGTAAATATATAATTTCTCACATGCCTGGGTACAAGTCTTGCAATAAATTTTCCTGTAAATTTCAAATTTCTAACAGTCTGAGTACTTATCTGTATATTATTTTCTATTGATGATGTTCCTCCCAACCATCCAAGGGAGGCAATAACATCCTCCTCTTGCCCCCATGCTCCAATCCTTAAAGGTACAGGTTAATAGTTGATTCTTTCTCCTATGACCTTAGGACACCTAGTCCAGTCAGTACCAGAAATAATATGGGATAATTGAGTGTTTCCACTGATCACTACTAGCTCTGGAAAATAGACACTCTCCCTTTCTCCATGAATAGAATCCCTACTTCTCACTGAGATCAGTCTCTTATCCCTAGAGGAGCAGGTAATTGTTTCCAACTGTCCCCAACCACTTTCGAGTTCTTTGAAAACATTTAGCATCAACTTTTATTTTTGTGAAATTAATTCCCATAACTGATTTATTATTGATAATTAATCACTAATGAAAATAATTTTTGAGCAAAACATTAATAATTCCAGTCCTTTTCTTAAAAAAATAGTTAAAAATTATCTTTTAACTAGTTATCATTAATGCAGGTGTCACAATCAAAATGTAATGAACCATTATTAAAGTTTTTATTTTGAAAACTAGTGTAATATTATTTATTTGTAACAAAAAAATCTATATCATTCACATTATTTTTGAGAAAGTATTTTTTTTTAAAACACTAATATGGATTTAGGAAACAACATTTCACAACCATATATTGTGATTCTATGTGAATTTGTATGCTTTTCATCATTCATTTTGGAAGGTAAAAGAATATGTAGAATATAAAGTTTGTATTAAAAGGAAGAAGAAGCTTCTATGACATTTAATGAGTACAAGATGTAGCAACATCCGTGAGTAAAAGGAAATACATTTTTTGAAATTATTTCAAATGTTTTGAGAATATTTAAGACTTCATTCATTTTGGAAGGTAAACAAGTATGTAGAATATAAATTTTGTATTAAAAATAAGAAAAACCGTGTATGACATTTAATGAGTACAAGATGCACCAAAATCCTTAAGTAAAAGGAAATACATTTTTTTGAAATTATTTCAAATATTTTTGTTGGGTATGTGTTATATTCTTTCCAAGACTAGCTAGACGTGTCGTACGTTGCATCGGGCGCAGCAGGGGGGTCACAAGGGGGGTGGCAGCCCCACTGTCGGGGTCCGGGGCAGCTCCCCGAATTTTTTTTTTGGTGTGCAGATCCACTCATAAGCAGACCCACCCATGTTTTGTGCATGAGTTTGCACATGGTTTTAGGGTATGATGGTTTTCGGCCCCTAGTATTTTGTAGATCCGGTTAAGGGAACTACGGTTATGTTCTAATCCAGGGTTAATGGATTGGGGTTTATGTATGCTTCAACATGTACATATATGTTTTGTAACACTAAAAGGAATATAATGAAAAATCAATCTGGTCATCTCGATTTGGGATCCAGGGGAAAATCTCTGTGTTTATCTGTTTTATGTTTTATGCTCTCGCTATTGTTTATTTTTACATTTATAACATTCGTGTGTAGATAATTTGTTCGGGGTTAAAACCATTTGGTATCGGAGATATTTTGAATTCAAGGGGACACCTTTCTTCTTTGGGGTTTTTCTTGGGCTGAGGTAGACCCTGTTCAGTGGGAGATTTGCGGGATTGATTCTTGCGGTGAAAGAAAATGGCGAGCGGCAGAAAGATAGAGATCGAGAAATTTAATGGTCAGAGCTTTGAGTTATGGAATCTCAAGATAGAGGACCTGCTGGTGGATAAAGATCAGTGGATCACGGTAGATCCAGGTACTAAACCAATGGTAATGTCAGATGAAGACTGGAAGAAACTAGATCGAAAGGCTAAGAGCAAAATACGGTTGTGTGTCTCAGATTCAATATTGTTGAATGTATCTGGGGAAGCTACGACGAAGAATTTGTGGGAAAAACTTGGGACTTTGTACCAATCTAAGTCTTTGGTGAATAATTTGTTCCTACGGAAAAAATATGTATAACCTGAGGATGAAGGATGGAGACTCGGTGACAGAGCATTTGAACTCCTTCAATACTCTGGTAAGTCAGTTGTCATCTATTGATATTAAAATTTCAGATGAAGATAAGTGCATCAGTTTGTTGTGTTCTCTACAAGATTCGTGGGACAGTCTAGTTATTGCAATAGGTAGCAATACAACTACCTTGAATTTTGATGACATTGACTCAGCCTTGCTGTCGGAGGAAATGAGATGGATAAATATGGAGGGCTAGAATGGAGATGCCTTATCTGTATGAGGAAGGTCCCAAAACAGAAACAAAAATAAGGTTTCGAGTGGGAGATCCAAATCTAGAGGGAGATCTAAATCTCCTAGAAAGTTTGTAGAGGTATGCTGGAAATGCAGAAAGGAAGGGCACTACAAAAGGGAGTGCAAATATAAAGCTCTTGAGAAAGGAAAGGGATCTGATGATGCTCCTTCTACAGAGGCTAAAAACCACCTCGGATGAAGGTGGGGATGTGTATTTGGCTTCTTCCTCAAATGCACATGTAGATCATGAGTCATGGTTGATTGAATCAAGTGCATCCTTTCACTTCACTCCCCATAGGGAGTGGTTCTGCAAGTATGAGAAATATGATGGCGGTGATGTCTTCCTAGGCGATGATAGGAAGGCGAGAATCGTCAGACGTGGAAAGTTCAAGCTGAAGCTGCAAGGTGGAAGGATTAGAACACTTCCTAGCATTCTGCATATTCCTACATTGGTCAGAAATCTGATTTCTGTAAGAAAGATGGATGATGCGGGTGTAAAAACAGTGTTCGAGAAAGATGCCTGCAAGATGGTTCAGGGAGCACTGGTATTAATGTGGGGAGTTCAGACTGGAACTCTGTACAAGCTACAAGGTAGCACTGTTATTGATGGGTGTAACAGTTCTATGGTTCCTAAAGTGGACGAAAGCTGCATTGTCTTGGAGAAAAGACCATATGGCATCGAAACGCATATTGGAGAGAAGGGCCTTCGGATACTACATAGAAATGGTATGGTAGAAGGTATGTCTAATTTCTCTTTGGATTTTGATTTCTGTGAACATTGTGTATATGGGAAGCAAAATCGGGTGAGTTTTCCTTCTGGTGCTAAGAGGGCGAACAAGATATTAGAACTTGTGCACGGTGATGTGTTTGGGCCTGTGTCAGTTCCATCACTGGGAAAGTCTGTGTACTATGTTTCATTCATAGATGACTTCTCAAGGAATACATGGATATATTTCTTGAGGAAGAAATCTGAAGTCTTTGACAAATTTAAAGAATTTAAGGCTCTAGTGGAAAACTAGACAGAGAAGAAGATAAAGGCGCTGAGGACAGATAATGGTGGGGAGTTCTGCAAGAAGGAATTTGAAGAGTTCTGTAAGAAGTGTGGTATAGCACGGCAGAAGACTACTCCATACACACCTCAGCAAAACGGAGTTGCAGAAAGAATGAACAGAACGCTGATGGAAAAGGAAAGAAGCATGCTTAGTGGTACCGGGTTAGGACAAGAATTCTGGGCAGAGGCAGTGGAGACTGCATGTTACTTAGTTAACAGATCACCTTCATCAGCGTTGGAGGATAAGACTCCACATGAGGTATGGACTGGTAAGAAACCCTCTCTTTCGCATCTAAGGGTATTTGGATGTGATGCATATGTACATGTTCCAAAGGAGAAAAGGACCAAGTTGGATAATAAATCTGAAAGGTGCATCTTTATTGGGTATAAAGATGGTTTAAAGGGTTACAAGCTTTGGAACCCAGAAACAAGGAAGGTTGTGTACAACCGAGATGTGGTGTTTAGAGAAGTGAAATATGTTGTTAAACATGAATTCATACCAAAGGAACCTGAGAAGATAGAGTTTGAGCTAAAGGAGGATGAATCAGACTCTACAACAGAAGAAGACTCAGAAGATGAAGAGCCACAAACTCCAGCTTTGAGAAGATCGGTTCGGGAAAGAAGGCAACCAGAAAGGTATAGTCCATCTGCTTTCTGTTCAGTTTTTGCCTTAACTATAACTGATGATGAACCCAGAACTGTCAGGGAGGCAGTAGATTCAGAGGATGGAAAACTCTGGAAGGAGGCCATGGTTGATGAAATGGCATCCTTGCACAAAAATGACGCATGGGATCTGGTGGAGTTGCCGGCTGGAAGGAAGCCCATCGGGAGCAAATGGGTGTTTAAAAAGAAGATGAATGTAGAAGGCAAGGTGGAGAAATACAAATCTCGGTTGGTAGCAAAAGGTTATTCCCAGGTGCCGGGAATTGATTTTGGTGATATTTTTTCTCCTGTTGCCAAGGTTACTTCTATTAGATTACTTTTATCTGTTGCTGCTGCATTTGATTTTGAGATAGAACAGATGGATGTGAAGACAGCTTTTCTTCACGGGGTCTAGAAAAGGAGATCTACATGAAGCAACCTGAAGGCTTTATGGTGAAGGGTAAGAAAGAACTGGTATGCAGGTTGAAGAAGTCTCTGTATGGGTTAAAACAGTCACCAAGGATGTGGTATCAGAAATTTGATACCTATATACGGGGACTTGGCTTCACCATAAGCAAGGAGGATCACTGTGTTTATTTTAAATTAATTGGTGACCGTGTTATTTATTTGGTCTTGTATGTGGATGATATGTTGTTTATTGGAAATGACAAAGAAATTATCCAAGATTTGAAGACCCAACTGTTCTCCAAATTCGACATGAAGGATCTTGGTGCTGCAAACTATATTTTGGGCATGGAAACTAAGAGAGATTGGGCAAAGAGGAAGCTCTGGTTAAACCAGAGGAAGTATGTCGAGACTATATTGCAGAGGTTCAATATGCAGGATAGTAAACCGGTGAATGTTCCTATTCATGTAGGTGTAAAGCTGTCTGCTGAACAGTGTCCCAAGACACAAGAAGAAGAGGAGTATATGTCCCGTGTTCCATATGCAAGTGCAGTGGGTAGCTTGATGTATGCAATGGTCTGTACTAGACCAGACATTGCACATGCAGTGGGAGTATTGAGCATGTTTATGTCAAACCCAGGGAAGGAGCATTGGACAGCAGTGAAGCGGGTTTTCAGATATTTACGTGGCACTAGTGATTATGGCTTGTGCTACCAGGGAAGACCAGGATTGGAAAGAATTTTGGACATTCATGGTTTTGTTGATGCAGACTGGGCTGGAGATCTGGACCAAAGAAGATCTACAAGTGGGTATGTGTTTAGCCTATTTGGAGGCGCAGTCAGTTGGATGAGTAAAAGACAGTCTGTAGTGGCTCTTTCAACTACAGAGGCAAAATACATGGCAGCCACTCATGCAAGCAAGGAAGCAGTTTGGTTGCAGAGATTGTGTTCAAGTATGGGGTTGGTACAACAAGCTATAAGGATAGACTGTGATAGCCAAAGTGCAATTTTCTTGGCTAAGAACCCTGCTTATCATTCAAAGACAAAGCACATTGATGTTAAATATCACTTTGTTAGAGATATGGTTGAGGCTAAAAGGGTGTTGCTGGTAAAGGTGGACACTTTGAAGAATGTTGCAGATGCATTGACGAAGTCTGTGAGCACTCAGAAGTTCTCTTTGTGTAGAGAAACAATGGGTGTTGAAGAATTGGGCCAATGACTAAGCTCTCCTGTGGTCCCCTGTGAAAAGAAAACAACAAGTGGGAGAATGTTGGGTATGTATTATATTCTTTCCACGATTATCCCCATGCATCAGACGCTGCGTTTCCGGGGCACAACAAAGGGGTCACAGTGGGCAGAGTCTCCCCTGCCGAGGTCCAGGGTGCGCGCTCCGTAATTTTTGATGTGTGGACCCACTCATAGGCGGACCCACTCATGATTTGTGCATGAGTTTGCACATGGTTTTGGTGTACGATGGTTTTCGACCCCTGGTATTTTGTAGATCCAGTCAAGGGAACTATGGTTATGTTCTAATCCAGGGTCAGTGGATTGGGGTTTATGTATGCTTCAGCATGTATACATATGTGTTGTAACAATAAAAGGAATATAATGAAAAATCAAGCTGGTCATCCCGATTTGGGATCTAGAGGAAAATCTTTGTGTTTATCTATTTTATGTTTTATGTTCTCGCTATTGTTTATTTTCTACTATAAGATTCGTGTGTAAATAATTTATGTTCATGGTTAAAACCTACAGTTTTGAGAATAGTTAATACTTGTGAGTATTTATCAATTATTAAGCATTTTCATCCCATAAATAATGAGTATAAATATACTATCAAATCATTAGTGTTACAATTTTTAGTTTATGTAATTAAGCTAAAATATTGTAATATTGCAATTACAGCTAATTTTATAATTTTATAATAGTGTAAGATTAACTTGATTAAGTCTAAAGCAAATTTAGATTCTTCGACTCTTAAAGATTATAGAAAAGGATTTTTTTTTTTTAAATGTTGTCTATTGTTAAAAATCATGTTCTTGAAATAATTCTTCTTATCTTCTTTTTGGAAAGTTTCTCTATAAAAATATATATGTATATATTTCATTTGTAACTCAATGCTTGCAATAAAATTTCATGTCAAATTTGACGAGTTATAAACTAATGTGTAATTTATATTTGTTTATTTAACTTTACCTTTTTTCCATCAAAGCAATCCATTAGCACTATCTAAAAAGTTAAATGCAATGATTCTGATCTGGATTTTATTGTCATAGTTAAATCCGTCATTGAAAAAGATATTTGATATCAACCTTCTTGTTACTGTCATAGTGAGATCCATGATTGGAGGTTTATCTTAATGAAATCTAAAAAAAAATTGCATCCTAGTAAGGGAATATCTATGTTTATGGAAATGACGAATTATGTGTCTTCATATCAAAAAATTATAAAGAAAAAAAGACTTCGTAGAAAAAAATGGAATGTTAACGTGGAATAAAAAAAAGGGGGTACTGCATTTTTTTAAAATACATTGCGATCATGTTTTATAAATTCAACGTTTTCCTTTTCAATGAATATTTATGAAATAATTTTACATTTTAAACTAATATTTACTCTAAATTCAGTTATAAAATATATACTGCATTTTTAAAAAATACAATGCGATCATGTTCTACAAAATCACATTTTACTTTTTAGATACTAAATGTTTATGAAAGAATGCTATAATTTTAGTGATTTTTAATCTAAATTCAACTATAAATAATATGATGATGGGATATGTTTTTATTTTATTTTATTATTATTTTATTTTTATTTTAAATTTAAATAAAAAATTAATATTTAATATATCTTTTAATATTAATTCAATTTAATTAAAAAATAAACTTAAAATTAATATTAATCCAATTTCATTAAAAAAATAAACTTAAAATAAAGAAATTACCATTCTAATATTTCGCCATAACTAGAACGATTGACACGAAAAATTCCAAATTTTAAAACGTTTAAAATTCTCAACTTTTAATTTAAATGAGAATACAAATATATTTTATTGTTAGTGACAGTTATAAATATTAAACGAAAGAAAATTTAGATGTTTATAAGGGTTCATTTATTCAAGATCATTGGGCAGCTTTAAACATTTATTTATAAATTTTATATTTAACTAATTAAATAGAAATTTAATATTTTTAAATGTTGTTTCTTTTAGTCAATTTAAATTAACATAAACTAATAGTATATTAGTTATATTTATTTTTATTTTAAAAATAAACATGTATTTTTATTTAAATAAATTTAATATCCATAAATATTTATAAAAGAAAAAATTGAGACATTTCAATTTTTTTTCCTTGTTAATTGAGATCAATATAATAATATACTAATTATAATTATAATTTTTTTATATTAACACGAATCAAAATCTTTTATATGTAAATTTGTTCTAGTAAAGAATTGATTGTATGTCTCTCATTATATATTATAAATGAATATAATATTCTACAATTTTTTTAGATTTTGGAATTTTAGATTAATTTGGCTTTTAAATATATTAAAAAAAAAAATACTTAAAATTGTTTTATAATGTTTTGAAAAAAAATATATATTTTTTTAATTTGTTATATGTATATAAACATAAATGAAATTGAAATATTTTATTTAATATGCAAAAAAAATATTTCATATTTACAAGACATTCTCTATATTAAAATATTTTTGGATTATTAATATAGTTTGAAATACATATTCATTAAAATATTTTATTTATGAGTAAAATTAGTTTATTAACATTTAAATGAATTATATTTTATCATTTTATTAGAAAGTAATTAATTTAATTTTTCTCTCTATATATATATTCCTTCTTTATGTACAAATATAGCTCACGTTGAAATATATTACATAACATGGATATTTAAACAATTTATTTATTTCTTGTCCTAAAAATTTGAAAAGTTAATATAAGTTTTTTTTTTCTCTTACATAATGAAAGTGAAATATTTTTACCATATCTTCGTCATGCTACGTTGTGCTTTTTAATTACCACATTTCCTTCATTATTTTACAATAATAACAACTAATTGAGTGAAAGTAATATGAGTGATAACATCTCCATATATAATTTATAATATATCTCTCAACAAAAAATATATTATATATAAATATATATTATTTATATAAAAATGCTTCCCTTTTAGATAATAATTTATAATGTACCTCTCAAAAAAAATATTTATATTATATATAAATATATATTATTTATATAAAATTGTTTCCCATTTGGATAATGAAATAAGAACTTTAATTCCTAAATGTGATCATATGACTTAGTGGAAGTGGAAGCACACTCAATCTACTAGGTTCCACTTTGTATGTGGCTATATTTGTAATGCTATCTTTGCTGGGAATAACATAAATTCAAGATATCGAAAAGTATAGCATGTGATGTATTAGAAGAAGCTAGCTTAAAGTCTAATAGAGGAACGGATAGGAACCTAGGTTTGCACTTTGTGCGAGATCATTTATGTCACTACAATCTTTTATTATTTTCTCTCTCATTTTTTAAATATCTTCTTTCAGAACAGTGCGCATCTCATCCTGCAGAAATTTCAGTTTTGACGCATCCTAAAATCCTTCTCTCATTGACATTCTTAACATTAAGGTAGATAAGGTAATGAAGACTTTTGTGAATCTTTATTTCTTTGCTTTTGAAATGAATTCAATTTTGAATTCCTTTCCTGTCATTGTTTCTTTTCATGAGAAAAGGCCGAAGAAGATGATTCAACAATTTTAACAAATGTGTTCTTTAGATCAGAAAGCTAATCATAATCTCACAAATGCGCCTGGCCACACCACAACAATTATTATCGCCACGATGATTACGTTTGAATAAAAATAAGGCCGAAGAAGATGATTCAAATTCTTTGAATGAGAAAGCTAAGCATAATCTCATAAATGGGCCTCGCCCACACCACAACAATTATTATCCCCACGATGATTACTTTTGAAAAAAAATAAGGGTAAGTAGAAGAAACCCGCGCTTGAACTCCCAAACCCGATAAGTGATATAATAACGACGTCATTGGAATGGCTTTGCTGACGAGAGATGAAATATTTGTTTGTGATCAGATTTAATCGAATATTTAGGGTCTTGCGTCGCGTGAAAGAGTGGCAAGTATTTTCGTCCATCCGATTTTACATGGTGATTTGAAGATTATCTTTAGTTCAGATTGAACTTTAATACATATCAGCCAATTAGCACACACAATATATATGAAGTCAGCAACTCAACCTAACTTTCGCATTATCATCATAGATTCGCAGAAATTATTATGCTGGCATTCCATTCACTCATATGGTCTTTGAATCGATGTGAATTGATTTTTGCCAAAATAATCCTTGTCCACACTATTATTTGATCATTACTATCATTGACGGTATTTTGCATTCGCCTCCAAGGCACACAAATAAAGTCAATTATTGAATACCTTTATCGTCGGGCATTCGCATCCAACGTACACCCATAAAGTCAATTATTGAATACCTCTATCGTCGGATTGCGTGCCATTATTGATGTGAGAGACCACCGGTTAACGGCAGTATAAGTATGATACAATATGTTTTTAAGTTTTAATGGTAGTGTAATACTTTTTTTTCAAAAAAAAAAAAACGTCTCGCATTGCTAGTACATATTCATATTAATTATATTAATTCGTGTAAGAGCTACATACAGAATTTTTAGGTGTTTCACATAACTGTATTATAAATTATAAATTAGCAGTTCATGTCTATATACAAGGCATCGCAAATCCACAGAGTCGGTTCACAAAAAGGAAAACAAAATAACTGCGTGCAGCGTACCAAGACATAGTATTCTAATTTGAACAAAAGCAAATAGGTTTAATATTTGCACCATCACCATCCTGTGATATGAAGAGTTGTCATGACAATGAGTACTATCACCCCGAGGTATACTCAGAAAACTATTGTGTTGTTCTTTTCCATGTTCAGAAGAGTTTGACGGTGCTCTTTGCCCCACTTCTTGAGGCATCCATTAATTCATAATGCATTTCTTCGAAAGAGCATTGAAGTCTTTTTTTGGATAGCCTATTTGCAGTGTCATTTTTATCCCTGTATATGTGGTTGAAGGATATATGTGAGAAAGTCCGGCACAGTTCATGTATTTTATCCAACTAGTTTGAGAGATGTCCTCGGGCCAAAGTGTTCATGTGGTTCATGTGGTGAATCAGAATTTCAAGTCTCCAAAGATCCATATTTTGTCAATGTATAGTTGCTTCGAGAACCACAAGAGACCCCATAGTGCTAATAATTCTTCTCAGGTGTTTGTGCCTTGTCCTCCATACCAATGGATTTTGTAGTGGCATAAAGGATTGATCATTAACCATGCTCCCCATCCACATATGTTGTTCTAGGCTTCCCCATCAAAAAAACCCGTCAGATAGTGTATGTCAAAAGACCTTAGTCGATGTGATAGATCTTTGGGTTGTTTGTCAATGACCTTTGGTCCACCCCAGTTTCTAATGACCTGTTTGGATAGCTTAGTGGGTGTGTATCCCTTCACCTGAAATATATCTGTTGAGATTTTCTGTTTTAAATAAAATAGGAAAAATCTCAGTAGGTGACAAAAATGAGGAATTAGTTCCTAGATTAGCTCCAGTTTGTTGGGAGGGAGTTAATGCATCCTAAATTTGATGTGAGAGGATTTATGAGGCAGTTAGATTCTCTTTGCTATATAACAGGCATCCAT